>CM016513.1:1256789-1677988 GCA_004936725.1 Alternaria brassicae
TCATCACCATGATTGATATCCGTATCATATTCAACAAGCGCTTGTGCGATATTAGGTCTTGAACACAGGCACAGTGGCGTTCGGCCCTTGTCGTCTTGTAGGCCGGTAATGTCGTTCCGGCGATGTTCCAATATCTTCTTCACGACACGCTGCATACTCATCTGTGTTGCGTAATGCAGCGCATATCGTCCTTTGTCGCTCGTACCGCACAGGACAGAGGCCCCTCGTTGGAGCAGATACAAAGCTGCATCCTCATGGTCTGTCATTATCGCAGCGATCAGAGGCGTGTGACCGGCATTGTTCACGTGATCGATGTCGACCAGTGGTTCTTCATTGGCTGTGTTCAAGTCGAGGAGAAATTTGAGCACTTCAACTTGCCCGCAAGCAGCGGCGATATACAAAGCGTTCTCGTCGCGCTTGTTCATGACCGATACGTCGGCAGAGCGCGTGTCCAAGAAGTTGACCAGCTTGACGTCGCTCCCGCATGCCATAAGAAAAGGTATGTTTCCATTATTGTCCTTGGCGTTAATGTCAGCCCCCAAACGTCGGAGTTGATCTATCAAACCCTTCTGCTTGTAATGGGTAGCAACGTGCATCAGAGTAGAACCGTCCTTGGATCGATCTTCGTTTACATTCGTGAATTCAAGCATTTGGCGGACTATGTCTGTGGTCTCTAGGACAACTTCGTCGTCGGAATCGTCAAATCTGCGTACTGCGCATGCGAAAGCGTTGGACTGCACATTCTGTCCTTCCATCACTTTGCATCAGCCACTCGTTAGCAAGACGTTGACAACAGATGTGCCCTTCGTGATCTCATTATCCCAATCATCTATTGCTTGATGTAGTGGCGTGATTTCGAGGCTTGTAACATCCTGTGAGAGCTTGGCTGGATCAGCGCCTGCCTCGAGGAGTATTCCGATGAGTTTTAAGTTGTGCTTGAGGACTGCGATATGGGGTGGTGTGTATCCAGTAGAGAATACCGTACTTGCATCCGCTCCTAACTTGAGTAGCTGCGTAGTGATGTCGATATCTTCGTAAGCCAATGCGATGTGCAGCATATTGAACATAGCCTGTTTGCTGACGAGCTCACCGCCTTGATCCAAGACCCATTTGATCCAGTCCGATTCCTTAGAGCCGGTGGTATTGGAGTCAATAGACCGATACATGATAGAAACGGTAGTCATCAGGGACCTGATCGTTGCCCTGGATTGCGTAGTTGCCATTTGGAATGCGACACTGTCCTTTGGGTATTCGGGTCCGCCAAGAACATCTAGGAGGGCCTTGACTGTGCTTATGTGGCCTTCCTCCATGGCCAGTTGGAGAATCGTGTCGCCATTGCCGGTTGAGACAGCAAGGTTTGCTCCATGTGATATCAGGGCCTGTAGTACGTCGGCATGACCCGAATCTGCCGCGAACATGGCCGCAGTCCAGTGTTCTGGCGAAGTACTCAATGTATTGACATCTGCGCCCTTCTTGATAAGTAGTTCTACAACTGCCAAATGACCCAACTTGCTGGTGACTGATAGGGAGGCTGTTGGAGTCAGTACCTGCGCATCAATTCTTGCCGAATGTTGTGACTTACTGAGACCATCTTCGGCACAATCATCGACTATAGATCCCTGGCTCAACAAATAATCAACGTCGTCATATTTCCTCTGGCTTGCTGCCCAAATCAAAGCCGAACCGCTGTTCGTACCTCTTCGATGCAGCTCTGCTCCCTTTATAAGCAGCAGCTTGACAACTGAAAGATGCCCTTGTTCCGCAGCAAGGATAAGAGGCGTCTTCCCTCTAGAGCAGGTCCCGTTGATGTCGACACCTTTGCTGATTAGAAAATCAGCCGCATGTATCATACCATTCGTCGCAGCACATTGCAAAACGTTCATCTGGTTCATACCAGTCGGCCCAGCCGTAGCTTCCAGATTGGCGCCGTGATCCAGGAGAAGCTGGACGATTTGAGGTGCGTATTCCTTCTGCGTGACCGCGTGGAACAGTAGAGGTAAAGCGATGACTTGAAAATTTGCATCGGCGCCTCTTTCCAGCAAAAGTGCTATGTTGTCAATGTGATGCTTGCGGATGGAGACAACGAGTGCCCATTCATTCTCATTTGCAATACGTTCGTCTTTGGCGCTCTCATATAGTCTTTCTTTTCCACCATCGAAGTCTCGGCGTTCCATCGCATCGTGGAAGTCATCGCGTTTCAAAGGCATACGTCGAGCTTCCGTGGATGTGATTTTCGCGCTCATGTCAGGCAGATGGCGGGCGTATGCTGGGAATCAACGCCGCGCGATAGGAGAAAGGCAATGTGTCGAAGGACTCGTCCAAGTGCTTTGGTGCACAGTGTCAGACTTGTAAATCAAAACGCAAGAGCCTTGCGCTGAGACGATGTTCTGGCAGCATCATGCTTTCGATACTGAATTCATCAGCTGCTAGGCAACACTGCTGTTAGCAGGCTGCAGTCAGAGGCGTGACCGGCATCAAATTGGTCGAGCAGTTTCGCAGGCGTAAGCGAAATCTGCGGCAGTCGGCGGGGCAGTGTGGCGCATACATTCGCGTAATGCAGCACTACAACTAAGGGCGACGATGATGCTCAGATGCAAAGGCAGGCCAGAGCACTCTAGAGGGCCTTGACTGTTACGAAAAAGACGGAGAAGAAAAAACGGTTTGGAAGCTCAGGCTATACTATGAGGCGGGGTGAGAGGAACAAACGCAGAGTCACGGAGTTGAAGCTGCTCAGGCAAGATACATGGTGAAGGGTTGCTCTCCATATGTGATTGGTGGAGAAAATATGCCGAGCCGCACTAAACCTATTCGGCTGCTCAAGAGGCACCATCACCGAACATCGAACCGCGAAACCGACTGTCGAACCACAACTATTCCAACAAACGCAATGAAGCCCGGCAGCCTGCCAGCGCGCGCTCAGTCGCGGTCGGTGTGCCAGTTGTGCAACTATATACTGCGACAGCCTGGAAGTCGCCGAACGTTCCTATCCACATCACTCCGAGCGCCTTCGATACGACGACAAACCGCGTCCACGCTGAATGTACATTGCGGTACGTCTGTAGCCCGCCCACGAAGCATCACGACGACACCTCGGAAGGCAGCAGTGGTCGACACTAGCGAAGATGCTCGTCTACAAACTTCGGAGAGGATCGTGTCGCTAAAGAGCAAACTTGCCCAAGTAGAGGCTCGGATACAGGAAATATACAACTCACCCAAAGTCGAGCAGGAGGCGGTTGTATTGGGGGCGTTTGAAGGACTGGATCATGTTGCACAGGAAGCGATAGCAATACGTTCAAACCAGCCTCCACTGGCGAATGCGCAAGTACGACAAAGTAGTGCAGGTGCCATCCTTTCCGGACTGGGTGGTGAGAAGGCACAGACGGAAGTGAAAAATAACCCGAAACTACTAGGACTGGATGCGCTGCCCTCGCCATCGCATCTCTCCAAGCTCGCGGAGGGCCTTCTCAAGCACGAGAAAGTCTTCCTCTCCAAACGTCCTTGCAGTATACATCCACCTACAGCGACTACTTGCCCGACCGAAGACCATTCCAGAGGCGCTCTACCTCTACGCGAATAAGCCAGTCCCCGTTGAAGGATCCTCGCCTCCAAAGTTCTCCCGGCCCTCTCCTAAATCTGCAAAGCAAGCCATCCCCGCTGATCTCGCCAACGCAGCGCTCACAGCGGCCATCGATGCAAAGGATCTTCCTTTGGCCCTTAATATCATTGACCACACCTATCGCGCTCCTGCATGGCGGAGGCATCGCATCGTCACAAAGCTGGGTTTACCGAGCGTGTTGGCGGCTCTCACACCATTCGCCCTTTGGATGATCGCCCAGGAACTATCCGTATACAGCAATTTTATCGACCCTCGGGAGTACAAGCTATTCGCTTTCATGGGTATGAGCACATATGTCTGGTGCACAGGAACGCTCGGGTTCGTCGCCCTGACGACATACAACGACCACCACGACCGAGTGGTCTGGCGACCTGGTATCCCACTGCTTGATCGATATATGAGAGAGGACGAGCGGGCAGCCTTTGATCGCATAGCTTGTGCATGGGGGTTTAAAGAAGTTTGGAGGCGAGGTGATGAAGAGGGTGATGACTGGGAGGGTTTGAGGCGGTTGATCTTGCTCCGGGGCATGATTCTTGACAAGCCAGACCTGATGCCTGGTATGAACCCAGGAAGATAGCAGCAATACCCAAAGCGATAAATACTTGTCCCCTGAATAGGAAGGTCACACATTGCCTATAGCATGCAAAGACTCGCGCACAGATCATATGTAGATGAATTTAGCAAAAATAATGTTACTGGAGTCTCAATCCGCGTGCACTTCATGCTTGATGCATTGGCAAAGTAGTGCAAAAATGTAGGTTGGTGCGACACCTGTGTGATTCGAACACACGCTCCCGAAGGAACTGGCTGACTTTCCGGTGAAGGACTAGCAGGCCAGCGCGTTAACCACTCTGTGGTTCTTCATTAGTGAGAGCTCGGAGCTGAAGGGCTGGTTTTTTCTTACCCGCCAAAGTGCCAAGCTTCTGTACATAAAGCAAATTCCAAATGGTGTAAATATAACCTGATTCCAAAAATCTGCACGCCTAGCACGAGCGCAACATGGGGAAGCAACACGGTCTTGAGCATATCATGGGGTCTCAGAGGCCGTATAAGCGGTGTATCACGCAATGGGGTTATACCAAGCACCAGCTTGCCATTCATGCGTGACGATAGCGGGGCAAGCTGTCGAGCTACCCCACCAAAGCTTTCCGAACGCTTACATGGCCATCTTGCTCACAGACTGCTGTCACAACTCCACTCGACACTAAGTCTTACACACTCTCAACACCGAAATTCACTCCACATTTCTGTTACTGCTTCCGAATACAAGAATTACCTCGCTTGAATCTTTTGACTCTGATTCCGACCATGTCAGCTGACGCCGCCCCCATAACCTTCACGCGCTTTTCCAAAGCCCTCGAAGACCTCTCTGTTGAATCTCTCTACGCCAAATACTCCGAACTCACCAGCCAACTCACTCATCTGGAGTCCAGTAACAAGCAGCTCGAGGAGTTTGCGCGCGAGAATGATGACCGCGACTGCTACGAGGCGCTACTGGAGAACAAGCAGGTTATGAAGAGGTTCGAAGAGAGGAGGGGAGCGATAAAAAACGAGGTAAAGGACGTGAGGGGTCTACCTTGGAGGCCGGTGGAAGAAGATGAGGTCGATGGCGCTGCGGTGAACGGCAGCGCGACTGCGGCGACAAATGGTACGGCAGCGGAAGAGCACAGGAATGCTGATAGGGCGGCGCCTGAGGCAGATGACGGCGTATATCTTTGAGGAAGCCCAAGATGCCAAGGCGATACCCATTTCAAAGGCTATCTACTAGAAAGTCGTGGGATGTGCAAGCAGGCGTTCGGGCAGCCGCCAAAACCTAAGTGGAACATCAATGAAATAACAACCACAGGTAGGTATCTCTACCCATACCAGCATTCGTAAACTCACAAACTTATAGTATACGCACATACAACTTCTACTATTTCGAGATTGCGACGGAATACTGCGTCCTGCTAGCACTTCATCTTCAGACACAGCTAATCATGAACGATGACGTCCCTAATATTGCAAGGCTTCAATATCACCAAGGTATCGGATAGTCAAAGGCTTGGGGTTAGATCAGACTCGAACACATCCTTGAAAGAGTCGAGGAGAGCAAGTGCTTTATATCGTTTCCAGAGGAGCTTCAAAAATTAGGCTGTAGTGATACGTTGTTGACTGTTTCGTTCTACCCACGTCGTCAAGTTACTATTAGCAGTAAAATATGATGCGGACGGAGAGGGGCGTCATATAGCTAGGGACATGATGTTGCAAGGCCTGTGATACATAATCATCCATTGTGCTTGAGCAGACTATGATCCCAATGCCAATCGCGATGCGTGACTTGAATGCGTGAAGATCTGAGGCGTATATCTCAAAGTAAGTAGCGACTGAGTCATCACTAGCTTCGTCTACAACTCAATGTCGTTCTTCTCAGTGCAGTCAATCCTCAACTCAACCCTGTCTATCGTACTTCGTGATACCGCACCGGGTGATATATAAGATATACGCTTTACAGTTCGCATAGAGAAATGGATAGTCATCGACGGCTCATTCCAACCTCAAGGCAGTCAAATTCCCATTAGACATCAAGACCCTGGACCAACGTGTGTGGATACCTGAGATGTTGTTCAACTCGACAACTGCTCCGGATTCGGAGCCATAATCTTTCGCCAAATTCGAAAGAAACTTCGTGGGCTGTATGTGCGCTATCTAGTTATCAGGAGTCGTGACACATCGCACAGGAAACGACTACGAGAGTCGTTCGTACCTGGCCAGGAAGCTAGACCAGAAGGCCAACACGTACACCGTAAAGCACTTTCCTTACTACTCCCAAACCACTCACCGACTTCAGGGCGGTGCAGAACCGGTTGATTGCTTCCAATATGCAACACACATGAGAAATGAAACAAATATTCAACTACCGTTGACGTAGTGGCAATCTCGCGACGATGAGCATCAATGCGCCGCAGCATAAGCAACGCTAACTTCAACCTCGCTAAGATCCCATCTGCTTGACCCGCGAGTGTTCGAAACACTGCCATTTCTACCGCTAGCACAGTTGCGCTACCGTCATCTCTGTCCACCCTGCTTCTAGAATCCGGCCACCGGGTGTTTCAAAGCGTTTTGACATACGAACACGGCGGAAACTAAACCTCGATGGGCCGGAATGGTGGATTTTAGTAAACACCCGGTGGGAATTTCTGTATCACAAAGCTGGCCACCACTCGCATTTCAGGGAATATCGCCGAGATTATGTTCCCAGCAATCAACGCAACTGATCCCCCCTACTATCACAGCGAATGATTGAAACAAATCGTTTGTTAGATGCCATCATCCCACGTACAGTAGAGAATGAACAGACGTTGGAATAGAGCTACCAAGCCCTAGCGATCAAACAATTATTTGCCGCTCAAGCCTGCATAGGATTCAAGCATATACCCACAACACCTTGACGCGTCTTTACCAACCGGGCGTCATGTACGGCAAAGCCCTCTTTGCAGGGCACTCCCCACATTACGGAGGATTGCTGTCCGTACAAGTACGCAAAATACCTTGAAACACCATGTCATTGATATGCTCACAATAACGGAACAATATACCATGCCTTAGACGGTCGCATAACATGGACGATCAATTTCCAGTGCGGGGATGAGTTGCGGTACCGAGGCCAATGTGAACGGTTGAGACAATGAGGTGGTTCGTCAAGTGGAGATGATGTGACAGTGCTTTGTAGATAAGTCCAATGCTAGCTTGGAGGTATAAGTATCCTGTCGATATCCGTCTCCAAGCCTCACTCCACAACAGTCAAAGCCTCTCATCCAAAGAACACAAGCTTCTCTATCCCTCACATCAGTAACCATGCGTTTCGCTCCTACCGATCTCAGCCTTTCCGCGGTTGCCATCGCCTTCTTGGCATCGACTGCTTCAGCGCAGAGCTGTCAGCTGCCCACTAGCTACAAGTGGACTTCATCCAATGCACTTGCTCAACCCAAAGCAGGATGGGTCAACCTCAAGGACTTCACCACTCAGATGGTCAACGGCAAGCACCTTGTCTACGCGACCAACCACGACACCGGCAGTAAGTACGGTTCCATGAACTTCGGCCTTGTCTCCAACTTCAACGAGTTGGCATCTGCTCCTCAGAACGCCATGAATCAGGGTCTCGTCGCACCCACCCTCTTCTACTTCAAGCCCAAGAACACCTGGGTCATAGCTTACCAGTGGGGACCTACCGCTTTCTCGTACAAGACCTCCTCCGATCCCACCAACGCCAACGGCTGGAGCGTAGCTAAGCCTCTCTTCTCTGGCAAGATCACTGAATCTGGCACTGGCCCCATCGACCAGACTGTCATTGGTGACGACAAGAACATGTACCTGTTCTTCGCGGGTGACAACGGCAAAATCTACTGTTCCAGCATGCCTATTGGCAACTTCCCGAGCGACTTCGGCACTGCCTCGACCGTCGTTCTGAGCGATACCCAGAACAACCTCTTCGAGGCTGTCCAGATCTACACCGTCAAGGGCGGGACAACCGCCAAGTACCTCATGATTGTTGAGGCTGTTGGTTCTCGGGGCCGCTACTTCCGTTCCTTCACCGCCTCCAACCTCGGCGGTAACTGGACCCCTAACGCTGCTACCGAGAGCAACCCTTTCGCCGGCAAGGCCAACAGTGGTGCTACCTGGACCAACGACATCTCCCACGGTGACTTGGTCAAGATCACCAACGACCAAACCATGACTGTCGACCCTTGCAACCTGCAGCTGTTGTACCAGGGCCGCAACCCCAATTCCGGTGGTGACTACGACCGTCTCCCCTATAGGCCCGGTCTCCTTACCCTCAAAAAGTAGATTGGGACTACCTGAATCACTGCAAGTCCTTCGTTGTACATACATTTTAAGCTGGACGGTGTATATAGATTGCCAGTTTCATTACACTTCTTCCCTTTCGCCCAGCGGGACGATTTGGCAAAAATCAGATTTACGAGGTATCTTAAGATTCTTCTTTCTAATCGTGACTCACCCTTCCTATGAACCAATGCTACCTTGTGAAACATGCTTGCACCGCTCCCCTAGCTATTCCGGAGTCCCTTGCCAAACTCCTCTTTACGCTTTTGATCCTGGTATATCTCTTCCCTGCAGACGTCCAAGCCTATTCTCTCCCTGATAGCAATCTTTTGCAGCACGCACCGACTCTCCTCACTCAATAACACGACGCCTTCCTGACATCTGGCCAGCGCCTCGTGAACCTCCATGAACGCCCACGTCATACCTACAAGTAAATCTCGGTGGCTTAGCCATCTCATAGCCATCCAAACCATCCACTGTGAGAACAATACTGACTCGCTATTGCCCAAAGCCACTACCTCCTTCAAGCTTGATGGTGTCTGCCTGCCTCTGTTACGACACAGTTCCAGGCCAAGTTCGACAAGACCGATGGCTAGGCCGTCATCAGTACGGTGAACTTCATCCATGCCGGCGACGCCAGGGCCTTCCGCGCTGAATCCAGTTTGAGCGCGAAGTACACGGACGATGGCGGAGCCAAATTCGTCGGCGGCACGGACAGGGACTGCGGGGAGCGCTTCAAGCAGAGTAGGCGAAGTGAGCCATATGGGAAGGAGGTTGGACATATTGAGCCTACTCAGATCAAGAACAGGGGTGTCGGCGATATCCAGGCTGGTTGCGTTAGTGCTTGTGAGTGAAGTGGCCGGTTCAGATGTCGCAAGAACTGGGTAATCCACAAGGATGTCCAGACCCTGCGTCATCGACTCTAGTGGAGGATTGGAACGTTGTCCTGTGAATTCGAAGTACACAGTAGGTTCTGGCGCTGGTGATTTGATAGGCGAGCCGAGTTCGTCTATCCACGATTTCACGATTTCCACCTCCTTCTCGGTGAAACTTCCGAACATCTTGCCCTCCCAAGATAGCTCTTTCACCAGTTTACTCTTCTCACCGCTGCCTTTGACAACCCAAGGCTTACAGTTTCCAAGGTCCTGTAGGAACTCCTTCTTCCACTGAGCGTCCTTAAAAGCATTCGGTTCCAGCCAATCCACCAAAGAACGGCGGCCAATTTTCAGGCGACTGTTACAATGAATCTTGTGGGCGACGAAACTCTTCGCAGCAAAAATATCGATTAAAGCCGCCTCTGTATCGGTGCGAGGAAAGGGCTCTTCAGCCTGAATTTTGAGTGACGGACTCTCGGGAGTCGTTGGCAAGCCCTCAGCGAGGATATAGCCAGCTTGCACACGCTTCCATGCGACGTGCGCAGCTTCCTTTCCTTCTTGTTCTTCAACCGTTTCAATGTAGTTGGTAACTGCAGCCATTGCCATAGCAGCATGGCCGGAATCAGCATTGTCGATGGAAATGTGGAGCTCGAAGTAGTATGGGTTAAGTCCAAGTTCGCGAAGCTCCTTGACGGTCTTCAACAAGTGGAGCGGCAGACTTTCGTAGGCCATGTTGAAGCCTAAAGCCTCAGGAAGGAAATCTTGAGGGAACAAGGAGATGGTGAGCTGAGCCATAGCGGCTTTCCAGCATCGCGCCTCTGTTAAATTATGGCGAGGATTAATGAAATCCTCCGAGTCAGCAGCTGGAAGTCCGGCATCAATATCTTCCATCAGTTCGCGATACACATGTACGTGGTTCTTAGCGAGATGGCCGTCCCCAAGTTCTTCTGACATGACCTGCCATGCGTTCTTGGTAATTTGACGATACTTGAATGGGGTGCTGATCTTGTTGATATGGCCAAGCCAGGCACCATCCACGTATTTCACTGGTGCCGCTTGCTTGAGCCACCATTCCGCCTCGTCTTTTTCGCCAAACATCTCTCGAGATCCCCCAGCTCTTCGGCGTGAAAGGTACTCCTCCCATCGGTCGGTGACATCGACGTCTTTAGCCTTGAGGAACTCGTCTAGTCTATGGTGTGAGAAGTGCTCGACAGACAGGATCCCGCTTCCGGGCTCCTTGCCTGCATCGTTGATTGTTGAGGATAGTAAGCTCAGGAGGAGCTGGCGGCACTCTGGTAGAATTTCGGGATGGTCTTCGAGATGATGCAGTTTGTAGTACAGCTGCTTGTGAGTCTCCAACTCGTCATCTTTCAATTGCGTCGTCTCGAGAATTGACTCCTTTTTCAATCTTCCATGATGCAGCGGTGGTTTGATATCGTTGGTGACAGGTATCGTTGGGCTGCCTGGAGTTTCGAGATCTTTCCTTCTTGACCACCCTTTCGCGACACGATTCCGAACTTCACTATAGGCGATAACAGCAAGGAATGCGATAAGTACCGCTGTAGTTGTTTGTAGAATATACATTATTGGTCCAAGTCGTAAGGTGTGTAGGTGTGTATCCAGTGTAGATAAAACTACCTCTCCCTGTTCAGCCATTGGGGAGCGCAGCGGTTTTGATTGTTCTTAGCGCGGTTGTGGCAAAACAGCCACACACAAGGGGGGTATTCACAGTGAATCATGTTGACGACGAACACGTACATGAGCGGTACCTGAGATGACAATGTCAATGTCAATGTCATCGGCCCGGAAGACGGTCCCGAGGTCCATGACGAGATCTGACACTAGACTGCTTACCGCTACTGTAGGCCATACGTACCCCACAGTCCGCCAGAACCGCCCATGTGGGACCTGTTGTTTTCACGACATCATTTCGTTGATTCAACGCAAACAATGCGGCGTAAAACAGGCAAAATGGACGGTTCTTTGCATGTAACCGATATTGCACGTCTAGTCCAGCTTCCTCTTGCAGAGACCAAGGCTCGAACACGGCATATGCGCAGCGTCTTGTCGACGCATTATTACTCACAACAACGTCACACTGACCCCTATGTATGCTCCGCGGCTCATGCAAGTCTTGGTATTATCTGCCCCGACATCTAGATGAGTTGGGTTTCTCAGAAGCATTGCGCGATGAAGCCACCCGCGGAGCTAGACTTGCAGCACTTCTTTGACCATGGTAGAAACTACCACCGCCTATCAGGCTCTCACTGAACATCTGGCCAAGGAGAAGTATGTCTTCGTGTGTCCTTCGCCAGAGACACAAGGCAGGGTAGTAAACAAAAGAAGGTCTAATGTCTCGACGGAAGATGCCCAGAATGCGTACGATTTCTTTGGCTGGAATCTGCCATGTACCAGGTAAGCTACACATGCTGTCTCTCTACCTCCGTCCTTGGTCAACCAAAGCTATCACGTATTCAATAATGCTAATAATATGATAGAGAAACACTCCGATCAATAATACCCGACGACATATTTGGAAACCTTTACCTGGCCTCTGTAATCACGCAGGGCGACGACAAGAGTTACCATTCCACTATTCGTGTATCCAACTTCTATCTTCCTCACCTCCCGAGTCGCAACACCGATGCCGCGTCGCTCTATTACATCCACTCGTCCTTCCCGGCGTCTTCAGATTCCGTCTTCTTCGGACCCGACACATACCTCTTCGTCTCGTTTCTACAAAACATAACGCGACATCTTCCACAAGCACCTCGCAGTATCGTGGATGTCTGCTGTGGATCAGGTGCCGGCGCGATACACATGGCAAGGACATATCCGCAAGCAAGGACGTTAGGACTAGACTTGAATCCGCGTGCGCTCAGTCTTGGGAATGTCAATGCACAACTGGCTGGTGTGAAAGTCGGCTTTTCGGAATCGAACCTATATGCGACCCTGCCCGAGGAAATGACGCACCGTAACGTAGATCTCATCGTGAGCAATCCGCCGTACATTGCATCCAGCACCGACGGCAAGGACCTACCAATTTACGCAGATGGCGGCGCCGGCTTCGGTCTGGACATATCTATACGTATCGTGGAAGAAGGGATGAAACTCTTGTCTTTGAGTGGCATCATTGTGGTTTACACTGGTGTCGCAGTGCCCACAACCGATCCGGGCCATGATGCATTCTTAGAGAAGCTGCAACAAGTGGAAGGTGCGGAGCTTGCCGAGTATACAATCCTGCATCCGGACATGTGGCCAGAGGAAATTGGAAAGGGGGCCTACGCGGATGTGTGCAGAATACAGGTTGTTGGAGCTGTGTTGCGACGGAATGCTGAGGGTGTGGAGGAGGCAAAGAAGGCATCACGCAGACTATGGGCGGTATAACCAATACCATGATCATAAAGCGGGCATGGTCCTTTCAACGACCAAGTTTCATCACATTCTCATCTAAACTCGGCTTCTGGATGCATGCCATCCGGAATCTCCAACGCAGTGCTATACGCAGACTGACCAACCTGCTTCCCCCACGTATCCGCAATAGCCGGTAACACAATCCTTCCTGCGTACACCGCGTTGGTATTTGGTACAGGCCAAGGAACTGACTTGTTCTTGTTGCTCAGTTTCCCAGCATAGGATGCGTTGAAAAACATATTGCTTAGAGGAACTTTGCCAGACCATGCTCGCACAGTATCGCCAGTCCTTGCAGCTACAAACTTGAATACGTTCGCGCCTACGTCCCAACGGCCGAGTGTACGTAAACCCCAGTTTGCTTGTACAGTAGCAATCTCGCTGTAGTGATTGTAGTAGGTGTTGTCTGTGGTGCCGACCAAACTAGCAGGTACGGCGTCTCCTAGGAGTATGCCTACAACGCGGTTCCGTTTGCCGTACGTGTGATTCTCATCGAAAGTAATCATGACGAGTGTGTTGTTTATGAAGTTCTTGTTGGTGAGGAGTGGCTCGAGGAACTTTCGCGTCCAAGTTCCTGCTACTGTTACAGTAGTGTCGTGTCCTGAACGTAATGAGTTTATTTCCAAGTAATTGTGCATTGTGCTGCGGATACTCACCATCGCTTGTCATGTTGGGCGTTATGAACATCCACTGCGGCAATTGGTTCTTATCCATGTCTTCCTTGAACATAGTCAAAGGCTTCGTCTTGGCCAGCCTATCTGCTCTTTGCGCCACTGAATCGTACAGCACAGCTGGGTTGTGCTTGCGGACGTACATGTTGGCTCCGGTTTTGGGGTTCGTATAAGACTTCCCTTGGAAGCCAACGGACGGCATGTCCTCTTGGTACTCGCCCCAGCTAACGCCTTTGTCTTCGAGCAGGTCTACCAACGTGGACACGTTGGAGGGAATCGCGACCATGTCATCGTGGTTGATGCCGTAATAGTCGCCTGATATCGCCGCGGCGTAGTTGGGCATGGATGGATGGGTTACTGCATAGTAGTTCGTAAGGCTGATGCCTTTTTTCGCGAGCCATGCTAGGTTTGGATCCCCAGCTGCGAGGTCGTAGTCGGTGTTCTCAAGCCATATTATAACTATGCGGTCGAACGCTCTCCCTGCTACTTTACCTTGGGCTTGTACGGGAATAAAGTTCGCTAACAATGCCAAAGATAGAACGAGTGGAGTGATCATGATGGTTATGCAACTCTGTCAATTCAGTCAGTGTGCTGTTGACGGAATACTTTCCGATACCTTCTTACCAAAACACGTCACGAAAGCAAGGAAACGCCAAAACACAAGACAGTGGACAGATACGCATGGAATCTGCCTTTGGGGCTTCTCATCCCATCTGTCAGGGTCATAAGGCGCCGCTTTTGCTAGTGCATGAAGGGTCTGGACATTACACAAAGGCTTCTTGCAGCAAAGCCATCAGATTCCCACCAATTGTAACATGTATATTGCACATGTGCACACTATTGAAATCAGCAACTCACGGATCTATGCGGGAGGATAAGCTTTTTGGGAAGGTGGACAAGCTTCGCATGGGTTCGTGAGATCAACGTGCGGGGCTGATTGGATACGCACTTTGGGACGGGTTGAACTCGGCAAATGTGCGCAGATTGATGGCACGACCCGCGGACGCAGAACATGACCACGCTGCAGGTAAAGCGGCGTGGCGGATGATCTTCTAGAATCATGCAGCGGCTGTCAGACGGTGGCGATGGTGTTTGGAGACTCCCTGGATCAGATGGCAGGTAACGAATCGATAATAACCTACATGGCGCAGGAATGACCGGGCGCTTGACATAACGAACACTAAACATCAAGGGGTTACGGCTGTACAGATTTTTGTGTACCGCTTTGATGAGATAGATTGGAACTTGGTGAAGAACCTTGGGAGCTAGCCGCGATGAGCTGTAACCAGAGCTTCGGCATGAAAGAGATGTCTGGGTCGGATGTGCACAACCCTGAGGAGCAAGTTGGCCTGTTGCATACACCTATAGACGACGACCGATCGCGAGCCAGCAGCGAACACGCCGAACACGGCTTTCAACCACACTGGAGTGACAAGCATGAAATCACACAACATCACAAACCTCGGTGGCCGTGGATTAGACCCCTTACCGTCGTTTCTCTTCTTGTCTGCACAGCCATCATTTTGGTTCATCGAGACTTCACAAGCAGCGAGTGGATTCCATCATCGTCTGCTACTACTAGTCTTGCAAGACTCCGACCAGAAGAAGACTACATACTTTCTTCAGCATGGGACTTCCACGCTCCACCTACGACCCGAGAACATACATGGGTAGTATCTGACCATATTCTCAATCCTGACGGAGTATATCGCCCTATGATACTCATCAACGGCACCTTTCCTGGACCTCTGGTTGAGTGCAACGAAGGTGACGAACTTGTTGTTCATATCTATAATCAAGCTACCAATGCTACCTCGATTCACTGGCACGGCCTTTATCAGAATGGCACGAATTGGATGGATGGGACAGTGGGGGTTACGCAATGTCCCATCGCAACAGGTCATTCCTTCACATACCGGTTCAATGTATCAGGGCAAACCGGGACGTATTGGTACCATTCGCACGTCAGCATGCAGGCGTCAGATGGACTCGTAGGGCCGCTGATTATCCACGCTCGTAATGGAGAAGAAGTGAACGAATTGCAAAAAGTATCTTACGAACAGGACAGTGTAGTGCTGTTATCGGACTACTACTACGACCTATCTTCTGACCTACTGATGCAGTACCTCTCGCCAGGTAGCGGGAACGACGAGCCTGTTCCTCCATCTGCCCTGATCAACGGACGAAGCATGCGAAACTGCACCGACTTACCGCGCAGAAACTGCTCTTCATCCAGCATCAGTAATGCCTTGTTCCATTTGTCACGTACGAGCAATACACGACTTCGCATCATCAACGTCGGGGCCTTTGCAGAATTTGCTTTGCAAATCGACGAACATGAGTTTCAGATTACGGAAGTAGATGGCACGGATGTGCACCCTCAGTCTATTCATCGACTGAATATCAATCCTGCACAGCGGTATAGTATCGTTCTTACTCCGCCGAGTGAAGATGAGAACAAGGGCACATATTGGATGCGTGCGAGGATGGTGACGCATTGTTTCGCGTATGAAGAGCTGGAGTTGCAAGAAGAAGTCCGAGGTGTGCTATACTATCCTACGGCGGACGATGACACCAACGACCTTGTGCCAAAGAGTAAAGATTGGCCCGAAATTATCGATGTCGAATGT
Organism: Alternaria brassicae; assembly: GCA_004936725.1. Taxonomy (NCBI): domain Eukaryota; kingdom Fungi; phylum Ascomycota; class Dothideomycetes; order Pleosporales; family Pleosporaceae; genus Alternaria; species Alternaria brassicae. The sequence goes on from CM016513.1 coordinate 1,272,817, forward strand.
CGGGATCTGAATACTTCAACCTTGGAGCCCGTCATGGCAATGCCAGCACCAGACATGGATACCCAACACACCCTTTACCTGCGCTCCTCATTCCAGATCCGCGATTGGAGACTCTCGCGGGGCTATTTGAATGATAGTTCTTTCCGCATAAATGCTACCTCACCAATCTTGGACACCATGCTTTCGACACAGACGTCTGAACAGGATGTCCAAGAGGGAATATTGGACATCGCCCAATTTGACCCGAAACATCAACTCGTGTACCAGACTCAGTCGACAAGAACTATAACGATCCTGATACAGAACCTCGACGACGGAAACCACCCTTTCCATCTCCACGGCTACAAGTTCTTCGTCTTGGCTCAGGGACACGGGTATCCACCTTCAACACCCTTCGATGCTGATCATGTTGAGCATTATCTCAACTTGACTAATCCGCTACGGAGGGATACAGCAAGTGTAGAGGCATATGGCTGGCTGCTGATATCATTTGTGGCGGATAATCCAGGCCTGTGGGCGTTTCATTGCCACATAGGTTGGCATACCGAGGCTGGATTGATGATGGTTTTTGCTACTCGAAGGCAAGAACTGAGCGGGTGGAAGGTACCTGAGGCGGTTGGTGGGTTATGCGGGGTGGAAGGAGTGGAGAGGGGTATGGGACCGGATGATGCGATATGGGTCGGCAGGAGGGAGGAGGACAGGAGATATGAGATTGACAGGGTGTCATAGCAAGCTACGCGACGCTTTGGAACTGACAGGAGATGTTCCTGATTCCTCATTTCTGTTAATAGATGGGATCAATGTCTTTTCAATACAAGCTCTTGTATACATGTCTCGTTGCACCCATGGTCCGCATTTTAATAACGAAGCTGGAGCCCAAACAACGTGTTGTTGACCTGTCTTGTCGCCATGACTCATATCCTATGCTGTCCTCAAATACTACGCGGCGCATTCTTGGCCACTACACCTGACGCTGGTATGCATTGCTGCGACCAGAATGATTCGTCCAAGGGTAACCTCACTCCCAGATGCCGAACCACCTCTTGACTCTCCTCCTCCTGATACCATCTTCAGCAACATAATACCTCGGGTCCACGACGTATTCCTCGCCCTTCTCCTCAGCCTCCTTCTGTCTCTCCAGTCGGAACATCCTCCTTTTCTCAACCTCCTCCCTCTTTCTTAGCATCTGCTGGTTGTACTTCTCCGTCGTTTGTGCCACGTGCATCTTATAAACTTCAATAAAGCGGCCCGAGGCCTCGAAGGGGTGGCGCAGGAAGTCCTTGCGCGTAGGGAGCAGGTGCGCGTAGATGGTCTTGGCCATGAAGTCCATGTACCATGCTGATCCTGCGAGGGAGACGAGTAGGCTCTGTTGAAGAAAGTGGGGGTTAGCTTGAGAGGACGTTTGAGGAATCAGGCGGGGCATCTGAGGGAATGTTACCAATGTTAGCCATGCGTGGAACATCCGGCTATTCAGCAACCAATACGAGAAGGTGCCCTCCGGACTCATCATGTTGGGATATTTCTTCGTCGCCATGCGCTTCATGTCTTCTGCTGATAGGGGCGGGCCATAGATCTTGTTCTCGAGATTGCGGTTCGGGGCTCGCTTGCTATGCGACGGCGGCCGGTATTTATCGGGTTGCGGTATTACGGGCGCGCCCTTCTGTTGCTGTGCTTCCCGCCGTCTTCGGAACTCTTCTGACAGACCTTTGGGAGTGATGGAGGCATGGCGGACGCTTGCGGGCGAGGGCAGCGGGAGCACAGCGCGGGCTTGGGGTCGCAGGAGCAGAGGGCCCCGGGGAAGGAGGAAGCGTGGCATCGACTGGAGCGCGGCCATGGCTGTGCGTGGTGGTGCTCGTCGTCGCCGGGAGTCCGCAGAGTGATGAAAGGAAGATCTTCAGATGCCCGGGGAAAGCTCGGGCCGGCGCATATAATTAATTGTTTGGGCCTCGTCGCATCTTCTCATCCTTTGCTGACCGCAACAAGCTTTTTATACTGATATCGCGCGCCGTAGTGCATATCCCAGGACAGAAGCTGTCCATATCAATCACGTCCCATCTGTCAGTGAAGAGATGACGACTAATAGCAGGGTAGTATTGACGCCAATGTGCCTCAGGTCGCGATGCCTTCTAAGCAACCACCCTCCTTCGGATCGCAAGCTTACTGGAATCTTCGCTTCGCTTCCAACACGGATCCATTCGAATGGCTCGAGGCTCACAACGCCCTAGATCCCTACATCGTCGATTCCCTCAATGCTACACCTACGCCGAAGCCCGAACTCGTCCATATAGGTTGTGGCACGTCACTACTATCCTTCCATCTGCGCTCCTTTGTAGACGATCCGCGACAGATACATAATTTGGATTACTCAGAAGTCGCAATTGAGGTTGGCAAGATTCGTGAACAGGAGATATACCAAGATCCGAGGGCCAGTACGGCATGCATGCGCTGGGATGCAGTAGATCTGCTCGACTACAAATCTCTGATGCGCGCATGCAAGCGCACTTCCTATTCTGTCATAGTCGAAAAATCGACATCTGACTCCATTGCTTGTGCAGACGATGTCCTTGTTCCGTTACCGTACCCGCTGGCTGTTCAATCGTATGAACCCCTGGACATGGACTCTGCCAAGTCACCCGAGCTGCTTCATCCTCTAGTAGTCATGGCTGTGAATTTAGCGCTCGTAACGAAACCCGGGGCGCGGTGGATAGCCCTTTCGTACTCTAGCGACCGCTTCTATTTCATGGATACATCCATGACAGACGTAATACCCCAGGGTGCAGTATTCCCGCATCCCGGTCATCTGTGGCATGTGGTGGAGAAGCGTGAGGTTGAGGATGCAGAATGGCAAGTACAAGACGAGAAGAGCGACGATGCGATAACACATACACCCAAGGTGTGCAATTTTGTATATATTCTGGAGAGGACCCATTTACCATTATTCGTTCGTGGAGAACACGTTTAGCCAAAACACGATACATTGCTCGTGACACTGCCTTGTTCGCAAGTCCGCAATCACGATACGGAACCTCCGAGCCACTTTTCATAACAAACACTTCCTTCTGCCTCCAAGTATGTTCCAAACATCCCGCACTGAGCAAATCCGCATCTCTCGTAAAAGCGCCTTGCCCTTGGCATATCGACACCTGTTTCCAGTAATAACCACGACCAACCTCTTCTTAGCGCTTCGCCTTCCAACTCCTCAAGTATCAATTGCGCAACAGATGTGCGCGACCCGTCGTCCTCGTTCAATGGCCCTCGGTACGTTGGGTCAGCGAACATTCGCTTGATCTCAGCAGAGCTCTTGCGCGCATTGTCCGAGGAAGAAGACAATGGACGGAGACCACCGCATCCCACCGCGACGCCATCATGATATGCAATAAGAAAGATCGGAACATCGGCGGCTGACGGTGGAGTACAATAATCTGGATCCCCAATTTCGGTTTGTTGGACAGCACGGAGGTGAACGCTATCGGGATGGTCCCAGGAAACTGGACGGATGACAATATTTTTAACAGGTAACATGGTTAATACGATAGGAAGAAGCGACGCTGGTCAGATGTTGATTCTGACCTGGAACGATTTCCATGTTTTAAAGACTCGCGCCCTACTCACGACAGACGTAGGCTACTCTGGTTGGGAGTCATGGGCTCGCGTAACCGGGTTCGTTCGTATCCCTACGCTGACAATGATCTCATTGGTTCAACGCGACTACCATCAAGCTGCAGTTTAGACGTCGATCATGCACTTCCACAATTCACTACTGCACTATCCATACTAACAGTCGCCTCTCCACATACAGCTTGGCGCAATCGCCCTAACGCTCCTGATATGCCGCGCATGTTGCATGATCAGTTGAGTTGAGTCTTTCATGGTTACTGTCAGAAACGTGAGAGCGAGTCAGATGTAGATTGATTTGACTACAGTAGTCGTCCTAGCTACGTGCAAGGAACGAATTAATCCTCTTTCTCCAACCACTGCTTGCTCGCCTCATAGACCCTTAAGAAGGCATCGTCGAGAGCGATAAGCTCTCGAATTGATCCTCGCTTATGCGCTTGACGAAATGCAGTATTGACACGAAGATGAAGTCGGCATAGGAGACTGCTCACAAGTCAGTGTACGCACCCTGCACCCCCCAATCCGATACATGTCCACTGACCAGTCTGACCCAGGAGATACGGGCCACCGTTCTTCCTCAGCAGATCGCCAGCCTCTTTCGCCGGCGCTTTAACCTTCTCCCAACACTCGTCCGCGTTGGCATCCTTTGCTACTTGATCCAGCGGCTTCCCGAACATCTTCTCCCTCGTCTCATAGAAGTAGTTAGCGCTCGGCTTGTTCAACAGCACTACTGAAACCTGAGAATCAGCAACGGCCTGAGCGGGCCTATCAACTCGGGAATATGATTCCTGATCTTCTCCACAATGGGGTCATCGAGATGCAAAGAAGGGTTTGGGTGCTGCTTCTCGAGCTCAAAGGCAATGGGCCATGAATCCATCTGGTAGGTACCGTTCCTATGTTTGACAATGGGACTAGTGTAGTCTGCGAAATAGCCGGGTGCGTTCTTTGGGGTGGGCGGGATGTCGAGGGATTTGAACGTGGGGGCCAAGTCGGGGTATTCGATCCATTCGGTCGTGTAGTCGATCTTCTTGTAGTTCAAAATCATGCGAGCTGCGAATTCGTTACGATGCGTAGGCTGTCATTGTTGAAGCAGAAGGAACGCACTCTTCCACGGGTTCAATGACCACGAGGTGCCTATGAACGCAATGTACCATGTCAGAGAATTTCTCACAAGCGGTTCCTAGATGGAGCTTTTTTTTTACCTTGTTGGCTAGACAAATCATAGAGAATCGTGCTTTGAAGACGACATTGTAGGTGGGTTGTGGTGTTGGACAGCTACGAGCAAGACGATAACAGACACGATTATTGAGAGCCTTTTCAAGTCAATCTCCATGACGCTCCTCGATGTACAATCGCCACAATTATTTTTTCAAGTATCCAGTGCAATGTGGAGAATCATTGAAGTTAGTCGGCCTGACGCTCTCGCGTGCGGATCGTCGCTAAACCATACCTCGTCATACCCTTGTAATGACCGACGCGTTGCAAGTGGCAGCACAAGGTGATTGAGGTGCCTGCTTAGAGTTCAAGGATCAGTGGGTGTCCTGTATGTGTACGCTGTCTATTTCGTCAAATGTGCGAGCCGCGGCCAAAACTCAGGCACTCCTTCTCACCTAGACGGTCGCATACAACAACATCCAAAACAGCACCGGTGCAAGCTTCTTACACCCCCACGTAATCTTCACAAGCGCATACCCATCTTCAGGCGTATCATGCGACACACTACCTACAAGCTCTCCACCTTGCGCTTTCCGCGCTGCTTTCCGCCACATGCAATCTAAGCGAATGAGCACTTCAGCCCCGTCGTGGCTGTCCCCCATCTGCTGCAAACTCACAAGGCTAGATGCGCCTCAGTAACGCAATGTGCATCCAACAGGCTACAGGGGCTAATAATAGGACTACTGGTCGCTACACTTATTGGCTCTGGTGTAGGACTCCGCCTCCCTGTTCGTTAGAATGTAGATGCAGAGGGCCATGACCTGAAGCGCGTTTCCATATAGGGAGTAACTTCACGATAGGCGCAAGGAAAGTAGGAAGCGCGTCTCTTCCCGATTTTATTATTATATTCTGGTACTTCTTATCGTCTTCAGCCGACTTGTGCGCTTTTTCTACAGTTACTCCGCCTGGCTGGTGCAACACAAGGGAGCTTGCAGCTGGCTGCGCTTGTTGCGGCCCCCAAACTTTCAGCCCCCAGGGCCCCCAATTTCTCCTACATCATCGCACGGGAGCCCACCGGGACGGAAGCGATAAGAGCGCCATGTGCGCTTCATGGAAACCGCTCCGTTTTCTTTACTTCGAATCATCTCTTTGAACGTTCCTAGCAAGGCTGTGCTGTCAAAAGCTCTTGCTCGTCTTCAGATATTCAGATACCACGACCGCTACCATCTCATCGGTACTTTCATCCCACCACCGAATGCGCATGCAGCCTTACTCGCTACTTGGTTAGGCTGGATCCACTCGGAACGCTTGCACTTCTACAGCTGTGGGGCAGAGCTCATATACATACACTTGTCGAAACGGGGCAAGACACCATGGATCGCAATAGCACAGTCAGTGGTGGACATTCCACCAATGCACCGTTGATAAGCTCAGCCGAACCGCCTGGCTATGACGGTGGAGATGTAGCGATGCAACACGCTGACGATGCACCCTACTCACCACTTCACTCACCACCAATGGTCATGTCGCCTGAGATGATAGACTCGAAGAGTGGCGCCTACACGATGCTAAACACGCCCAGCTCGACGTTTGACGTTGAAGACGGACTTGATCACCACAGACATGGCAAACAGGTCAAGCGTTTCGATCACCATGAAGCACGGAAGACACTGCTGAAGACTGGAGCGGTGAAGCTCTTCGTAACACTGTTCTTCAGTGCAGCCATGTGTGTCACACTCAAATCGTGGGAAGGATTTGGCGGCCACATTGTCCTTTCGAAACTCGACGTTCGAGTCTTCAACTCGCTTACGATTGGCCTTTCGCTATGTCTGGGTCTGAATATCTTGTCCTCATTGAAACACTATGCATCCGTGTTTCGATGGTCGTTTCTTACCAGACGTTATGTTAGTCTGGAAGTGTTTGACCTCATCCTGCATCTGAGCTCGCTTGCTAAAGTCACCAAGTTGATGATACTCAGCTCACCTGGGTTTCGCGGAAAGACGTGGCTACGGAAATTCGGCTGGTTCAAGGATGTCAGAGACGATGGGACCAAGTGGATGTGGCTTGCATGTCTAGCTTGGTTGTCCATCAACATTGGCTCTCAGATCTTGGTAGCGCTGCTTAGTCTGTTCTGGCCAATGGAGAACTCGGAGATTCCTCTTTTGTCCCGTGGAACGGTAGTGGTTGCCAACATGAATGTTTGGTCTACCGACGCTCCCTCACTCGTTCTTGTCGAGGACAAACCTCAATTCACCGAGAGCTCACTCGAGGCGGCTTGGATGTACGGCATGGAGGCCATGACTTACCCGAACTTCACTCTTGGAGCCCCCGAAGAAATGGTGACGGATCTCTCGGGCCTACCCGGCACACCGATTTACAAAGGCGACGACGCCTGGCACTATCGCTTCTTCAATCGCGAACCAAAGCACGAATGGGTCAATTACATGGCGAGCTCCCGCAGCATAAACGTCTCTGCAACATGCGAACAGCTTGAGCTACAGGATAGTATTCTCCATGGAGCTGATCTGAACTGGCACCTCATGGCAAGAAAGCAAGGCGCTGAAGAATATGTGCCGTATATTATCACTGAAAAAGCCTGGGGATCTGTCACTTGGATGGCATCTGTGTATGATGGCTGTGGTGAAAGATGTACAAACTTCACCGTCGTCCGACTGCCAGACGACATACACGTGAACGATACGTCGCTATTTGTCTGCAACAACACGGTTGGAAACCTGACTTGGACGCACGCAGAAAACGACATCACACTGCTCCACCCTGACGATTCTGACGCGGTGTATGGTAGCAACGACTTTGCTCGTATAGCTGCCGGGGCGATAGGCTGGACTGGGATTGCCTGGGTGAGTTTGGATGATCGACAAACGCGATCTTACACCCAGGGCTCCAAGTGGTCGCCAGCGGGCGCGCTCAAGGCCGCGGAGGTTGAAGAGTTGATGATGCGCTTCACGATTGGTGCTGTGGCCGCGTTCGACGACCACGGCATCCGCCACAACGTCATGGACCAAACGGTAGTTCCCTCACAGGGCCAACAGCTCAACGTAGATTGGTCGTACATCTTCAGCATCCTGGGCGGAATCTGTTCCATTCAATTCCTGGCACTCTGTCTGTTGGGCGTCTTTGCCAACCGCACGATTGTGCGTGACGAGAGTTACTTTAGCATAGCCATGTTGCTGAACCCGGTGGTCAGTCGCATCAAGGGCGAATCGGCCATGGTCATGAGTGGGGAGGAGATCAAAGCGTCTAGGGCGCTCAGATTCAAGAAGATCAAGTATGACTACCACGAGGGAGCGAAAGGGGAGCCGAATCGTGTCGCCATCTTCTTCGAGGGCGAGGATCGTAGGGAGAGTCGGAAAAGCTGGGCACCGGGGAGTTATGCTTAGTTTGGTGGTGATTACCCGTGCTCCCGATGGAATCGATAGACGCAAGGAATAGAATAGTTGTATCGTTGAAGCTGCCGAGAAGGACGGAAGCCGTGGCAAAGCCTCGAGGGAGTTGCCCGCTGTACGCGGCGCTGCTCGGAAGATTACTGTAGTTTGTGCGGACGTGTTGTGCCGCGTGGCTCGACCCGTTGCATGACGCTCACTTCACAACGGCCGAGTGCTGGCCAAGCGACTAGACGACCGCTCCCGGATGGGCCGGGCCAGCCTTGGTTGTGCGTATGGAGACGTGTGTGGGCATGGGATTCGTAATACTTGGATGCTGTGCTCCGGTAGAGGCGGAAGGCCTGCGCCTTCTTGCCATGGACTGATGCTTGATACCTGCCTGCATCCGCCTCATGCTACATAGTACCTCGACGCACACGACTATGGTGATGCCATCACCATCACCATCACCATCATCCTCCTTCACTTAGATTCATACCCGTCTAGTATCGCTATTGCAGCCCTTCACCCGCTGTGCGCATCGATTGCCCGCTCCCACATGTCGGCTCAGCCCACGGTCGAGGGGTAGGATCAGGAATAATTAGGACTCCAACATGGTACGTCGATGGAGATGTAGATGTCGTGCCCCGGCGCGTCGTCCCTCTTGTTGCGCCGTCTAAACCACGTCCCTAGGGTTGTTGCGCCTCACGCACGAGCGACGACAGTCCGCCAGCCGTCCGCGCGCCTTCGTCGTCGCGCGACATGACGGCGCCCTCGACGCGACCAAGCTCCAGCCCCTCACGACGCGCATCACATGCCTCGCACGGCTCCGCACTCACGCCCAGTGCCAACGACCGTCCCAACACCCCCCTAAAGCCTATTCTCCCGACGCAGCGCTCGCGCCTGCCCAAGACGCCCGCTTCCATCATCACCACCACCACCACCACCAAGACCAGCGGCCGCGGCAAGCCTCTCGCCGACGGCACAGGCCCCAGCTGGACGCCATCGCGACTCGAGAAGGAGCGCGGAGACTGGTGGGACACGCAGGTCACGGGCTCGGAACAGACATGGCGCGCTATCCGCCTCGTCGCCAACTATCTGCAGTCGGGCGAGCTGCAGGACGCGCAGACGATGCTGGATGCCATTGACTGCACCTGTCCCACGGGGCTTCTATGGCGCGGCGTCTACGATCCGACCGGCGTGCAATATAAAGTTCCCGAGTGGGTGGTTGTGGAGCCGGAGGGCCTAACCGAAGAGAACCATGTGGACGACAAGGACGTGCTCGGAGACGCCGGCTCCAGTGCTATGCAGGACACGCTCGACGGCCCGATCGACGACGAGTCTAATGGCCTCATACGCGTGCGAGTGCGGACGAGTCATGACCAGAAGGATATTCTGCTCGTGATACGGATGAAAGACTCGGTCGCAACCATCGTCGAGAAGCTGAAGCAACAAGCAAAGGTAGGCTCTTCCTCACGCGGCCTGCATAAAGCAAGCACGTCGCTGACAACAGGTAGCTCGATCCCACCGTCATCATCCGTCTCGCCTACGGCGGGCGCGTCTATCAAGACAACGAGACGCTCGAATCCCAGCCTCACTGGGATTTTGCCAACAACTTCATCCTGACGGCGCTCGTGTTTCAGTAAAAACTAATCCTCTGCATATCATCCGCATGTCGCACTCCTACCACACCCCAGAGCTCTCTGTTTGATTGCATCGCATCCATGGCTCACATGCATGCTTAGGTCTCCATCTGAATATCTCACATTCTTGCTTGACACGCATGTCTACACGTTTGACGCCGTGGGCATGGGGAATCCGAATACTGGGCCTGCAGCAGATGAGCCGTCTGACAGCCACGAGACCGATCCTCTTCTTCCTCGATCTGGGCAGTCGGACATGGACAGCCATGGCGAGACTCCTGATGCAGGATGGCTCGACTTTTTGTGCATTTTAGCACGTGTATGGTGCGGGTTTGCGCGATAGAAGCACTCTTTCCTGTAATCAGTTTGATCAGTGGCTTGTTTGATACCCATTTTCTTTCGTTTCATTCTTCACTCCCAGCATTACCAATCATGGTTTGGCCCATTAGCTATCGCGAGCCTGTAATTGTATTCGATGGCTTAGGCCTGATTTGATTCAAATCCTGCTTCTTGAAGTTTAATCTGCACACATCTCCCCTTGTTCTTTTATCCTTGGTCTTGACAAATATGATGATGTGAGTCTTTCATACTGGTCTCGACGAGTATGAACATGTGACTTCATTCGCACTCAAACACTGTCGATATCTCCGGGTAGCGCTTAACCCCGGGTCAGCAACATGACCACATCCACGAAAATGATCCCAATCGAGCCAATGCAACGAAAGCGGACTGCTCCCTCTTTGAATTATTCTCCAAGCATCCGTCGTCGTCCCCTCTAATCCAAATTCCAACATTTCATCTACCGACACCATGATGGTTGCCGTGAACCCTGTGACATCATCGGCATTCTCACCGAGGCCGCTATGACGACCAACAGTCTCAACCTGAGTACCATAAAAACCAACCCCCCAAGAAAACAGTGTTACGCAATTGAACAACAGCCATAACGCCAACATGTTCGCTTCATCCGTTTCCCGTTCATTCCGCACAACATCCACAAACAGATTATCACAAATAACGCGACAGATACACGCGCAACAAGTCAGAATGGCACACAACGGCACAACTTTTTCGCTCAACACGGGCGCAAAGATTCCAGCCATTGGATTTGGAACGTGGCAGGACAAGGAAGCTCAGGAGCCGTAAGCTTTTTCTCTCTCTCCCTCTCTCCCTCTCTCCCTCTCTCTCTCTCTCCCTCCCTCTCTCCCTCCCTCACCATCCTCGAGCGCCTGAATCACCAACACACCCACCAGAGCCGTGACGATAGCGCTCAAGTCGGGATACCGCCACATCGACACAGCACGCATATACGGCACCGAAGCCGCCGTCGGCGCCGCCATGGCGAAATCCGGCGTCCCCCGATCCGAACTCTTCATCACCAGCAAACTCTGGAACAACTCGCACCACCCCGACGACGTCGAAGCCGCCCTCGACGCCTCGCTCAAAGACCTCGGAACCGACTACCTCGATCTCTACCTCATGCACTGGCCCTCGCCTTTCGCCCGCAGTTCAGAAATGTTCCCCAAGGACGCACACGGCAAGACCAAGCCCGGCGACAGCGACTACGTAGCGACCTACAAGGCCATGGAGAAGTGCTTCCATAGCGGTAAAGCCCGCGCAATCGGCGTATCAAACTTTAGCAAGAGCGAACTCGACCGCTTGATCGGGGAAACTAGCGTCGTCCCCGCTGTCCACCAGATAGAATGCCATCCATACCTCCAACAAACCGCCTTCTCAGACTACCACGCCCAACAGGTAATTCACCTGACGCAGTACTCGCCCCTTGGCAATCAGAATGAAATCTACGACAAGGGCAAGAATATGAATAAACTCATCGATGACCCTGTGCTGGTGGAGATTGGAAAAAAACATGGCAAGACGGGCGCGCAGGTCGCGTTGGCTTGGGGGATCGCCATGGGGCATTCTGTTATTCCAAAGAGTAAGACCGAGTCGAGGATCAAGGCCAACTTGGAAGGTGACTTTGAGTTGGCCAGGGAGGATGTGGACAGGATTGCTGGTATTGATAAGAAGATGAGATTTAATGATCCCAGTGCCAACTTTGGATGGGACTTTTACTCCGACTTGGATGGTAAGAAGTGAGGTAGGTAGTATATAGTACGCCATAGTGTCTCGTCCACGGTAGAAAGTTCTACATCTACACAGAACAACTCACTCAATCAAGTAAAGAGCAATGACGATTTATTAGAGATTATTACGTCAATGTGTGCCCTAGTGGCCGCTTGTGTACTCCTTCTAACAAGGCGGTACGCAGAGGGTATCCGGGGTATTGCGCGATAAAACAAGGTGCGTCCGAGATCCGCCAGTGGTATCAAAACGAGAGAAACAGCTAAAGTGGTATCAGTCTAAACCATCGCAATCCATCCACAAAAGAGAGTGACAATGAGTTGGTCCAGACGCAAGGAAAAATCGAATGGGAGAGGGGATATGTGAAGAAACTTGATCCAAATAAACACGCATGAATCCATGTGGGAGATCCAAAGCAGATTTGGGGGGAGATTGGGGAGGGGGGGGGGGTATCAGAGTTGGCCGGGCGGTCAAAGGAGGGATTTACGTAGTCTTTGCTTTTCCGTCATTCCGTCGTCGCTGTCGTTGCAAAGGCTGACATCTTCCCACCACACCTTACGCAGTTGTAGCGACAGTCGGGTTGGCGCTTTTCGAAGCATCGGCCACGCTGCTCTCAGCGGGAATGTCACCTACAACCGGGGCAGTGGTCTCATCCTTCCTGTCCTCAACGATGGGCGCAGTAGTCTCTTCCTCGACGACGGGAGCAGGGCTGGCGGCCTCCTTCTTGTCCTTGGGCGCCTTGTTACCGGTGGCCTTGGACAGCGAGCGGCTGAGGTTGCCGAAGAAAGACTTGCGCTTGTCTTGCTTGGGAGCCTCGGTCTCCGGTGTGGCCTCGACCTTGGTCTCAGCGATAGGGGCAGGCTCGACAACCTGAATGGGCTCGGGGGTGGTGTCGGCAATCTGGGGAGCGGCAGCGTCGACCTTGGGGTCGCGAGCTGGCGACTTGGCACGGTCCTTGGAACCAAAGAACTTTCCGAACTTGAAGTGGTCCTTCTCCTTGGAAGGAGTAGAGACGGCCTTGACCTCCTCGGGCTTGGTCGCTGGCTCAGTGGCAGTGGTGGTGGTCTCGGGAACGACGGGTGCGGCAACCTGGGCCTCCTCGAGAGGCTTGGAGGCTTCGGGAATGGTCTCGTGCTCCTTGACGGGCGGAGCGGCGAGACCAGCCTCGTGCTCCTTCTTCTCGGTGGTAGGAGACTTGAGCTTCTCAACGAAAGATCCGAAGATGGAACCGCGCTTCTGGGGCTTGGGCTTCTCCTGGGTTACGGGAGCAGCGGTCTCGTCAGCTTTGACGGCCTCGTCAGTGGGAGCAGCGACAATGGAAGCGGAGGGCTCGGTTGTCGTCTCAGCAGGGTGGGTCACGTCGTTGGCGTTGACGGGAGTAGTAGCGGGGACTGGACAAGGTTAGTGTGAGGCTTGTTGACGCTAGAACACATGGACTTACTCTCATCAAGGTGGGGGACAACAGCGGGAACAACGGCAGGCTCCTCGGTCTTGACCTCAGGCTCAGTCTTGACGGCATCAGTCTCCTCCTTGGACTCCTTGTCCTTCTTTCCGAGCAGACCGCCGAAAAGGCTGGCGCGCTTGCCACGGGAGACGGAGCGAGACTTGCTCTTAGCAGCCTTCTTGCGCCTCTCCTCGTCGGAAGAGGAGCTGGAAGACGAGCCAGCACGAGCAGCGACAGGCTCGACAACGACCGGTGTCTCACCCTCGGCGAGCTTGGGGGTAGCGTCCATGCTCTTCTTGGGGGCGGAGGATGTAGCTCCCGCTAGCGCAGTGGGCTTGCCTGCGGGATGTTAGCCTACTGCAGCAACACGGCCAGATCGGCCACTAGTGGCATGTCGACGCGACGCGACGCGAACAAAGTGCAAACGTACCAATCTTCTCCTTGTGCTCCTTGTAGCCCTCGCTCGACTCAATCGTGTCCTTGTCAGCCTTGGCCTCGGTGATGGCGCGCTCAACAGCGACGAACCATCCGTCACGCTCGGTGGCGGTGGCAGCCTCAAACGTGTGCTTGTGGCCGGAGATTTTGAGCGCGAAAGCGACAGGGCCGTCCTTGGCGAGGTCAGTGGCATAGGCCTGGTGGGTGTTAGTCGTGTCTTGTTCCGTGGTCGCGATTCCATCCTACCAAGTTCAGGACACCAGCAGGGTGCTCCTTCTGGTCGGCGTGCTTGACGAAGAAAAGAAGGCCCTTGCCGGTCTGGCTGGACCAGGCGACAACAGGGTGGGCAGTCTCGGGCTTCTCGCCGCGGAGGTACTCCCTGAGGTTGTCGGCGGCGACGGGCTCCTCGCCGAACCAGAAGTACTTCTTGGCGAAGCGGAAGGCGCTGGGGGAGGGTGTTAGCAAGCAGCCGGTGCAGAGCTCACGGCGCCCCCCCGAGCCAGAGCTGCGGGCGCTGGGCGAGTGTACTCACTTCTTCAGACCAGGCGCCTTGTAGCCGAGCGCACCGCTGTAGATGGGCTCAACCACCTTGTCCTCCTTGACATGCTCTGCGGGCGCTACGGCCTCGCCCTCGGTCTTGGGAACCTCCTCGGTCTTTGGCGCCTCTTCTGCCACTGGCGCAGCGACGACAGGCTCGCTGGCGACCACTGGTGCAGGCGCAGGCGCAGGCGCAGGCTCGAGGGTGCCTACAGTCCCAACCTCGGGGTGCTCAACCGGCTTGGGGGCGTCGAACGGGGCAGACATGCTGGATATTGCTCTTTGTTGGGGGGAGCGGGCAGTGTTTGTGGGCGGGGGAAAGTGGGTTCGAACAGAGGGGTGGTGTCGAGGCAAGCTCAATGTGTGGATATTACAAGATGTACGGAAAGGGAAAGTTCTACGCTCGCAAAAGTGCAGCGGTAGAGGAGCAGGCACGACCTTGTTAAAGATACAAAGGGCGGTGAGGAGAGAAGACGGATAGAAAATCTCAGACAAGCAAGGAATGGGACAACTTTAAGGTGAGGGCTGTTGCTAGGTAGGGGTTCGCCATGCAGGGATACCAGCAACGAAATTGGCTTTCGCGGCTGCACGTCCACTCAGACGGACCCGGCTGCACCTAGCCCGCCCGAATAGCACCATTCACCAACGTTATGCACTCTAAGCTGCTCCTGAAACAGCGACTGTGCACCCAGCATCAACCCGTCGTTCAGGAAACAGAGGCGGTACTATGTAGGTATGAATGGCCCTGGCCTGCATGTGTCTCCTCACCCTCCTCCTCACGGTTGGCGCCCACGCGTCTGATAAGCTCGTGGTCAACAGACCCTTGGAATGTGGTCGCATGATCTCTCTGCCCCTCTTCACCACTTGCTCGACGGATCGGCCAACTCCAGCATCAGTCTGGCACTCTGCCATGTCTGATCGCTCATGAGACGGTAGCCGACGCCGTCTGCGTGAACATGTAGCTACCGTTGGGGCGTCTTGACTTTGCCGTCGATGATGGATCAACCGTCCTCAATCACTACACTGTACATGCCTCTCGCATCATCATCATCGTCATCATCACCATCATCATCAAGAGCATCGCTGCTGTGAGCACCTTTGTCACCACCTCTCCCACTCTGTGCTACACCACAGCCGTCTTGGTCGCGCCATCGCGAACTCTGCACAACTCAAACTTTGGTGCCACGCCAAGCACGTCTGAGCATCCGTGGCTAGACACTTCTAGCGGCCTGCACGTAACGAGTCGCGCCACGCCACCACCCTCCAAGCCTGATGCCCGTTTACAAAAGAAAAAAAGAGAAAAAAAAAGGCGTCAAGACCCTGGCGCCCAAACTGCTAAGTTGCTACCGTCAGACTGACTCTTCAGAATTATCGCCTTCATCTCAGATCAGCCGAAAACAGCTGGCCAGTGTGCTAGGGCAATGCCGGCTCAATATTCCACTCACGTGAAAGGGGCATCAACCACAGGCAGCACCATAGACTAGTCTGCCACATGCAAAAGCCATCTGTTACGCATCTGTCGTATCAAAACAGTCGCCCATCTTTCAGCTAAACATCATCTCTCCACACGCGTCGACAGCTGTCAAACCCGAGACGCGCAAAGAAAAACCCGCTTCCATGCGCATCCTGCCATCTCAGCGGTTGTTGCCCAATACATATACCACGGTACGCACAGAGCACTCGATAAAACTCCGCAGATGATCTCTCTGGCAATAATCATGGCGGTATCCAACCCGCGTCCCGCTCACCGCCACAGGCACTCGGCCGCAAATTTGGCGACAAGAGGCTGACCTCTGCCGTGCGGCCTTGTGCCCTGGCGTGAGCAACCTTGTGCACCAAGTCATGCCGCGCTCTGTTTCATTACGGCGAAACGCTAAATGCCATTGACGACTTTGCCATGAGCAGACTCGACACATGTTAATTAAGATCTGACAAGCCACCATGGCAGCATTCCTGATGGGGTGGATAGCCCAATTGAACAATCCGTCGTCGAGACATGGCAAAGAGAAGAAAAAAAGAATTGTGCATCGGCGTCCCTGACCTACACTCTCGCTTCCTTCTGGAGCGCGGCGCTCGTGGCTGCTCAAGGATTCCCGGCCGGGATCCACCGCACGAGTCAACGTCGGTAGCGTGTAGAACTACCTTTCAAGACGAGCAAGCCATGCAAATAACTTGTTGAGCGTGTGGTTTTGTTCCCAATCTCGCACCACATGTCGGGTACCGCGTTAGTATATCTGCAGCACCGCATTAGTACATGTGCAGCACCGCGCAAACTTGGTAAAGACGACTTCCCTCCCAGGTAGTCTGGCAATCTACCCCGCGCTGCCGAGATGCACTTGATTGTCGAGTCAACGGAACAATGGGGGCCGGCCATCTTCTTGTCTTCACAACGATACCTGATGAATGCAACACGGCTGACAACCGAGACAAGCCAACACCAACATTACAGCCCGTCTGTCTGCAAAGGAACAACAACAACAACAACAACAACAACAACAACAACAACAACAACAACAACAACGGTCAAAATAAGCTCAAGGCAATGGCGCTCGACTGCCGCTGCAGGGCGGGCAAGGAGCGCGATGCGCGTTGGTGGAGACGGCACCCTCGATACATATCTGCCTTCCTCATTTGGCTGCATGCACTTTCTGCTGCTCGTTGCCACAACGTCATCGGCTTAGCCTTGCGGGACACTTCTGACACCTCATCCCACTTAGGTACTACTTGCACACGTCTAGCCAACATGTCTTGTATCCAGCTGTCAAGGGGTATCATTTGGCCAAGTTCAAGGTATATACAGTACCCTCCTACCTTTTGCGCTCATCCTGTGGAAAGCTCGGGGCATCCGCTTCCTCTGCTTGCATACTTCTCTGCACGTTCTTTGCAGCTGCCGTCCACTCTCTTCTCTTGCTGTCCCTTCCATCAACGTGTACTATGCGCTTGAATCCTGTAAAGCTGGTCTCGCTACTGCTTCCTTGACGCCGCTGCCTCTTGTTCTCATTCCGCGCCTTCTCGCTCCGTGCCTTTGCATTCCGTGCCTTTTCTACACCTTCGAGAACCATCCTCCCCCTCGTCTCCTCGGCA
The DNA here is from genome assembly GCA_004936725.1 of Alternaria brassicae. NCBI lineage: Eukaryota > Fungi > Ascomycota > Dothideomycetes > Pleosporales > Pleosporaceae > Alternaria > Alternaria brassicae. Next base: position 1,290,198 of record CM016513.1, read on the forward strand.
ATCATGTCCTTTCTTGATGTACCCGGTACAACGACTGACTGTACATCAACGTCGATTTTCTTGTAGCGCACACTCCAACTGCACACCGAATCTAGTGCTCCAAAGCCATGCATGCCCACGTCGAGGCGTTGGAAAGCCTACCAAACTCTCCGAGCCTGTTTGGTAGTCTTTCCGAAACACGGCAGGCAGTGTGAAACGCAGGTCAGCTGGCTTGAGCAGATCAAAAGCCGCCATGATGTAGCGGTAGGGGCGAATGGCATTGGACTCGAGCATCCGCGCCTTGTCCTGCTGATAGGTTGGCAGGTGGCGCATGTCGTCTTTGGAGAAGATGCGCAGAATCAGCGTGTCGTGTGTAAGCTTGTTGCACACGTGGATCCAGTACCGGCCATCAACAAGTCGGTACTTCTTTTCTCTTGACGGCGTCTCCGGGGGGTAGATGATGTGATTCTTGGAATCCTTGCTCTCCTGCACATCGAGTGGTTGGCGAGTGAGCAGCCATTCTCGCGGATGAGGTAAAGACGGATCCGTGTCTGCTTCCTGGTGCACATGCGTGTCAAACAGCGATGGTTGGTCCCAGAAGCGCCACCACACGTTGTAGACGCAGTAGTTCTTCTTTCGCACCCCATTCCAGAGTCCAGGTGCCTCGTCTTCTTCCAGATCTTCAAGCTCGGGATATATGCGATGGACGGTTGCCGCGAGTGGTCCCAGGGGCGCCTTGGAGCTGGGCGTGACTAGTTCTGCCACACGTTCCAGTAGACAATATGCCGTATTCTTTGCGTACATGTTATCCATCTTGTCGGCCTCGGTATCAGTCTGAGGGAGCAGTAGGTCGGCAAAAGGAGGAAATCGGACCACAAGAGAGCCTGTCTGTATGTCGAGCTTTATCAAGCACTTGGCGAAGAGCTCGTTTGCGTGGCTTCTATGTCTCCTGAGGCGCTCTTGCATGTGCTGCGAAACATCGACCAGCGACTTCACACTCAGAGCCTCTGGAAGTTTGTGATTCTTGTACATGTGTCGTATAGCGTTGCGGGACGTAAGTGTTCTTATCTGGTTCGTCTTGTCCTCTGCCCAAGCTACACCCTGCTCTTCACACGTTGCGATGAGTCTTGTCTTGTCGAACGTCAACAGTGGCCGAAAAATATGTATGCCTCCCCCCTCGATGGAGAAGGGTATGTCTAGGCTGCGATTGGGCTTTTGGTATCTGCCGCTGTGATACACACCATATATGCCCTCGCACTCTGGTATCCACTCTTTGCGCCGCATTGCCTGGAGCCCCGACCGCAGTCTGTTGTTCGCCAACCTCATCATGACTGTCTCTGCTTGGTCATCTGCATGATGCGCCACCATGAGACGTGTGATGTTCATGTCCCTACATGCTCGACCTAGTGCTTGATAGCGGAGACTGCGCGCTTCGGTTTCGAATCGCTTGACGTCTTTGGGATCGAGGCCGCCAGGCCATGTGAGCGGAAGGATAGTCGATTCAATGCCAACTTGGCAATGTTAGTATGTACAAGGCAAAGCATATGTTCTGTATCTCACGCTTCGAGCGCAACTGCATTGCAACCCATTCTGCTTCCTCGGTGCTCTCAGGTCTCACTCTGTGGTCCACGATGAAACCATGGGCATTGGGTAGCCCGGCATCGGTTTCTTGGGACTGTGCATACAGTGCAGCGAGTGCCATTGAGTCGACGCCCCCACTAATAGCAATGCCTACGCCACCTGCGTACCGTCAGTTGGCCATACTTGCAGGAAATGCAAGTACCACTTACCCAAACGACCTCTGGTTACATAATCACCCTGTTTCTCCCTGAACACACCATCTCGCATAGCCAGCATGAACTCATCGTTGGTAATTGGCAAGATTCTCGTCGGATTCGGCCGTCGGAATATTTTAGCTATATTACGCAGGAGGGAAACAATGCCCGCATTTGAGAACATTGTTTCTCCACATAAGAAGTACTGGAGACGCCGATGCACTGCCAAGCAGAAAAGAACAGACCAAGGGCAGAATACCAAAGACCGAAGCAAAAAGTTACTGGTTCTGGCAATGCGCGAGATGCGAAGCGTTCCGCAGCCTGTTCCGAGGTAAGTGCACGGACATGGAATTTTCTGGAAGGGCAAAGCACAACATCTCCGTCTTCGTGTTTAGCTCTCGTCGACATCTTTCTTCTCTCCACAAAGCCAGCGCAACTCTAGTCTCTCTTGATTCTTCGTGATACCCGGTTCCTAACAATTTGTCGAGATGGTAAGCTTCATCCGCATCCAACCCACTTATCATGCAATCTACACGAGCATTGAGCACCACGGCCACTTTTACCCCCACCACATACTCTACACGCTTCACACAACCACGTACAGCTCCAAGCTAACCAATTCCCCCTCTAGTCCGCAATCAAGTCCATCCGCAGCATCGCGCCCCTGCTCGACCGCATCCTCGTCCAGCGCATCAAGCCCGAAGCCAAGACCGCAACGGGCATCTTCCTTCCAGAGACGGCCGTCAAGGAGCTCAACGAAGCCAAGGTCCTCGCCGTCGGCCCTGGCATGCTTGACAAGGATGGAAAGCGCGTCACCCCCAGCGTACAACCCGGCGACAAGGTCTTGATCCCGCAATTCGGTGGAAGTCCCATCAAGGTTGGCGAGGACGAGTTGAGCCTGTTCCGGGACCACGAGTATGCTTACACCACTGTGGTTGGATAGTTTGGTGGAATAGCGGCTAACGTTTCGTGTGTAGGCTCCTGGCTAAGATCAACGAGTAAATCGGGTACATGGCATAATCTATCGTAAGAAAGTGTCAGGACGACTGAATACCGACTTCTGTACCAACATCACCCAAAAGGTTCACGAAACGCGAAACGCTAGCATAACGGCCGGCGTTCATTTGGCATATCATCTGGCTTGGGGAAATCTGTTTTGGAAAGCGATTCTTCGATGCATGTATTTACAAGAGGTTGGAACCAAAGGATATGAGGTTGTAAGAGGAACGTGTGGGAGAAACAATCAACTAAAAATCTCAACTCTATTGCATTCGACATATCGACGAGATGAAAAGTCAAGTTTGCATTATTCATGAATCTACGGAATCGGCTCAAAGCACATATCCACTAGGAGGTCTCTCCGAGGACGTTCAAGGCCCTCCACTTGAATCGTCACGCACATGACTGCATTAGTGATTACCATCCAGAGTTCCCGCCGCTGCCCCACTGCCTTCCACTACCTTCCGACGGACCCTGGCCATATGCATCACCTTGACCATACGCGCCATAAGACCCTGGGGGTGGCTGGTGAGCCGCCGGTTGGCCATAGCCTCCTGGTCCAGCGTTGTAGTTCTCGTAACCTTGCTGGTAGTTTGTTGGAACAGTGTAGCTAGGCTCCGCACCTTGACCTCCAGAGTACTGGCCCTGACCCCATCCGTATCCACCAGAAGGTACCGCGTTACTATACTCGGCAGGAGGTTGGTAAGCTTCACCTGCGTACGAGGACTGGTAAGGTTGGAAGCCGGCCCACTGGTTGGGTTGCGGTGATGGTGATGGTTGGTATGGTGCTGGTGCTGCGCAAGGGGAAGCCGAGAGGTCATCGTCCATGTCACGAGTTTTTCCGGAACTGCCGCCGAAGCTACTGAGCATACCACCGAGAGGACCGGGGAGTTTGCTGGTCAGAGAGCCGAGAAGGTCGCTGGAACCGCTGGACTGTTGTTGGCCAGGGTGACCACCTCCGTGACCACTTCCACTGCCATGGCTATGGCCTCCAAAACTCGACATGTTTACTGCACCATGACTGTGGCCAGTGGAATGATCATGGCTACCGCTGTGGTTGTGTCCAGCTTTGACTGATTCAGAAGACAGAATTTGATTGAGGTCTTTGCCGTGGTAGCTGCGGGCCCATTGCTCAACAACCTTGAACATGTTGTTGTGTACCTCGCAGTGCGGGTCTCGGAGTGCTGGGTGATGGAAAACACGCATACAGTCGTTCAAGACCTCGTCGACAGGTACATCTGGGTGGTCCCAAGTGTATATCACACGAGGCGCAACATACTGCAAGATCGCTACAGCGACTTGACCAGCCGGCGGGTTCAAGACGTTTGAGAAATGGTCCTTTGACAACATGCTGTGTGTTGGGTTGGTCGATGTAGGGTCTGTCCAGACCTCGAACTGATGCTTGGCTGCCGAGTCGATGACAGCAGAAGAGCCGCTCTTCAGCTGTGCTGATGCTGTCTTGATGATTGGCAGGATAAAGGGTGCAAGAAGTGACAGCACAAAAAGAGTGACACGCTCCGTGATGGTCTAAAGATTCGTGTGACAAGTTAGTACATGTCTCACATATAGTTTGTACAGAGATGTTACTTGCCTCTAGCAGTTTCTCTAGGCCTGGAACCTGAAAGATGCGTGTACGAAGTCAGTATATGTCTCACGTGCAGTCTGTACAGTGACACTTCTCACCTTTGCGATGACAGCTGAGATATTACGGACAACGTTGTCGCGGAAGACCAGGATAGGGTAAATCTTCGGGATAACAGTAGCTGGATCAGTGTTTGTTCCTGGGATGTCTGGCCCTGGGGGTCCTAAAAGATGCGCACGCAAATTCAGTTCAAGTCTTACACGCAGTTCGTATAGGGACAGTTCTTACCACCCATGGATCCAGGAGGTGCATCGAAGGTATTAGATCTAGCTCCAGAGGAGCTATAGTCACCGTAACCCTCTCTTGCGTTAGCTGCGGCTTGAGCGTCCGACGAAGCCTGCAGATCTTGAGCTTGTCGGATGAGATCACCAGTACCGGGGACCTTGCTAAGAACGTCGATCAATCCACCACAAGCATTCGACTGGCCTCCAGGTCCACTTCTCTGTCCACCAGGTCCACCAGACACTGCGTCTACGAGAGCAGTATTCACCTCATCGATCTCAGTCTGAGTGATGTGGTCATTGGCCTCACCGAGTACCGAATGGAAGAAATCAACGCCTCCAAATGTGCCAGTCACGAGCGGATACGTGTGCTTTCCACGGAGGTTGATGCCAGCTTGTACGCCCACGTGAGGGAACACATTATGGTAACCAAGCTCGCGTAGCACTAGTTCAGTATAGTTGGTATGCGCTCCAAAATCTTCGAGACAGTGCAGTCCCTGACCCAGACAGCGAAGCGCTTCTGATAGATCTTCGTCTCGTCCGCGTTGACCTGATGATCCGTGGGTGTAAAGTCGGCCAAAGTGAATTGCGCGCGCAAAGGAGTATTTTACATATCCGGTTGATGTAGCCCAGTTACCATGCTCATTCGCGATGTAGTTCTTCATACCAGTGTTTGGATCCACCGCAAGCTCAGCTTCTGATACAGGACCTCGGAGACGAGGGTCATACTTTCTTGCGTCCTCATTGTCGGCATAATCCTTCTTTGAGGATGTTAGTATCAAAATACATGCATGTGTGGATGCTGGAGTTTCTTACAGGGTTATCTGGACTGTCATTAGTAAGAGCAAGTAGAAGAGGTTCAAGTTCGCATACCGATATGTTCCTCGGGCCTATAGACGCCTAGTCTCTCGGCCGTAACCTCGAACTCTCCAGTCGCATAGCCAAATGACATGAAAGACAAGACCCAGACTAGAACACGAATGGTCTCGCCCTGCCCACTGTAAGCTTACTGGCCCATGGGAATGCGCCTGCAGTCTTTACGTACTTGGACCTTGGCCAGCGTGCCAACATCAACAGCCTTGATCAGTCAGCGTAATTTGGCGTTGCGCAGTCTTTCCCAATTACCTGTGAGTAATCGCGTAGCCAGTTGCCAAAGTACACACGCTACGAAGAAGGTCAGTCACTGTAGTCGCAGTAGTATCGCCATTTGGACATGCCTTTATCATATTACTCTTCCACTTGTGTCCCTTTAAACAAGCGACCGTCGCGAGCATGTCTTCGATGTCGCCATGGCGCCAGTTCTTGCCTTCAATCTTTGAGATACTCGCGATGTTGCCCGCGCCGAAGGCGTCAGCGCCAGCGGGTAGTAGCACGAGGATCGCAATAGCGATGAGTAGGACGTGCTGTGAAGAGATTCCCATGGTTGCGCTATTGGAGAATTAGAAGTGAGATGGTGTTTTAGAGAAGCGCAGTAAGAGCCTGCGAGTGACTATTTGCGTGCTGTGCAAGTCAGCTGTCTACGATTACGGATAAGCGGCTGTGCAAAATGACGTGTGGCGTCCGACCCAGGAAAGACCCCACTATCGCCCATCAACACTGGGGATCCGGCCTGCTTATCGGATTACTGAATTACTTGAGGCTGAACGTTTAGCTTTTGCTTCAATGACGGAGTGCACTGCGAGGCTTTGCACGGTACATTCGATCAGCTGCATTGCCCCACTTCGTCTGAAAGGTATTTTGGAGGGGATTGGGCACAATGACGCAAGCCTTTTCTTCCTGGTCTACCACAGTAGAGAGTGATAAGAACAATACACATATGAACCGATGACCCGGGAATACACAAAGCCATTAAGTCTTCCAAGGTTCCTTGTTTTGCGCAGTTGTAAACTGCAGGATGACTCACGGTCTTCGCACAGCTTCTTCTCTGTACAGAGTGGTCCACTGACACCTAATCAGCCGGTCGCATGACATTTTAGAGGGAAGACATGCGTTTTGACTGGTAAATGAAGGTGTAGTGTTGTGGAGAGACGCGCCAAGCTGTGTGTGCCCAAAGGTTGCACGAAAACCCGACCACCCAACAGTGTCGGAGCCCAAAGCGGCATAGACCCATCTTCGTTTGCAGAAACTCTCCAAATCGACAAGATTGTGTGTGGGTGTAGAGCTCAAGCTCTATTCAATGAGTTGTAGTATGCCAGTCGATCAATGACGGTGCCGGTGAGCGAGGTACGACATTCGAACAGGATCTGACGTAGTTCCCCGTTAGCAATTCACGCGCACTGACAATGAATGTATCGGGTATATTGCTGGCATCAGGCTCGGAGACATCGCAGAAAGGCCATTATCGCCAATCGCCTGGCAATTGGGTAAAGTGTGACTATGTTGATTAGACATAGTTAATGGAGAAGAGAAACTATGGATAGGGAAACCCTAGATACAGTATCGACGACTCAACAGTCTTGGAAGACTCGCCGGAAGCAGATCTTTCCAGAACTGAAGAGCGGCTGGTGTATAAACTCAGCTTATTCAGGAGCTATGGTCCACGGGAGGGGGGGCACTTCAGCTGCTTCACGAGGAGCAAAGGAGGGGGGTGCTTGTAAGCAATGTTGCCATGGGCCATGAAGGTCTACCTGAGAATTCGTTACGTAGAAGGAAGAGCTCTATTTCGCAGGCGTCTTCCACGGTTAGAGAAAAGAATTCGTTATACGTGATTCTCGCTCAGGCGCACGGGCAGCAAACGACAGTGAACAGCGATGAGGTGAACAGCGATGAGGTGAAAAGCGATGAGAAGATAAAAGTATTTACCACTTCCATACAAGACAGTGTAAAGTTTACACCCTCTTCACAATCCGACAGCGCAGGTATCGACAGTCCTAATTTTATAGATCCCTCGTTGGGGGGCTTCACTCATTTGCCCGTAGAAGAACGGATCTCATGAACATTGAGGCTACATCACCCGGAGACATGGCAGGAATAATGAGGAGTGCAAAACAAGGAGACAACAATAGAATGACGAGACTGAGAGCGCAGAATTGAATAGGCAGCATGAAGCAGACAGCGTTGGAGAGCTTCATATAGAACGAGGCGCACAGCATTCAAGAAGTGAATTGTGAAGACAGGGTTGGAAAGGCAAAATCTCAAGAGATAGATGCCAGAGAGGATGTGCAAAGGAGAGATAGCAAGAATATGTTTTAAAGTAGGAGCAAAAAGCCAAAAACATACAACAGCGGGGATTCGCCAGTGGTCACCCACCTGACTACTAATCCGCCGGTATCTTGCTTAACTAGGGCTGAGCGAACGGGAAGCCGTGATCTCAAGATCCTGTGGTCGTATGTGTTTGAAAGAACAGATAGCGGGAATATCTATTGTATCCCATCAGCATTTGGATAATGGGAATAGACCTCACGAATATCTACGTGGCGCAATCGAGCCGAGGACGTCAATTGATCAGTCATGATAAATCTTGGAAGCGAAGACTGTATATAAATAATGGAAGTGGCGAGAAGAAAGATGCAGTGAAGCGCTGGAGGGTCAGCTTGATGGGAGCACAGCCATTGCTGACATAAGGCGGAACTGGGGATTGCGCCAAGGCGGTGACGAATGTCGGAACCCAAGATCGTCGCCTGTCCTATCACCTCCACCACTCCATCTCACTCTGTATGCCCACGCACACGACCAGGCAGCAAGTCTGGATACGCATGTCCAACACATGACCAGAAAAGAATAAAACCACAGCATCGAAGCGCGAGATAAACCATCAAAATGCCTCCACCTCCGCCTCCACCACCGCCACGTGAGTTGTCACTGTTCGAACTCCTGAGACATGTACTGATTTTGTGTATTAGCTCCTCCAGGAATGGGCAGAGGACGAGGAGGTTTACCGCCTGCTCCGCCGCCAATGGGCGGAATGAAAGCTCCAGGCGGCAAGCAAGCCACAGGTGCGGGCAGAGTACGTCGCATGCTCGCGAGAGATTGGCACAGCGCGCATCCGTAACTAACATATCACAGGGCGCACTCTTGGGCGACATCACCAAAGGTGCGCGACTCAAGAAAGTCACACAAATCAACGATCGATCCTCGCCCATAGTCGGCAAAGTAAGCGGCGGTCCTGCCCCAGTAGCAATGGGCGCGCCTGCAATTCCAGGCAAGGCGCCTGCAGTACCGACTGGCCTCGCGCCTTCAGGAAACCGAGCAAGAAGCAACAGCGACACTGGAGATAGCCCGGCCCCACCCCAGTTAGCAGGTATCTTCGCCGGTGGTATGCCTAAATTGAGGAAGGCGGGTGGTGTCAAAACAGGTGAGTCCTGACTACACGAAATACTTGTGAGAAAGACACTGACTTCGTATCTCTGCCTTTATAGGCGCAGAGGACCACACGTCCTATGCTTCAGATCCCGAGTCGAACAGAGCAGTGCCTAAGCCACCACGAGCAGCACCTGCGCCTCCGGCTATGAATGCCAGACCAACAATTAACATTCTCCGCGGTCAAGATTCGCGGACTAATTCAGTGGCTTCAAGTATAAGCGGAAAACCCAAGCCTCCACCACCGATTCCTTCTAAGAAGCCGTCGAAGCTCAGCGCGCCTGTTCCAGCTCGAACTCCACCTTCTCTCCCTCCGGTACGTAACATCCCCATACACACCGCCTATGAGACATATACTGACGTCGTAAACCGGGATGTAGGCACCCCCGCCATTACCACCGAGTTCAACATCTCCTAGGCCTACAAACACCCCTCTACCGCCACCTCTCCCTCCTACTCCTGCGCCACGAGCGCCCCCGCCCCCGCCAACAAGCGCGCCAGACGACGACGACGACGATAACGACGGATACGACCCCTACAAATACGATAGTCGCGCCCCTTCTGTACCACCGCCGCCACCACCGCCTCCATCGAACGGACACACACCTCTCTCGCTGAAACAGCCGCGCGTAATGCTTTCAGTCGCACATCGCCTGCCGCTCCGCCTCCGCCGCCACCCAGTGCCCCTGCACCTTCACCACCACCTAGTGCTCCGCTCAGCCGACCCGCGTCTCAAACGCCGCTGCGAATGATGGATTCCAGCTCCTACACCTTGACCAATGGCGGATCAAGCATAAAGAGCTCGATGAGCTCTCATGCCGGGGGAGGTGGAAGAGAGAAGGGTAGAATTAGGCCGATTCACGATCTGAGGTGGAGATTCCAAGACGAACAACAGTTTCCACGACCGAGAGAATTCACCGGTGGACCGAAAAAATACCGTGCTGGACGAGGCAGCAGCGTGCCGCTGGATTTGAGCGCGTTTGAATAAGAGGAGTCCAAAAACGGTTCTTTTTGGCGATTTTTGCATTGCTGCTGGCGAGAGCAGTTTTTGGGGGATAGATATTGAAGTTTAGCCTTGGCGTTAACGGGGTTTGGTGCCTTTTATGGTGTGCTGTGGACGATTAGGGAGGATCGTTGAGATGATGGGGTATATGTAACTCGTGAGAGAAAACCTTGATGGTATTCCGCATGTGATGAAAAGTACCATAGTGCGTTGGACGAACCAACAGTCAACCGTGAGAAGGCAGTCAGTCGGGCTGCTGCAGGAAGTACAATAGTAGCTACGCAGTTTCGTGACTCAGATCTTATCTGTGTAGATTACTAGACTTTACCCGTTTCCAAGACTTGCAAAACCATAAGATATTGCTCATGAGTTGTGCATCGTTGATAAAATTCCGTGATTATACCCATTTCAAATTGTTGTCGTTTTGTTTGAGCAGTAATCTGTTACCACATTCATCAACACCATGAGGCAATCCTCAGTCTTGAACAAGGATGACAAATATTCAGATTGATATGCCAACATTACTCTACCATGATCAGAACACTACGCGTTGTTCCCCCCATTTCTCACAACATATCGATCCATCGTCTGCCTTTTTTGTTTCACTTGTTCATCTTCTTCCTCCCGCTGCTGAGGCACTCCCAATGCTTGCTTAGTGTAGATTCGGTATAATGTGCCACCCCAGTTGACAAAATAGATGATCAACATGAATATGAGGAGGGCGGTAGTGAAGCCGCGGAGGGCGGTCGAATTGAGGGATATCGAAAGGTTGACGAGGCCAGTCGTGAAGACACCTAAGAAGTTCTGGTTAGTTCTATACGCGGTTGGAGGCGGAAAATGGACTTACCCATTGGGAAGATGAGACTCCACCATGTCAAACTAAACGGCAACTGCCTCTTGACAAGAGCCTCGACCACGATATACCATGACACCGTAATCCACAAGAACGCAAAGCCCAAGGACAACAACGCGATCAATGTCGCGGCCGCACTCACACTACTCGCTGCGCTAGCTTGCAACCACGTCCCTTGGTTATAGCTCCCAAACATGCCTCTCGTACTCGCCGCTGTGCTCAAGACCTGAATCGCCGTAGCGAACTGTCCTACGGGTCCCACTGTAATAACCAGACTGGGAATTTTCATCGGCGGTGGCACACCCACGGCGATAAGCTTATGTGCAATGAATGCGTAGTAGAGGAGTGAGAGGAAGAAAGCGTAGCCGATGCACATGTATCCCACAACAATAACAGGAACGGCCATGCTAGCACTCAGACCAACAGAGTAATTCGAGATCAAACCAGCCGTCGTACCAAGCGTCATGACGGATATGAGCGGAAGCAGAATCGCAGGACTGAGTTTACGATCAACAGTGACATCCTGCTTCGCAAGCACAATGACCTGGAAGCTACAGAGCGTCACTGTCCATACAAGGCCTATCCACCACAACACGTATGCGAGGACAGTCCAGTTGTATCCCCATGCTGTGGAACATGTGAGTGTCACCTGTGCTACCAAAGTCAAGTATGCAATGGCCGGCGCGCCGAGGAACGAGAGCTCTTCTTCGTCGGAGAGCGTGATTCTTTTGACGTAGCGCGGGAAGTACGCGAGCCGCAGTAGTGAGATGAGCGTGAAAGTCGTGAAGAGGACAATGTTGAAGATGAACATTATGGTTGCGAGGATGCCTAGACCCCGGAATTGCCAGGGAAGGAGATTCATTATTATTGACAAGACGCCCGTATCCATCGATATTGTGAACCTAACTCATGATTAGCATGCGGAACAGGGATCCTTTGGGGTAAGAGATAACTACCATTGTGGATTGAAGTTCTTGATCGCAATTGACCATCCTGGCTCACGTTTCGGTGCGATGCCATCTTGTTGTAGGTGTTGTTGCGAGCTACTCCCATTGGTCGACATGGTGGGCAGGATGGCGTTACTCCAGATTCACGCGCAGTGAATCGACAAGTAAGCTTTCAGAAGCCATTATCATGGACGCAATACTCCTTTGTATTAAACTAGAATGTTTTACAATGACCTCTAGGTCGAAGAGAAAGACGTTCAAATTACCGTGATGTCAAGACGTGTTTAGCTGGTTGTGACATCACACAAGCCTTGTTCCCGACCCTGCCGGGACGCGCTATTAAGTAACAAAATTACCATCTCCGGAAAGCGGTCGGAGAGAAAGAAGGGATCAATGACTGCACGCCAAACACCTAGAACACGTTAGATGTAATGACCGCTATATCAATGCGTCACGACTCTACGAAAATGCGCGCCCTCGCTTACGCGCTCTTCTTCCCCTTCTTCGTCCTCGGAACGCGACAAAGCCAATACAAGAGGATCGCTGCTGCCACGTTGAATGCCACATAGACCCAGAGTAGACCAAAGTCTCTCCAGCGTGTATCCCAGTCTGCGTGAATGCGCACAAGGAATTGGTTCGTGGAGTCCATCTGGCAAAACTCGCATTGTCCGGTAGCCTGTTCATCTCGAAGATAGCCACCAGCCATCTCAATATAGTCGAACATGTATTGGCCACAAGCCTGACCCTGCGGTGGAAAGAAGGTTTGGAACTCAGAGTCTGCGCAATAAGCGGGGGCCTGACCTAGCGTAGTCGACATGAAGCTCGACACTAGGTAGGTAAACGGATTGACGCGATACATGAAGATCCAGAAACCGGGTAAATCATTGGGTCCTGCAAGAATGCCGCAGAAGGCGTACAACATGATGGTGATCAGTGTAGCAAAAGCGCCAGCGATTTCTTCGTTGGGCGAGCCGGCGATGAGAAGATGCGCGAGAGTGCTAGCGAAGATGAAAACGGCTATGACGATGAGAAGAGCGTGGAAACCGCGAATGTTGACTGCATCCGTAGCCTCTGCGTTGCGATGGAAGCCAGCTGGATAGTACCATACAAGGAAGCAGAAGACAGCCATGAAAGCATTCCAAGCCAATTCAATGAAGATGTTGGAAAGGACGAATGCTTGCCAAGCATAAGTTTTCGATTGTCTCTCCCGAGCTTCGTACAGAGTCCGTTGCGAAATCCACATCGGCATGATTTGATAGATGAGTTGGACAACCACGAACAAGAAGATAAAGACACCAAACATTTGGTTTTGCAGGCCCTGCATGGTGTTGTCGCTATCGAAAAACGAAAACCCGATTAGAAGGGAGCAACCGATGGTCAAGATGGCCTTCGCGTAGATGTACGATGGCGTCCTCCAGTATTGTTGTGCGCATCGCATGGCCACAGCGCGGAGTTGATCCCTGAAAGAGGCTGCAAAGGCCTGATGGCTGGCGTCGGCTGAGTCCATAACAGCAGAAGGCCGATTGGCGAGTTCTCTCAGACTAGCTAGCTCGGTCTGAACATGCGCGTACTCCTTGCTCGACTTCCAGACGGTAGGCCAGTCAATCTCGGTTCGTGCACCAGGTGCAGCACCAATTGCTGCAAGCATGTACTCGGCAGGGTTAGTACCGGGAGGGCATGCTGGCGCTCCGTTGCGGGTAAAGTAATCGAGGAGGGTTTCGGACTCGCGGCCGATTTCACCAAAGTATACAGTTCTTCCACCTTTGGCTAGAAGAAGGAGTCGATTGAAGCGCTGGAAGAGAAGAGACGAAGGCTGGTGAACCGTACACAGGATCGCTTGGCCATCCCGTGTGAGCTTCTCCATCAGGTCGCAGATGGACCACGACGTCTGACTGTCGAGACCGGATGTGGGTTCATCGAGGAATAAGAGCAGTTTGGGACGAGCGGCAAGCTCTACGCCAATTGTGAGGCGCTTACGTTCTGAGGCAAGTTAGCGAAGCTCGCGCGAGCAGGGCATCATATACACAAAGTACTTACGCTCAACGTTGAGTCCAGATCCGGGAATACCAACGACAGCATCCGCGTACTCTTCCATGTCCAACAGTCGGATGACGTGGTTGACATAAGCCAGTCGCTCGTCGCGTCCATACTCCGGTGGTTGTCTGAGCAACGCAGAGAACTCTAGGGCTTCTCTTACGGTTGATGTATACAGGTGTATGTCTTGTTGCATGCAGTAGCCAGTCTGTCGTTGGAAAGATTCGTCTCGTTGACGACCGTCCACGAGCATATTGCCGCCAATGACACCCATGGTCGTTCGACTCGCGAGTACATCGAGCAGTGTAGTCTTGCCTGCACCTGACACACCCTACAGAATTGTTAGCTTGGCCTATGAAGAAGCTGTCCGGTTACCATACCATGAGAGCTGTCAGGGTACCCGGCCTGATGTATCCGTCCACGCCGTCCAGGATAGTACGAGTTTCTCCCTTGAGTTGAACCTCGTAGGTAACCTTCTCCCAATGAAAGATGGACACCTGCTTCTGCACCCCAGGTTCTAGCTCCGTATTGCGACTGATCTTCTCGCCCTCATGGACAGTTGCTCCACCAGCCTCCTCGTCATTACCTAGCTTCTTGGCTGTCTTTTTCATCTTGGAACGGCGAAATACAAGTACTTCGCCTTTGGAGCGCTCAGAAGCAACCAGCTCGCTCATGACCAAGTGAGCAAGGAAGAGAACAATAGTAATGGCTATAATGATGCCATAGTTGGACCATCGCTCGCTGTAGTTGTACTGGAAGGCAGTCTCGACATACGCAGTACCGCTGACGTAGTCCAGACCTGGTTGAGAGCCTTGAACAGCACACGCTCGCTGTTCGGGGGCGATATTCTCATACGATGGCCCAGAGGGAATGAAAGACGAACAAGCGAATGTCCGGTTGTTGAACTCATTGACCATAACGTTTTCGAAGCCATACGCAACCGGATTGATCCATCGGAACCAGCCTGCCCATCCTTGCATGTACTGGATGGGGATAGCAAAACCGGTGTAGAGTACGAGCATCATCAAGATGAGAGAACTAGGAGCGAGCGCCTGGGCGAGAGTCTTCGTCATTGACGCGAACAGGCGGAAGAACATACTCATGGAGAGACCGGTGGTAAAACAGACAAGCAGGAAATAGAAGTACGGGCCAGGCTCTCGACGTAAATTGGACATGAAGTACAATGTCGTATTGACCAATAGACTATTGGTGATCTTGTATGGTAGGTCCACGATCATTGATGATAATGCCTCTGCCGATGGATGATAAAGGGCATAACGGTTATGCTTCTCAATGATCGTACGCTTCGCGTAGAGATTCATAATCTCCAACATCGATCCGAAAGCATTAAGCAGTACGACCATGAACAATACGCCACCACGCTTGAAGAACGATGCGGTGGACTGGGGCAGGTTGTAGAAGATACTCGCTATGATGAGCGCCTCAAAGAAGTTGACAACGAGCATAGTCAGAGGGACACTCGGGTCGTTTTTAAGCCTTTGCACATCTCTCCACATGCAAAGACGGATCTGCCTCCAGTAGGAAAGAGTATATGGCGACTTTTGTCGTTGCTTCTTGGACTTCTCCAACGTTCTGGAAAGCGCAAAGCGTTTGTGCTGCTCGCCCTTGAGAGAATAGGTATTGTTGTAGTCTTCGATCTCTTGCAACAGCTGTTGGCGTTCAGGGCTTTCTTTCCAACATCGAGCGAAGTCGTCGGATGTACGGGGCGTGGTGTTTTCGAAACCCGCCCTGATACGGCGTTCGGATGCCGACGTCATGGAGGTGAGAAAATCGGGCGTAGTCTGAGAAGCAGGGCATTCGAAGCCAAGATGTTCGAAATATGCACGCGCTTCATTCGACGGTCCGAAGTAGATCTGTCGACCTTCGTACAGTACAGTAACTTTGTCAAAAACCTGTGGAGTTTAGTCAAGGAGTTATGTGGCATGCATTTCGCTGTAAACTGACCTCATATGCGGCTTGTGGAGCTTGATAGATGGCGATTACACAAGCTGCACCAAAGATGTCACACTGAGTCCTCAGCGTTTTGCAAAACTCGACCGCGTTCGCTGAGTCTAAGCCACGAGTCGAGTTGTCCCACAGCTGGAGAGGTGCGAAGCTGAGAGAGGCCTCAGCAATCGTCACTCGTTTGCGTTCCCCACCGGAAACTCCTCGAACGAAATCGTTGCCGACTTTTGTGTTGGATGTATGCGAGATACCGTACATAGCCATGACGACCTACAAGAAGTCAGTAATTAATCTACCTGGGCTTGAGTTTCAATACCTACATCTCGTAGATGTTCAGCGTAGCGCTGGCGACTGATACCACCTGGAATGGTACGAGGCGCTCGAGCTAAAGCAGCGAAGTACAACGTGTCACCCACGCTCAAATGGGGAAAATGCGCATCAACCTCTGCAGTATATATGGCTTCCCCGCGGAACAAGGAATTCATGTCTTTTGCTGGTACTCCCTGATAGTTTAGGTATGAGTCAGGGCTGACTTGGAAACCATGAGTCTCGCCAGCGATAGTCTTCAACAGCGTTGAACATCCTGATCTACTACGTGTTAGATGATGCAGTGGCAATCAGCAGCTTCCAAACATACCCAGGTGGCCCAAGGACACATAGTTGCTCCCCCGGAAGGAGTAATCCGTCTAGATCTCGCAGAATCTCAATCTTCTGCGTACCCCTACCGAACAAAGAAGGGATCTTGAGGATGGTGTTACCGACTGTCGACTGGAAATCAGTTGGCGAACCTTTGCCCCAGACGTTTAAGCCTCTGAAGGCAACGCCAGCGACACGAGGGATTGTCTCTTCGCTAGTATAGCGCAGGTCGTAGAATGATCGAGCCCAGTCTTTAGCACGGAAATGTTCGCTTTTGGGGTCAAGTCGCTGGTGTACATCGTCGGCGAAGGGGGAGCCAGCATGTTGCTGCTCAGACTGTGTTGTGAACTTGCGTACAAGCTCATGAACGTCTCGATCACGTTGCGCTTCTTGCTGGACTTTTGTCTTGTCGTCAAGTACCGTGGAGTTGGAGCTAGCGTCGGACCCTAAGTCTGAACGGTCAACATGGGCTTCTTCGTTGAGTGCTTGCGTCTCAGTGAAGCCTAATCCAGCCGACATGCTCTAATAGAGAGGCTGGCCAAGTGTGAGTAAGGGAAGATGGCAAGTGGCGGTGTTGGTGTAGCTGTAGAGCGCTGGTCATCGGCATACCTTTTATAGAACGAAGCACGATTCTTGAGAGTCATCATCTTCGCGACCATGTGCCGAGACTCTATACTGCTTAGTCTTCCGTCAGCTTGGCGCGCGCTGGACGCAACACGCCAATTCGTGTGTTTGGATACGTAATGTCCGGCTGGAACCTTGGAATTCCCGAAACCCCGCGGAGCCGGCCTCCAGCCGTGCCGGCCTTCTCATCTACGTCCTTGCCTCGATGCGCAAATTTGCAAGGCATTTGACGATTTGCCAGCCGACCAGACCGCTTTCGCGCACAAATCTCTTTCCGGAACCCGGTAGTGGGCCAAAGAAGTCATTACAGCCATCAAAATGACGATGAAGCTTGCCGTAGGTATCCATCATCCACAACGATCGAACAGTGGAGCTTGCTAAACACCTCTCCAAGTGTCTCCGATGTAAGCGTAAAAAAACCAAATGCGACAAAGCAGAGCCAGTTTGCCACCAATGTATTGCTGCCAAAGAAGAATGCCAATATGTAGAGAGGCGACAGAGGCCGCGGCACGCCCAGCAAAAGGCTATTGTGCAGCATCTGAGCCAGCGGCTAGAACAGCTCGAGAAGCAAATCAGCCATGTTGCTGATGACCGTTCATCGTCTATATCAGAGTTGGTACCAAGACGCGAATCGATAAGAAAGAGCACACCAGTGCCACCACCAGAGGCCTCGTTCACTGTCTCTGATGGCCAAGAGTCATGGGTAAAGAAACCGATGCCGAAAGAGTTCGTGTTCGCTGAGTTGGGTCTTGGGTGACTTGAATGTACCACAGAATGCTTGCCGCTTGTCCGTCTACCTACTGTCTGCATCCATATGCAAAGGTGTGCCAAAAGCACTCAAGGGCACAGCTCAGAGGATACGAGTGTCCTTCAAAGTCCTGTCAGTTCATAACGGCTAACCTTTATAGATCTACCGGCTTGCGACTGACACCCGGCGCAGCTTCCAAGATAAGGCCACTCCAGTCGCGACACCAAAATCAAATATCGATAATGCAATGTCGGCACTCAACGAGGCTCTTGAAGACCTGGGGAAGTTAAGGGTGCGCACCGAGGCGCTGAGCATGGACTTCAAAATATCTCCGGCAGAGGCACGATCTTGCATCGAGGGCTTCTTCACCGTCATGTCCTCGATGATTATACCAGGCGTATTCGCAAACTCCATGATTGATGTAGGCTTGCTTCGCGCGTTACCCGAGATCATTGACTCTCCTTTCGTCAACGTGGATCCCAGTATGCGTGTAATGTAGTGAGTAGCGCCTACACCAGCTGTATATGAGCCGAATCCAACTAACATCAATGACAAGCTACAATGCAATGTATTATGGATTACAATTGACGGACGGCCCAGGAGGGGTCCGGACCACCAAGGCATATATGAAGGTTCTAGAGAGCGTGCCTGCATGGCTTGAATCTCCAAACGACACAGCCATGGACGTACATACTGCAGCTACCTCAGCATGGACAGCCATGACCTCCCACGACTACCGACTAGCGTGGAAGTTTCATTGCAAGTCTTGCCAGCACATCAAGTCAAACGGCATAGATCAGCTGGATGTGGTGCCGGCAAAATCCTTTGACGAAGAGAGCAAGAAAGATGTGCAACGCTACACGTACTGGTACATGCTGTCTATTGACACCTTCTTCCGCCTGTTCTATGGGAAGCCGACAGTCATACATTATGTACCAAACAAAGTTCGGCCACCGCTACTCTTTCGTTCCGATAACATGCAACCCTCTGCTTTCCAAGTCACAATAAGCGCTGTATGGGTTCGATACACACTTTTGACTGTAGAATTGATCAGCTACGTCGACAGTCACCCACACACGACCAGGACAGAAACCTCTCTCAGAAAACCGATGAGACTTGTGCACAAATGGAGGCGCTTATAGACGAATGGAAAGTATATCAGTTGATGGACGCGACGGATACTCCAGATGACACTCGCTGCCTCCTCGCAGATCATATTAGTAGGTGAAACCAGTATATTTGATACATATCAGAGACAACTGTCAGCTTACCCTGGATAGTGAACATTTATGCGACGATAATAGGGTTACAAAGATTGGTACATCATCACCGAGCAAGACCTGGACCAGGAGACATCGCCCTCCGAGCCGCTCGACGCGTCCTGAACATCATTATTGACTTCTACAACACGCCTCATCAGAACAACAAGTTCGCAAGCATAACCGATCAGTAAGCATTCCTCACTACTGCCCTCGGTCATAGCAAGGTCATCTTCTCTTCAATGCTGCTGCTAATCTGACTTCAGTTTCATAACGCTGTATCCCTTCTGCGTCGTTTTCACACTCTACGAGCACATACTAGCTTGCAGCAAACCCGAAGATTGCGAAAGCGATATCAAAGTCCTCGAGAACATCGGAGCTGTCATGGCTCAAAGTAGTGCACAACGTCGAGACTTGGTGCCATTTGAGAGGACGATCAACGCACTGAACCGGGTCTCACGAACTCTCCAAGAAGATAGGCGTAGAGGATCGGTATTAATCGAAACCAGAGACAACGTCACACAGGAAACGGACCTGCCGCCGAAAAATTTCGATACGATCCAAAACTTGATGGCTAGCGAACTTCCAGACATTGACATGTCAATTTTCTCATCAATGCCGGACTATACGACAAACATGGAAGGCGACTTCCAATCTGGAGGATTCTTTAGGGCGCTGGAAAACGATCTCGTTGCACGCAACTGGCAGACCGACTGGTGGGATTTGGGCGGAGCGGGCGTCTCAATGAGTCAACTTCCAGGTGCACACCAACCAGACTTTGCCTACCATACACCAAACACATGAGTATGGCAAGGGATCAGTCGACTGCTAAAGAAATGGAGGTAGCCAGAAGCTTCCATGTTCTTGTGGTGCTGTTGTTTCGATGTATATGGATACGATTGGTCCATACAAGGGCAATATCAGTATATCCTCGCTGTCTGGAAGATATATATACTCTTTGCTTATGTAGTACGGGATACTCAAAATACCAGCTCAGGCGCACCGCGGTCAGCGATGCAGCTGTTTCGTACTAGCGCTTATTACCCATTTTGCCCACGTACATGCCTACTCAATATGCCAACATGTCCAGTACATCTACCGGTCAGCATATACGAAAGGAGCGTGAGACATGGTCAGATTTCCCAGAAAACCCTCTAGGCATCGTGTCAACTGTAATCGATGGCCTACTTGCTAACATAAATTCTCACAAAGTTGCTTGAATGAATTCTTTGCCCATCTTCTGGCGCGTTCAATCTGCTCTCCGCGACAATGCAGCCGCCATTCCCCAACAGTCATCATCACAGGAGCCGGTAGCGGCATTGGTCGCGCTACAGCTCTCGCGTTTGCCAGAGCAGGCGCCGCACGCCTGATTTTGACACGACGCACCGGGTCGACCCTGCTCGAGACTGAGAAGCTACTCGCAGCGACCAAGGCAGAATGCAGAGTCTTGGCCGTCTCAGCGACTGACAGCCATGCCATGCATCATGTGGCTAAACAGGTCGGGCGCCTGGCATGTCCTCGTTCTCGCCGCAGCCCACATCTCTCCACCGTCCAAGATCGTCGAGGCTTCTTTGCAGGACTGGTGGGCAGACTACGAGACAAACGTCAAGTCTATCTTCATCGCTGCACAAGCATTCATCCCAAGTGCACAGCCGGGTGCTGCATTGTATACACTTGCTGCTGGCGCAGCTGCTCTACCGCCGGCGTACACACCTGGACTACCCGGATACCTTGTGTCAAAGACGGCGCAGGCAAAGATTATCAAGTCTGTTGCCGCCGAGAACCCAGATTTGTTTGCATACGCTGTGCATCCTGGCATGGTGGATACAAGTATTTTCCGAGGCTCGGGTGCGGATCCGTCACAGCTGCCCATGGACTCTGGCAAGTCATGGCCACAAAAGTAGTTGAAGATGAATACTGAAATTGTTCGCGCAAGTGGAACTAAGCGCCCACTTTCTCGTCTGGCTGTCGCAGCCAAAGACCAAGTTCCTGCACGGGAAGACGGTTTGGGCGAACTGGGATGTGGAGGAGGAGCTGGAAGCGTGCCGAGAGGAGATTGGAGGAGGCTCGATGATGACGATTGGGTTTGAGGGGTGGCTGTACAGTCCTGCTGCAGCAAAGTGACCGCTACGTTGCTGTGCGCGTTGATCGGTCAGCTCGCAGAGTAGTGTCATGCTGGACCATGTCTTCTCCTGCGTCCTCTCCACCATGTTTTGCAAGCTATGACACCTCATCGACGCCTTCTCGTCAAGTTCCACAGTATATCCATTCAATACTCAGCTAGTGGGAAATCAATGCTCTAGAACCGGGAGCGGACCGTCCACACCGTCAGTCATGCAAGCCTCACGTGGCTATGCATCTCAACCCGTCGTTTGTACCGTCATTCACTTCTTCTCCACCTTTCACTCACGCCGACTCTCTAACCTGCTTTGATGTTTGCCACCACCGATTATACCTTTCTATTCCTTCACGCTGCATGGCTGTTGCCGTCATGTCACAAGACTCGTGGGAAAATCTCACGCTTAAGCAATACATGTACGTATACCTGCAAGGCTGACAGATGCTCTTCCGCCTGTCAGACTTACCATGTCGAATTCGGTGTAGACCAAGGACGATCGCGTCTAGAAGGTAAGCCGAAAGATGTACAATGCCGGATCGACAGGACGCAAGCAGGGCAACGTATAGACGTATAGCCAAGGTCAAGCAACAATGACCCGGCGGACGGTAAGTCGTACCGATGGGGGGAGAAAAAAAACCTGGATTTCTCTGCCGAGACAAGGCATCGATTGGCATACAAAGATCCTGCACCATTGCATCAGATACCGATCTCGTACGGCTGTGAATGGGCCACAGATCAGAGTCCCTTGCACCTCTCAAGACCAATACCCACCATGTCGGTCCCTAGACGTCTCGCCTATGTAGAGGCCAGCCAGCACATCAGCACGTCTGGAAGCAACGTAATCTCCATGCCCACACAAAGACACACCGGCATAAGCGAAGCCGCAGCGAATAAGTAAAACCGCGACAAGAGAACCGTTGTCGTTGATGACGCCGAGGCTTTCTCAGCAAGCGCCCTCAGCTCGCCAAATCAGGTTATCGACAGGCCAGGGCAAACGAAACGGGCTGGGCTTCACTCAAACCCCGCTCTCTCGCTACACTCACCTATTTCGAATTTGCGAGCAAACGGCAAGAAAAAAAAATGAAATAAAAAGCCACCCGCCGTCAAATATGCAAGCCACACGCAGACACACGGCTTGAACGTTTCCAAATTAGGCAACTGAAATTTCTACTATAGTTGGTTAGCTAGCGCGCGTGCGGCCAATTGTCGGGCGATGAAGAGCATGAGCATGCAAAGGCGTGAGCTGACGTGACGCGACGGGTAAGAAGTTTGCGCAATGCTGGCGTGAACATATCAATATTGTGAGTAAAAGAACGCCAGATGAAGGAACAAAAAAAAAGCTTGCTTCCAAGAAAGCCGAGGTCTTGGGAGTAAGCGCCTTCCGAGTCCAGTCCCCCGCCCGCCCATCAACCAGGCCAGGGCACCTAAGACGTGATCTTACTGTGAGATGAGATGATGACCCGGTGGTTACCTGCATACATTCGAACAGCATACCCCCCAGTTTATCTAGTTCTTAACAAAATAGCCCCTACACTATATGACGACAGTCCAACATCGCTTGCACACTTTTTGTCCACCTCGCATTCTTCTCCTTCCTGCAGTCTAAAAGCGTTTTCCCACCTAACATCCCGGTGTCAAATAGCTCAAAGTCAATCCAATCTCCCGTGTACTGTACCTATGTATGCACCGCGCCTCGATCCTGTTCGTCGAAGCATAAACGGGCCGAATAGCGCAGTTGCGAAATGCATGAGGCTGGCCAGCCGCCAAACCAACGCGCGCGCGAGAGAGAGAGAGAGAAGGGAAGCATAAGCAATATCTGTACATGGGATACGAAGAAGGCTTGCCAGGGCTCCGGCAAAGAAGAAGAGGAAGAAGAAGAAGAAGAAGAAGAAGAAGAGATAAATAAAAAATTGTATAATACCCGGGTTGAAAGAGGGTACATGAACCGGTACACAATATCCAAGCGGATTCTGCGCCCGGTCCAGGAATCACGTCTTTTTCCATATCCACAGTATATATACATATTACTGCAGTGTGAGCTTGTGTTGAGAGTTGAGTAAGTGAGTGAGTGAGTGAGTAGGTGAATGAACAGGTAGGTAACCTAGCGTATGAACGGCCTTACTCTGCAGTACATGTACATACATACATACATACATACATACATACATACATACATACATACATACATACATACATGCAACTCAAACAAAAACCCTCGATTCTTCCGTCTTCCGTCTTCCGTCTCTTCCGCCATACCCATGCAAGTACCGGGGGCCATTTGTCCAATCAGCAATCAGAAAGCTTGCGACGCTGGGCCTGCGTGCGTGGAAAAGGTTCCTTGGAGTCGGGATTGCAGGTTGGTGGCACCAGGCAGCTTGCTGACGGACGGCTTGGCTTTCGTCCTCGTCAGTTGTTTACCTAGTCACAAGCCTGCGGGCGTTCAGGGGGGCAGGTAAGAACTCTAATCCTTCGTCTCGCCTCTTGAGTCTGTAAAGAGTAGATGGAAGCGAGTACCAAGTCAAGCTAAGCTCGCTGCGCGAAGCTACAACCAATCTTCATTTGGAAGCGTTAAATTAAACCCCGTGTGACAATGAACAAATGGGACATGCAGTGCGAGAAGTTCATGATTCTACTATATGCTATGCAATGAGCCGGTAGTCCCTGGTACTCATGCTACGTGGTGATCGTTAGGTGTGCCCATTTTGTCTCTACAACGCCCGAAAATGATGATTTATTACAACGTCGCTCGCATTCCTGGTGCCAAGCAACCTGTTGCGGCGGAGAGGGTAATTATGAAAAACAACAGTAGGTGGGTCTGTCCATGCTCCAAATCCTACATGCAAAGTGCCCAGTGCCATGCTGCCCAAAGGAAGCCCCAAACATGGCCAGATGATACAAGATTAAACGCTGTAAAACTTCAATGCAGTTGTTGATGCCGGCACGTGGTCGTGGTAGGGAGACAGGTGACGACATGAAGGCAAGAAAACGGCGGTAAATATGGAGGCTGTCGTGATGTTGTCGCGTTGAAGCATTAGACCTGCTCGGTAAAGGCCGATTTCCGCGAGTCACCGGATGTCCTCCTCTTCTTCTGGAGCTTCTTGGATGTTCTCCGCTCGGCAAGCTCAACCTCCTCGGGGGTTGGTGGCTGGAAGGTGCCTGGCCGCAGGACTTGGAAGCCGGAGTTGACGCTGCGCAGGACGTGGTCATCGCGATCCTGGTTCTGCTCCGTGTTCACTTCGTATGGCACTTGGTCGTAGCTGTATTGGTGTTGGGGGCCACGAGGCTCGTAGGCGTCCGGGTAGTAGGGAGCGCTGGGCGCGTAAGACTCAGTCAAGGGAACAGCCTGTCTAGCCTGGTTCGCTGCGTTGCCGTCGTGGCTCGGGCCTGCAGATGATGCTACGCCAAAGTCGTCGGACTGGTGGTGGGTGGCAGTGGCTAGCGGAGGAGAAGGCGACTTCTGGGGCATGAAATAGTTAACACCATTGACCGAAGAGACTTGGTTGTCCGCCACGCTGGCCCACTCTCCGCTATTACCTGGCTTGCGCACTCTGGGAGTGAGCTGTCCAGTCTCAGCGACGTGGGAAAGACGATGGCTGCGGAGGAGTTCGAGGTCGGTCTTGGGGTCGATGGGTTGGTTGGGCCTGAAGTAAGCGGTCTCGTATGCGCGGACATCTTGGCCAATGGCCATGTAGTCGGATTCGTCACTGGTGCGGCTCGAGGAGCTTGCTGATTGACCGTGTTTGGCATTGAGGGGAGCTGGATACTATTAGCATGGTTCGGCTGACCGCGCATGGGGGAGAGACTTACGGGAAGGAGCAGCAGCAGAGTTGCGGGTAGAGTTGGGAGCTTCCAAGGCGCTGAGGGCTGCCGTGTTGCGGGAGACGTGGTGATTGCAGTTGCTGCAGCGGGGGCCCTCGTGGTGGTGTCCACGGCCGGGCGAAGATGCGCGGGAGTCGTGGCTTGGAAGAGGCTCAGCGGAGACGGCGCGGTCGAAGGAGCTAGGGGCGAGGGAGCTGTTGCGGCTGGAACCATGGGCTGCTGGCTGGGGCAGCGAAAGCTGCGAGTAGTTTGGGGGCATGCGTTCGCTCATGATGGAAGCGCGGCTGCTGCCAACGGGCGTGTTGGTGCGCGAGATCCAGACGCCATCCACCTCGATGCCGCTTTGGATTGCGCGGATACCGAAGGGAATCTCGTCTTTGGGCTCTTCGTGTATCTGGGTTACTGGCTGGGCCTCGAGCATCTCGGGAGTCGAGGGCTGCTTGCCCTTGTCGACCTTGGAGTACTTGCGAACCTTGTTCTTGTCGTACCAGAGTTTGATCAGGCCCAGGAAGATGGTGACGACAATTCCGCAAGCCAGTACCTGAGCAGAGTTATTAGCACGTGAAGAGTAGAGTCCGCTGGACGTCTTACAAAAGTCATCTTCTGCCACAAAGCCCAGCTCTGGAAGAAGGTGTTGCCATCGGAAGTTCCGAAGCCCATATTTGCGGTGGAGTGAGATGATGTTTAGATGCAGGTAAGAATAGGAGGTGGGGCAGAGAGGAGATGCAGACAGGCAGGCAGGCAGGCAGGCGCGCTTGTGGTTGACGCCTGGCTGGTAAACGAACGACGCTGGGCAGCTGCTCTTAGGGGAGGAAGGGGGTTGTATGGGACGAGGAAGCGGCGAATGGGGTGTTCCCGATTAGATGGATATCGATAGATAGGGTACAGATGTCGTGACAGAGACGGCGAGGTGGTGAGCGAGCGAGCGAAAGAGCCAGACAGGACTCTCGGACGTGAAGACGGGGTACGAGGCGGGGGGATAGTTTTGAGACGCCGGGAAGGGCGTGGTGGAAACGAGTGTGGAAGGCCGATGTTGACTGGACTGGTATCACTAGTCGGGGGAGTCACGGGCGATGCGGTGTGGCTTGACTTTTGGCTGGGGAGGAGGGCACAGGGAGTGCGAGGACGGCATCATGGGCAGAGGAATTATTATATTGCATGCAGCGGCTGGGGGCGATCATTGGACCGGCCCACCGAAGCAACGGGACAAAGTGATGAGGCGCGAAAAGCTGGCGGCGCTGCTCCCAAGAACAGGCTACCAGGCTGCTAGGCTGCTAGGCATGCCTGCCTGCCTGCCACTAGACGGCGTGCAGGGCGGGGGCTGACCAGGCCCCTGCTGGGGGGGGGGGGATGGCGCCGTCTACAATGGCCAGGGAGGCGGCTTGCAGTGGTGACGGCCCACGGCACTCGAAATAGCAAGCGAAGATGCGCTTGTGTTTTGGGACGTTTGGTAGATCGGCGGCGCAGGTGCATGCTATACGAGCATTGCCCAACACTGGATGCAGTGTGACCTGGAGACGTCGTCTCAGCCGCCGGCTCCAAATGGACGTGTCGAACTCGTTGCAGTTGTTTTGGCACTGTTGTCGTTGTCGTTGTCGTTGTCGTTGTCGTTGTCGTCGTTCAGGGCCATGCTGGTGGGCTGGCGAGCAAGCCGCTCCCGTCGTGCTTGTTCTCTCGGCAGGGACACAGTCATGTTTCGCCATACATATCAGATCACGTCGTGATGGCTTCCGCGTTAATTGCGTCGTCGCGTCGAGGCACAGCACGCGCGAGGCTCTCTCTCGGGACTGACTGTGTCCAAGTTTCGAGATGCGAGACCGCCATCACGGCCGGCGGTTGGACAGCTTCCACAGCGCCTCTTGTCCACGCACCCGTCGACGCATCGTGAATAGGCGTCTAATTTCGGGGCACGCTCACGGTGTGGGCATGCCGTCCGCCGTTCGTTGAGACGCTGTTTCGGCCTTCTTACCTAACGCCCTGCGCCGTCCGCGGCCACATGCCAATCGTCCAGGTTCATTGTCCGCACTGGCTCCACCAGAGCGATGGGTTTTGCGACGTGCTCCACCATGATGGCATCCCCAGGCACAGACGTTGGATTGGGGCGGCGCCTTGCTTGCTTCTGCCTCGAGCCAAGCGCACAGCATGGGGTGAGCGGTATTGATGCTACCGCGCACCGCAGCTGTGTAACGGCGACTCCCATCACACACACACACCGCTCCCCTCGTCTCAGGGCCTCCTCTTCCACTGCCCGGTTCGGGGCATCTCGTTTCTCGCCACCGTGCGTCGTGCGCCGTGTCGGTATTGCATCCCGTAAGCACAGCCTAGCCGGACTATCCATTGTCTACACGTGGGTCGAGTGGTCCTACCACTTCCGTCCGAGTGCGCCCCGATCGTGCACCTAGGCAATCATACTAAATCTTCTTCTTCTTCTTCTTCTGCTTCTTCTTCTTCTTCTTCTTCTTCTTCTTCTGCGTCGAATACCGTGGTCAAAAGAAACCATTCACTGCATACCAAGCACCCAACCAAAGCTCTTGCCATAGTAAATGTGTGCACTCTGTAGTTCAGCTTACACTACCCTCGTGCTCGGCTCAATTTTCTTCCCGTTGCGACCCCACCAGCCACAGCATCACCATGCTCCTTGGGATAACTCCGGAAGCCACTTCTCGTCCGCCTGAATAACTGCATCGCTCCTAGAACGTGACGAGATGATGATGATGATGACGGCATTCAACATTGGTGACTCGGTCTTGGCATCTCTCCTTCGGCAAAGGACAGTCAAGAATTTGCTGCAGGGTAAGCCGCACATTATTGACTTGGTCCTAGTGCTCGTATCCGTCCATCTTCTCGTACCCATGCCATGGCAAGACCCGAAAACTGCAACCTGTGCGTCGGCGCTTTCCACTTTTCGGGCAGACTGAGTGCGCATCGTATATCCTATAAGATAAGTGTGCTCCTCACCGGACCAGCATAAGTGAACGATTTTCGTGCTACCACTAGTTCGCAGCGTTGATCCAAGTTGAGGGGAAGTTGCGACTCTTGATTGGCATTTGCCTGGAAGCGCTGTCCGCACTACCTCTGCACTACCTGCACCTCCTCTGCTCATCGCCATGGAGTTGCCAGCAAAATCTCCAAGGAATTCCCACCCTTGGACTATAATTCTTCCACTCCGCCGAGCGTCACTTGGCCTGACTACCTTGCACTCTCTTTGTCTTCCGACCCGGTGTCGCAGACTCCGGTAATCATACAGTGGTTCATGTAAGCTTTTCCTTTCTTTTCCAATGCGCCTACTTTAGGCCAACGGCATCACAAACATCACAGGGAAATTGAAAACACATGTTGCAGGCCCCCCCCCCCCCGCCTCACCTTGGTAGGCCCGTCTCGAAAACTCGTGACTACCGCGTGCATCACATGGGTCGCCCGCGGTCTCTATACCCAAAACATCTCATACCACTTCGCTCTGGGGTCTCGACCGTTGCCAGCCATGCATACCTGGGCACAGTCTCATGTTCTGCACAGAGATACCCCGGTCACTGATGTAGGAAATGAGGGGCTCGTTCGACACAAATAGAGTGATGCCGCGATTCAAGTTGCTTCCCGAAACAAATCATCCCAGATTACAACCGTCAACCAAATCCGGACACGCCTGCGACACAATGTCTTTCGCTCTGCCCTCGCACGAGAAGGTAGATTAGATAATACAGGCACTAGGCTACATAGGGCATTAGTTCCTGCCTGATTGGCTCGGCGATAGATGCATCTCACATCATGACTTCCGTCTTACACCCGCCTACTGAACCTCTCCAGAGTCCACCCTGTTCTCGTAACCCCCTTGTTTGACCCTTAGTGTCCTATTACCATGCCTATTCGCAATCCATTCCGCCGCGCGGGTGTGCCTGAGGCCATCGATGAGACCCAGCGGAGCGCCCCGGAGAACGGGTTCAAGAGCACAGCTGTCTCGGGCGCCACGCCCCTGCAGGCCAAGGACCCTGCTGAATACAAATTGAGTGGTGAGATTTCCCAAAGTGCGCCTGGGGCTCAAACACGTTCCTGTTCAAACATGTTCGGAGGCTGCATCAGCGTATCGCATGAATGGGCGCTTACCATGGGATAGAAATAAACGATAGCGGCGTGTACCTACCGGTAAGAAATATCAAGCCCGTGTGATGGCAGGCGCAGCATGCTCAGACAGCGACACGCGCAAATGTCATCTCGTGAGACCTTGGTTGACGTTGCGACAGCCGTCCCCACAGCAAGAGAAGCCCACGTTCTGGCACTCCAAGTCCACAGCCTCGACCACATCGTCAAATCACCGAAGCCTACTCAGCGAGAACGAGCCATTTAGCATCTCGCGCGAAAGCTTCGACTCGTATAGGAGGTCATTTGTATGTCTTGCGACATGTGGCAACGACCCCGCTAATGGCATAGGACATTTCTGCGCGCTCCCCAATCCAAGACAATGTCCACGAAACCTACCCCCGCCAGTCGCTTGACGCACGCCGTTCCGTAGACACCAGACGTTCTCTCGACGTCCGTCGTTCGCGCGCCACGCCGCGCTCGTCCATGCAGCAACCCCGCCACAGCGAAAGCCACGACCGAGTACCCGAGGAGGGGTTCGAGGAAGTCGGCTTGAACGACGAGCCGAAGCCCCAACCAAAGAAGCGCAGCATCTTCTCGCGCTTTGGCGACAATAACCATACCAACGACAAGACGGAAGAGCGACCCGGCTCGAGTCATCACTTCTCTTTGACGGGTCGGAAGAGGGCTGAGAGCGGGGCGGGCTCGGAGCTCAAGCCTATGCCAAGGCCATCGTCAGAGACGCCCGTCGAGGCGCGGTGATGTACATCAAAGACAAGTAATGAATTGTGGGCATCCAACACCAAAGGGCCATTACCCTAGCTCCAGCGCAAACGATGGATGCCGCGCGGAACGAGCAAGACATGACGGCGTTGGGGACTTGGAGTATTTATTGACAGCACAACGACACGAGCACAAAGACATTGTATGGAAATTGTGATGCTCACCCATGACGAGAAAAAACACACGCGTTTCGGAAATAACCCATGACAAGGCGCGGAACGTATACATAGTTAATTTCACTAATCACAACGAATCCTGAAACACCCACCCGATCCAATCCATATCCATATCGCAATACGATATTCCAATTTCCTTCGTATCTTCAAACATGAATGTCGTGTTGCTATCCCCTGCCCTGTGGGGGAGAAACTTGCCGAGCCACGCGTTTTGATTGATAGTTGCTGGTCACCGGAGCCCCCTTGTTTCCGCTATCCGCTACCTGCGAATCCGAATGGTTCCGATGACGTCATTATTCAACGACACGACAACCACTTCGTTTGCGCTTTTCGACTCGTACAGTATGTACCATGCCTTGCTTGGCTTGGCTTGGCTTTGACGCACGCACGCCGCAAGCAACTGCCAACGGTTTAGATGCACAGTTCGTTTGCTGCTGTTGTCTTTTTTTCTTTTTTTTTCTTTTTTTTATGTTGGGTACGGTAACTTGGGTTCTAGCTTGCGCGCGTGGAAGCAATCTGCGATCCTATTTTCTCCAAGATCAGGATCGTCGTCTGCGGGGTTTTTTTTTGTTGGAATGTTGGAATGTTGTGGCGCGGGCGTGGCGGTGATTTAGATTTCTAGTGGCTTGGTAAGGAAGGGTCGGTTGAGGTTTGCTTGGTAGGGAAGGGTCAGGTGACCTGGTGGTGGTGGTGGGTTTAGTGTACATGGCTGGAGAACGTCAACGTCCTAGGAGGCTGGGACTATTTCGTGCCATGGAACGATTTACTCGGCTGCTGGTTGTAGGAAGTATGCACATTCTGACTACATGTGAGTGACCAGTGCGATGCCAGTACTTACAGTAGGTAAGAGACGCATCCCCGTGTCTTTTGGGTGTCATCGTGAGATAGGTATGGTTGGCGTGAGCCTGAATCCTGCTTTTCCACCCTGGGCTGGCTTGCTTGCGACTTCACTGCGCCAGTACGCTCTTCGCGTCAGACATGCGTCTTCTCGGTCTTGGACTACAGCTACTTACCGATGGTACATGACTGCCTTGCCTCGCGCGCCCCAGCCGCTCCACAATGCATAACATTGCAGCCTTGTCCAGGCAAGTGTCTCAGGTATCAACTACCCACAAGAGAAGGAAAATCGGTTGTGCCACAGATAAGAAATGAACGAGGCCTCTAGGAATTCCAATCTGGAGCCCGAGCAATCTGGAGTTGTTGCCTTGGCACATCCTGGCCTCGTGCTACGCGCGCGCCACACTGCCAATCTATTCGACCTCAACTGACCGGAATGACGCGACATCTTGAAATGCATGAAGTTGACGAACAAACTCGTCTTTGGCGTGGCGTATTCCAACATGCTCAGCCTCGCTATCTTGCAGGTGGGTGGTGAGCCCACCATGTTGCGGCGAAGTGACGAGGCGGTAGATAATCGCCGCACGGTGCTCGAGGTGAAAGTGAAGGTGAACAAGCCCGTTTGCCTATCTAAGACACGATTACAACGTGCAGTAGCAAATTTTCTTCCTCCACCCTTGAGCGAAACCCTTTTGCTCGCTGTAGAGTTTTCTTCCACCTGCTTTCGTCTTCCTCTCACTTTAGACACGCCACGACACAACTTCGTTTTTTGGCTCATCACGTTGGTCGCGATCGTTGCGACACTATTACTCTCAGCAAAACAAGTACTTGGGTACCAGTTTCAATCTTGTTAGACGCCCGGAGTAGCTGAAGTCACAAGGTACGTGATGCAGATTCCCGTTGTTTTCTCAGCTCGACCGTGATGGGCACTGGATGTACCCACGATCTTTCATTGTACTTTGTCCAGATCAGACTAGATACGCTGACTACTCCACCTTAGAGCGCGCTCCCCGGGGTTTCTACGCCATGGCGTCGGCGTCGGCTACGGCCTACGCCTTCCACCATGTTGTACTTCCACCGAAGCTCCCGCAGTCAGATGATCGCAGCAACGCGCACGAACTGGTCCTGCTTGAGATTGTGATGCACGCACTCGAAGCTCTGAGGCGCTACGTCAATAACGAACATGTTGAGTCCATCGCGGCTGCCATTGCAATGGTCAAGAACCTCCGCACCTGTCGCGACCACTACGGCAACAACAGCCAACCTCAATTACAAGAAGTTCTTACGAAGATCATGGGCGACACTAATAGCGCGCTACCGCTAGAGATCAGGGAACAGAATGCCGGAATCCTCGTCAGCCATTCTTTGGATAGCTTAAACTTTGAGTTTTTTGAGCTATCGCCAACAAATGAAGCGGCTATGTCTACAGGGCGACTTGTGCGAAAGTTCCCAGGCTACGCATCGAAAATTTCGACTGCAGATGTCAGCCCTGCTCTAATTGAATCGATCTCCAGAACCATAGCCACGATGACGACTCAGACGGCTCCCGGCTTTCAACCCCAGGTCATAAAGAACAAGAAAATTATGAACGAAGAACGCGACACGACTCATCCGGGTATGGTCACCGACTTCCTCATGAACCTCATCACCGCTCTCGGCGAGTCGATGGATGTGCACCGTATCACGAAGCATACCCGTGAGGAGGTTCTTTGGAGCGACTGCCTATCACCGTGGCGACGATCTCCGCTCTGGCTCCTGCTACGTGTATCGCTCCAGCTGCTCTTCGCTCGCAAGGCACCTGGCACGCTTCATGTGGATGGCCTCTATAAAGCCTTCATGGTCTTCATGCTAGCACGATTACTTGACCTGGCTAAGCAACACTGGAAAGATATGGGCAGCGAGTCTGTTCACATCACTTTAGCCAAATTGACGCGGCGATTGCGCAAGTTTGAGCTTCTCAGGCAGACAGATTACCTACAACCAAGCTGGGTGCTATACATTCATGTCAAGATGATCAGCGCCCACGCATTCATTAAGAAGCACTGGCATGCTCGGATTGACAACTCCCGAGCCAATATCGACTTCACCGCCATTGCCAAGCTCAAACCCAAGGCGGATATCGACATGGATCTGTCAGACTTGGACGACTTTTTGTTAGGCATCGAGTCCCGACAGCGAGAGGTCTCACTGTCTACGTTCACCCCTACCTCTGTGTATCCATCTTACGAAGCTGCCTATCTGCCAAACAACCTGCAGTCTTCCAGTGTACATGAAGACAAATACTTCCAGTTGGCTGCTTTCGAGACGTGGGTCGAGTATCATCTTGCGGATTGGATCAGCTCTCATCTTCACGATGAAAATGCTTGCAAAGGTCTGCGTACAGCCATGACAAAGTACTACTACATCGCTAGCAGTGCCTACGCCAGGGCGCCTATCGGCATGTCTATCATGTATCTGACACTCACTGAGCTTTGGATCGCGTGCGATCAGATCGCCTGCACCATCTATCCGCTGTTGACAGAGTACGACCCTGAGGTCGACCTAAAAGAGTTCCAATGCCTGGTCCTTCCTCTAAAGAGCCATCTGAACCGTCTGAACACTTCAGAGAGCTATATAAAGTCTCGGGGTCGCACAGCACGAAAGAGGCCCTCCGTCTACCGAGAATTTGGACACTCGTCATCGTTTGCTGTAAGGTACTTTGATCAGCAAGAGTCACTCCAGACCATCTTGTCGAATATCGAAGTCGACGCGGCTTCCAAGCGCAAACAGAAGTGTGAGGAGCTGGCGAGACTCAAGCGTCAGTACACACACTATATGTACCGCTACGACAGCACCTCATGCGAGTACGAGACATACGTCTACAACGGTAGGTTCGGCTACACGCGAGAGCAACACTCCGGAAGCTGCAGCAGATGTGCAGCAAAACGCAGTGCAGATGGTCTTACCATCGAAATCCTCGAGTGGCCGGTCTCACCCTGTGTACCTATAGCGAAAGCTACAGTTTTTGAGTTAGTGGTGCCGGGTGCCTACAGCAACTGGCGTGACGCCTCAGCGTTCTTCATCACTACGGTTCTTGGCTACAAAGACGAGGCACAGTCACGACCATCATGTTTGTATGAGCTTGACGGACACCACGGTCTGTCCCATCTACTATCTCGATATTCCGAGCGACGAATCGTTCCGATCTCGCAGGTTAAGAGCCATACCGTCACTCACCGGAAGCTGCAGAAGGCCATTCCTCACTTGAGCGATAACGATGTCTGCCTGGACAACGCATTACAGTACAAGTACTACGATAATTCGACCCATATCTTCAACACGAAGATGCCAGTTTGCACATCGGAAGTCCCAAAGAACTGTACCTACCCGATGCCGCAGCGTTCCAAGGCTCTTGAACGCTTCATGTATCGACCGCCTACTTTGCCCAATGGTCTACCGGCCAATGAAGTCATTGTGAGTTGCATGCCCGATCTTTTGTTGAACACGCGATAGCTCGCGTCCCCCCTAGGCTATGATCCAGCTATGAAGCACGCTGAAGGTATTCGCTATGTTCTATATCGATCGACTAGCAGCTAGAACGCTGTGAATACCTTCAGGATACATCATAGCGAGAGACATAGAACGAAATCAGCACCTCCATACACTGTAATACAGATCTAACTAATGTGTGCTACAGGCCGGCTTGTTCGACTGCCCCACTCACTTCTCGATCGACGAATACAAGGCTCTGGCTGCGCTACCTCTTGGGCATAACATCATCTACTCAAATATCATTGCTCAACTAGCGATCCCTTCGGTTGATTTCACGAAAGTCGAGACGCAATGTATAATCCTCCAGACTGTACAGCAGACCGGCCCATCAGACCAGAGCATCGAGCGTTCAAGCCACTCCATCCTGAGAGAACCAACTTTTGGCCATGCTATGCTTGAGCAGCTCAAAAGCAATCTGGATCGTATACGAGAGAACTGGGAATCATGGCGGGCTGCAGCAACATTTTCCTTACTCGCTCGACGATTATTGATACTGACATCAGACTCAGACGTCCGTTCCCACGCATTCTATTACCTTGACAGCTTGCGTAACGTCTGTTCAACATGGCTACGACGACTGAAGCAGAGAGTGGCCGCGTCAACGGATGATGGTCAGCGTACAGAGCTTTACAGTCGCGCTACAGAAATAGCGTTGTTATGTACCTCAACATACGACGTGGAGGAGACTGACTTCGAGACTGTTCTTCACCAAGAGTCGGCAATCTCGGCATTGCTCCAATCGTCGATAGTCGTACAGGAGCACTGTGAGTCCATGCGGTCGAACTTTCCTGGACTCTTCAGCATCACACTACAGGAATGGAAGTCGCTCATGTATCGCATCCTTCCGACACTACGGAAGTGCATTCTCGCAGACGACAGTGGTCTTTCTGATGCCGTCAAAATCAACTGGGCAGCTTTCGAATCGACTTCCAGTGATTCTTGGACTTCACTCAACGGAAACAACCAACAACACTGGATGGTGACAACTTCTGGATCCTTGCCAGTACATTTCAACATGCTTACTGGGGAACTGCTTGTCAATGGTCTCCCACTTGCTCGTCTTCCTGCTGAGTATATGCACCACAAGATGTATGCACCACTATTCCGCAAGTCAGCTTTGGAAGTGGTACCAACGGATGAGGTCGGATTCAAGTTCTCTGCCAAGACTCTCTACCATGGATACAAGCTGCATTTCGGTATGAAAGGCGACGATATGCTTTTGTCTGCTATTGGAGATCGCCAGAGATTCGAGCTTGTTCCATCACATCTCTTCCAGGACCTATTACCTCAGTCTTTGGTGACAGATGCCGTACACTGGTATGATACGCAAGCTCAAGAGGTCATCTTTCGACCTTTGTGTTCCCCATGGTCAACCGAAGACGACGGCTCGCGATGGCGTCTTGTACGACAGGGAACGTTGTGGCGTTTGGTCAGCAACGAGAAGATGATGGTCAATACTCGCAGCCACACGGCCCATATCATATCAAGTATGATGGCACCGCTCGAGACACAGCTACATATTCATACAAGTGTTGTCGATTTAGACCACACATGGCACTCCTATGTTCTGATCGAGCTCCCGAGGCTACAGATTTCCTTCGAGTTCAACGAAGCCAACTATGATGTACGCTCTTGCCAATTCCGCGATATGATCGTTGACTCCGACCAAACAATGGGTGCCCTTATAGGCATGCGGAGCAGACTGATTTTGAGGTCTGTGGAAGGTCGCCGCATGATTCTCATCCCGGAAGGACCGGTCGAGCTCGTGAAAGCATCCACCCATCATCCTGAAGTCAGCATCTTAAAGAACTGCGCAGCTCGAATTCGCGCCTACAATATCGACGAGACTCTTGGTCAGATAACTGGTGACGGAAGTCTTCGTAGTCGCCTGTTTCTTTGCTATTTGTACGCACTAACATCTCATTGCCTACCCGATACTCTTACTGGGTGTACGGGTACTGAGACCGCGATAACAATTCTCGGATCGGCAGCGGTGAGATCCACCGACCTTCTCAACCCAGAAGACGTCGATCTTCTAAATCATCTGGCAAGTCTTTCGGCTGCAAGGTCGTACTATCCTCAACATCTGAGAGTGATGCAGAGCACCAGTTGGAATGCGAGCCTCCCGTCGCTGTCTCAACATGCCTCTTTTCGGTTTCTCGTATCAGCCCTATTGGATCAAGTTGCTAAGATGCGACTGTTCCACCCTGACAAGCCCAAGATATTCGACATCATCAGCCAGACTCAGCAGGAACTGATGTCTTCTTCGAATACTCGTCTGGACGAGCGGTCTACGATTCGAAATGCCACGTTCCAGGTTGCTAACTTCGGTGCCGAGCGATTCACAACTTCACAAGACTCGGCTTACAACAACCGTGACAACAAAGGCATTTCCGAGAGAGGCAATCAAGTCTATGTGGCAGCCACTATGGTCTTACGGGATCGATTCGCTCTCCACAGCCCGATTCCTGACCTTAAAGGTGGGTTTCTCCGAAAGCATTTCGTCGACGCGAATGTCTCTGGGGTGGATAGTTCTTTCGATCTTGGAAGCCTCCGGTACGATTCAAAGTGGCTGGGTGCTGCATCGGAGCAAATCAAAGAGCATTGGTGCACCCTACAGCGAGGTTTAGCCCGCACGTCTACCAACAGCAATCGCTACGACATAATGACATGGCTCTGCACAATGGCTTATGCCCAAACATCGGACATGGACGCCGTACAGACTTTGGCAGCAGTTTATAGGTCACGTGAACTGTCAGCAATACAGCCACCCACCGCACTACATTACGACTTAAAGCAAGGACATGACTTCAACAAGAACGCGATTTTGAACACTGTGCACAGCAACACCAAGGCGTTCGCAGACTCTAATGAGGCGTATCTACCAAAGCTCGAATCAGAGACTGAACAGCAGCATGACAACAGGATAAACATCAAATTCCAGCAGAATCAAAATAGCGCGATTGAAGGGTTCGTGAGCAATCTGAAGGGTCAATGGCCACTTCAGAGTCCCACCGTGCCCTTCACGGCTGAGTATACCACCTACCTTAACGTTCATTCTATGGCGACAACTATTCGGAGTCAGTTCCAGCATTGGTTCGA
This sequence comes from Alternaria brassicae, assembly GCA_004936725.1. Classification (NCBI taxonomy): domain Eukaryota; kingdom Fungi; phylum Ascomycota; class Dothideomycetes; order Pleosporales; family Pleosporaceae; genus Alternaria; species Alternaria brassicae. Next base: position 1,327,623 of record CM016513.1, read on the forward strand.
CAACCATGAGTTTATGCAGTACTTCGACCAGTTATCAGCGACCATGGCACGACAGGCAGCGGCACACATACCGGCGGCACGCTATTCTCTCGCCTTGCCGCCGAAGAAGAGCTACCTCAAGGACAATATTCGTCATTTCAGTGTGCTGGATGTATTCGCTGCGACTCCACCTCCGTCCACCGGACCCATGTCACTGGCGCCACCTTGCGAACCTGACGTAACAACCGCACGTAAACATATGCCTGAAAAACACTCACAGGCGAAACAGAGGCTTGACGAGCTTTGCCGTAGAAACATGGTACTCGCCAAGTCCAAATGCGAGCGGGATTACGTTGAGAGTTTACGATCAAGTTGCACTGCCCTCGATCAGCATATCAGCAGCAACGTCACGAACGATGAGTTGCTTCCAAATGCTCAGGTGCTGCTGAAAAACTATCTGTATAGCTGTCAAAGCCATCTAGAGGCCTTCGGTTCCGCATTAAACGGTCTTTTCGACAAGAACGTCGCTTGTCAGATGCAATTGTCACCACGTATCTGCACAAAATTCTGGCTTGGTCAACTACATAGCGACCGATTCGATACGCTTTCAATGCCATGGAAAGAAACCATCATTCAGTATGCACTCGCCGTCACCAATCTACAACGTGCTCAGAGATTGGTCCGTTTATCCGACAAGCCGGTTGATCTCATTGAGGAGGTAAGTTGTGACGAAAGAATATTCATGTAAGACATACACTGACTTGGTACCTCTACCTTTACAGCTTCGTCACGTCGGGCACTCGAACTGGGATGTCCACCAATATCCGGAGACCCTTCTCATCGAGGCTGAAAACGGAATTCTAGTACGGAAAGAGCAAGAGTATATTGCCAGTCAGATGCGATCACGAAAAGATGGACAGAACATCGTGCTCCAATTGCTAATGGGTGGCGGCAAGTCGACGACTATCTTGCCTATCCTCGGTGCTTTCTTTGGCGACAAAAAGAAGCTTGTCCGGGTAGTCGTCGCGAAGCCCCAGAGTAAACAAATGCTGCAAATGCTGATAGCTAAGCTTGGGGGTCTTTTTGAACCGAAGGATCTACCAGATGCCCTTCTCGCGCAACCTCCGACTAAGCACCCAAGATGCCAGCACCATCCGCGAGATTTACAAAGAGTGCATCCGCGAGCGCGGGGTATTGTTGATCCAACCAGAGCACATACTGTCTTTCAAGCTAATGGCAGTCGAATGTGTCCTCATTGACCAGCCGCGAACTGCCCAGTCACTGCTGGCAACTCAGCAATGGTTCGATCATGTCTCGTGTGATTGCATCGATGAGAGTGACGAGGTAAGCCCAAGGTGTTCGACCACATATCAGACATATACTAACGTCATTGCAGAACTTCTCCGTTAAATTCGAGCTCATCTATACAATGGGTTCCCAACAGTTGATAGAGCTCGCTCCCGAGCGGTGGTTGATCATTCAGAATCTTCTAACGCTAATTCCGATCGTGGCGAAACAAGTGAAGAAGGACCTTCCCGAGACTGTGGACGTACAAGGAGCTGGAAATGGACGATATCCGAGGGTCAGATTCCTACGACCTGACGCTGCTGATCGAATCCTGCATCTGCTTGCGACCCGGGTCGTTGAGTCAGGCGTAGGGAGTCCTTCTCGTTCGCAGCCTTCCGCCATGCAGGCAGCGATATTGCGCTACATCTCAGTGTTGGAACTGGAAACACATGAGATTGAGGCAGTGGAAGAGAGCAAGTTCTGGACCCATACGACCAAGCCAGCACTTCTTCTCCTACGTGGTCTGTTCGCCGGCGGTGTGCTACGCTTCATTTACAGTCAAAAGCGCTATCGTGTAAACTTTGGTCTAGACAACTACCGTATCCCGAGCACGCGCCTTGCGGTTCCCTACCGCAGCAAGGATGCTCCTTCACCCAGAAGCGAGTTCTCTCATCCGGATGTCGTCATCATTCTGACACTTCTCGCGTTCTATTACACCGGCCTGAGCGACGATGCTCTCTTCGACACGCTCATACATGTACTGAATTCTGACCAAGCGACCATCCACTATGATGAGTTTGTCAGCACCGCATCTTCAGGTCTACCCAAGGCTTTTAGGCAGCTCTCTGGAGTCAGTATACGCGATCGGCATCAGTGCATCACGGAGGTATTTCCAAGCTTAAGGTATTCAAAGAAGGCCATTGACTACTATCTCTCGTATCTGGTGTTTCCCAAGGAACTGAAGCAATTCCCTTCCAAGCTGAGCGCCAGTGGCTGGGATTTGGCAATCTCCAAGCCGTCCCCGACCACTGGCTTCTCTGGCACCAACGATACTCTACATCTACTTCCACTCAACATGCGACACCTGGATCTGCCTAGCCAGCACCATACGAATGCTCAAGTCTTGTCATATTTGTTGATGGACGAAACTTCAGTGGCGAATCTACCTTCACGCACAACTGGTAGTGATGGAGAGCATCTTCTTGCTTTCGTCGAGCAATTGCATTCAGATGTTAGAGTCATATTGGACTGTGGAGCCTCGATTCTTGAACAAAACAACAGACAGGTCGCAGAGGTAAGTTCTGACTGTACAAACTGCATATGAGACACGTACTAACTTCGTACTACCTCTATAGTCATGGCTGAAGTTGCGCGGCAACGACATCCAAGCTGCCGTATACTTCGAAGACGAAGAGCTGTCAGTAATTGATCGCGTTGGCAAGATCGAATCTTTCCAGACTTCCCCACATGCGAAGACGCTAGATTCTTGCGTCGTCTATCTGGATGAGAGCCATACAAGGGGAACAGATATCGCCGGATTGCCGCGACACTATCGAGCCGCCCTTACACTGGGTAGTCAACTGACCAAGGATCGTCTCACACAAGCCGCCATGCGACTGCGAAAACTAGGAAATGGCCAATCGGTATGTTTTGTCATCCCCGAGGAAATACAGACCAAGATCTACGAACGAACTGGGAAGCCAACCGGTACTCCAATCGAAACGTACGACGTGTTGGCATGGGCGATAGGCGAGACCTGGTCCGATTTGAAGCGGAGCCTACCGCTCTGGGCTGTTCAAGGCAATCGTTTCGAGAGCCATAAGCACCTGCTGCTAAATGGTGCTGAGACGACCAAGGATCAAGCGAAAGATTTTCTTGAGGATGAAGCTGCAAGTCTGGAGACGCGCTACAAGCCACGCACATCAGATGATGATGGCTCCGCGCACCTCAGCGATTGGGATATGTCTAACAAGAATATCGTCAAAATCGTATCACGATGCCGCGACTTCGAGGCCATGGGCTTCTCGTCTGCTGCTTTATCTGAAGAACAGGAGCGCGAGCTCGCCCCGGAAATTGAACAGCAGTGTCAGGTTGAGCGCCCTCCACGCTTGGAAGCGCACCTACACGCTGTTCATGCAGACCTGGAGCACCTAGTCGATACTGGAGAAGTCATCATTGATTCAAGCGCATGGGGACCGGCCTTCCAGAAGCTTGACACAACTACTGCTGGTAGGCTCGTCGACCTGGGCAATTTCCCAGATGACTTGCTGGTCACCAAGGACTTCATGCATACTGTTCAGATACCGCCCGGGTCGACGCGAGCGTCCTTCATCTCCGATTCCTACCAACGACCAGTACAGTTTATTCTGTCTGTGCCCGGTTCCGGCAATGCGGCAACCATCAAGACCCTCGTCGTTATCAGTCCCTACGAAGCCAATCATCTGCTACCTCAAATTCGGCGGTCGAAGAAGATAACTCTCCACCTCTTTGCGCCACGGTCCAACGCCAGTTACCCCGCGCTCGATAAGCTCCTGCTTCATAACGTTGGTCGTGCATTCTTGCCTAGCTCTGTCGCCCGCAGCTTGACATTGCAGTTGAACCTCTTCGCTGGCAGTCTCTATCTTCGCTCCTTCGTTGAATACACAGAGCTCTGTGATCATCTTGGTCTCCTCAAGGGAAAGGCAGAAGATGGTCAGCAAGTCTATGCAGATGGCTTCATCGATCCGCCAGCCGGTATCTGGGGACTGAGGCAGTCTCCTGTACCCTTCTTGCGTGCTCTACTCATGAAGATCCGCCGTGAGGGAGAGGGTGTCGAGAAGACGCACATGGGCAAGGTTTTGGGCGGAATCAGGCTAGAGGAGAGCGACTTTATTGAGGAAGGATAGTTGAGCCTTCTGATAGTTGCGCGTTGGTGGACTTGTTTGTTCTCTCCAGATCAAGGAATTTGTGCCGACGTCAGACGCTTACGATGAGGGTCATCTTGAGAGGCTATATCGTGTACTCTAAGTAGAGGTATACATTGACTTATATCCTGTCAGCCCGTGAAGGTATATGTAGCACTTTGATGACTTTTTAAGTAGATATAACTCTAGGGTTATTGCTGTGCGAGTCTCGAAACGGGTCCGAAGTACGTCATCAGGGGTCATGCTTTTTGGTACAGTTTGCCGACATGAGAGCGGAAGGAAGATTTTGCGACAACCTGATGACACCGTCAAAAAGAGGTTTGCGCCATAGACGTCTTACACGGCGTACGCTCAAACTATTATTTTGCGTAAGCTCTCATCGTGCTATGTATTTAGCATGGATACCACAGTCACCACTGTCTGGAGCGAAAGCAATATCAGACGACAGCACGCAAAGCGAGATGCTAGATCGGCAGGATTCCAGTGTAGAGACAAATGTTCTCGATTTCGAGTATATACAAGAAAGAAGTAAAGTGCACCAGGCCCATACTTCCAGCGCTACACATGCTCCACACAACCGCTATCCAAGTAGCTGCATCCTCCACATATATCCGTGTAATCGTCAAAAGCGCTTAGCAAGAACCCAGGGGCTCCTTGTAGATGCAGGCCTTGGAAGGACCAGTGGAAACGGACGAAGGCTCGCTGCCAGAGGAGACACCCTTGAATTCCTCGCAGATGACCTTGACGGAGCTGGCACAGTTGGTGCCGTCAATGGTGGCAGTGTCACCAAAGTTGGAGTTGATACCGGCGAGGAGCTTGCCATTGGAGGCCTTGACGTTCTTCATGATGACGTGGCGCTCAGCGGACTGCTTGCAGTTACCGCAGGCCCTGTACAGCTTGCCGAAGTCGTCAACGGTGAAGCCGTCGATGGTGACGGTACCAGCACCGTTCTGCTGGATGACCTTGTCCTCAGCTCCGGTAGCACCTCCGCCAATGACTAGAGAATGTTAGTAAAACCCAATGCAAATATACTCGGACAGTTCTTACCGGTCGCGTCACCGTCCTTCTTGATGGAAAGAGCGTCCTCACAGACAGCAGCCCACCAAACGTTCTCGATGGTGCAGCTGCCCTCGCAGTGAACTCCCTCGATTTGGTCCTTGCCTAAATGATGTTAGTGAATGGACTGTTCCATCAGGGTTCGGTTGACATACCGATGATGGCATTCTTGAGCGTAGCACCATCCTTGAGGATGAAGACGGCGTCAGAGTCGCCTCCCTCAGCCTGACCAGTGCAGGAAACGCCACGACCGTAGGTCTTGAGACCACCGTCAAAGACGCCGGTGATCTCCTTGGCCGCCTTCAGAGTCTCCGTGCCGGCAGAGGCTGGGATGGGAAGGCTAGCACGCTTGTCCATGCTGAAGAAGTTCATGGGAGAGGACTTGGCTGGGCCGGCCGAGACGGCGACGGCGAAAGCAATGATGGAAGCAGCGACGGAGGCCTTCATGTTGATGGTTGGAATAGTTGGTGCTGGAAAAGCTGGGTATATGTTGGATGGAATAAAGTGACCTTGGGTTCGACTAGCGAATGTGATGCTCCAAGCAAAGGATGGTGAAAGGGTTGGAAAGATGAGAGAGTGTGGAAGACTGTTGTTGGCTTGCTGGTGAGTGCTGTCTTATGGGTGCGTCTCCTACACCTCTTTATACCATCCGCAGACCCCCATATCCGACATCTTCTGGGTGCCTGTCGACGGGTGAACCATGGAAACATGCAGGTCTGGCGAGATCGCAGATAGAGTGAACCCACATGGTCCTGTCCAGCCTCGTGAGTGCATGAAACTGTGGTATGCCACTGGGGTGGGAAAGACGAAGGTCGATCGCCATACCGTCAAACATTTCTTGGTCTAGATCTTGGCGATTGTGTTCATATGTTCGAAACACGGCATGCTAGGGTAGTCCCAGGTTTCGCCTATCGTGATCCACGCGGTTTGTGCCTGTTTTGTCTTATTGTGCCAAGAGAGGTACGTTTCAAAAGTGTGGAGTAGCATTTCCTCCGATGGCAAAGTCACTTCGCAGCCAATCGTGCGCTCAGAATCGTGCGTACTAATCATGTTCTGTACCATGTCAAGTGTTTAACGTTTCTTTGACATCCAAGAAGGTTGCGGTTACATCTGTCACGTCCAGAGAGCCTCGTTGCGCAATCAAAGCATGTAGCAGTGAACTTTATCAGACGCCATGTCTATGCAACGTACACTGGGGTTTATATTGATAGCTGGACCGCAAAATTGCACAGTCAGTAGACTTGTCTCCCCTCCACTCAAAACATATGCTGGCGCGAGAATATGGTGTTGGAGTGGTGGAAAGAACGATTCAGCGTCAACATGAGTACCAGGAGTGGTGGCGCCTCCAATTGTGATCAACGTCGCCATATTCCTAATGTATTAATTATACGAGCATGCATGAGCGTAGGACCCCGGGAGAGTTGGTGGCATGGAGCCGCCTCACAATGCCCACGGTCCTGGGTGTTGTTACCGTTAGAGCACAATCTCGCTCCTCACTGACCACAGGTAGGTCCGGGCCGTGGTTCGGTGAGGTCTAACCGAGGCTTTCGTAGCGCAATACGGTTCCTGAAGCGTCGGGCTGAAGGATTGTGGAGTGAAGGATGCGGGTGTGTCGTAAGCCGGTTCTTGGCAGAACCCACTGTCTGGTGAACCAAGGGGCGGGAAAGCTTGTGTATGCGCGATTTCGACAATATGGCTGCAGTGCAACCTACTGACTCGAAGGGTCCACACCACCTTGTCTACAACGATTCCAGAGATGAGGACGCGTATCTTTTCCGTTCTCAAACAGGCTCTGGACTGGATAACGAACATCGATGGTCTGAGAGAGGCGACCCGCCCAGCGCAACAACTTTAGGAGGCAAGCAGCACGCCGAAATGAGAGGGCATGCATGAATGGATCTTGTCACGTTGTCGAGGTGGAATCTTGGGGGCGACGCCCAGCGAGCAAGGCTTTTTCCTCTGGTGAAACGACCCTGCCTCAAGATGTGACCATCCCCAAACACCATGTCTCGGTCGACGGCACGAAGATCTTGATGCCACAGGTCTATGCACGCTCGTTCGAAATCGAGGCAACCGCTTCCATCACACAAACGCATGCGACTATCTGATCAGCGAGCATTATTAATCCTCCATCGAGCATTGAGGATAACACTACCCGATGGGCAAGCCACAGATCCCTAAGCAAGATCACATAGTGGTACGTGATGATATATGTGGCTGTGCACGTGTGGCTTGGGCCGTGGTGCAACATGTGGCGCGCCCGCTCTAGTACAGTCTAAGCGTGGCTTTATTTTGACCGTGACGAGCGCCGTTGATTCTTCTCTAGATTAGGCACATCTCTTCACGACATTTGGCAGTGCGTAACAAAAAAAAACCCATTATCTTGCGCCTTTTGGTCCATAGTTTGAAGATTCTAACAACCTGGATGAAATCTTCAGCGTCCTACTCACCGAGATGAAGCGCCGAAGTCATTTGGCAAGGTGGGAAACCCAAGACTTGGCCGCATACTGCGCCCTCCAGTAGTCTGACGTATTGGTACCTATTCTCTACAGAGCCGCAAACTATACTATTTCGGCTCCACGTGTGTTATTCGGACCATCCGGTGGTCTTGTCCCTTGGATTCCAAAGAAATCCTTCCGACAGTTGCTTTCCGGCCGTTGCGCCACCTACCATGTACATTCGTTCGACCACTCTGAGCGCCGAACTGCCGACATCGAAGCCGACACGTCGACACACTGTCACTTCGTTGCCGCAGGTAGGCGAGAACTGTACCAGTTCGTGATATCATCCGTGGGTGCGCACAAATCAATTGTTCTACAATTTAGTGGATGTACATCTCCAATCCAGGGCCACGTGTACGATATCTAGCACAAGAATAAGTTCTCACATGTCGACTAGCTACCACACTTCGTAGTCTCCACAATCCACCTGCTCGGCATAGTAGTGCTTGTCCTCCCCCGACAAACACCGTAAAGATCCTCGCAGAATGCTTGGGTGCCAAAATGCGTGGTTGCAACCTGCCGCAATACCTTGGACCTGTTCGGTAGAATGTTCGTAGTTGAAAGACTGACGTCAACGTCCAACGCAGATCCCACGATACTGTGGAGTAACACATAATTCGGTGCCTTCCAGTATAGGCTCCACATGCACTAACTCGGAATATTGCGAGACTCTCTTGGCTGTGCTGGAGAAGGAAGGTGCTGACTCAACCAGTATCCAGGCAAGGCAACGATATGACATCTACGCACTATAGTCCATCACCGATTCGATTTAGACCCAGTATACGTACATTGCGATGCGCGCTGTCGGAAGCGCTCTTTGCGAACTTGTACGATTGAGTGACAACTACCGTGACAGTGTCGGTGACTTGGGTGTAGCCGCTGACGCAAAATCTGGTCCAAGAATGTGTTGATTGCGATTTGCGCTGTCCGGGAGTACCGGATGAAGTCGTATCATTGGAATGGCTGCCACGGCGATGACAAAACAGCCCAAGTACAGATTGGCAGACACATCCGAAATCGCGTGGGGGGAAAGACTCAGCGTTATACTGATGATCATTCTTACGAATGTGAGCGGTTTCGTTATCCGATGCCGTCACTTCACTCCACTTGGACAAATCAAACAACTCTTACCTCTTGGGGTCTCGGACTTGAAACTGCAGACACTTAACATTGGTGTGTGATGTCATATTATGGCTTTTGTTCACTCCATCACTTCGTTCTGTGATGATGTAGAGGGACAAAGTCACTCACCACTTGCGCAATCCTAACCAACCGCTACGAAACGAAACTTTGGATGAAACTCTAATACAAACGCAAATAGACTAGTAAAATCAACAATGTGTATAGTCCTTTGTAACGAGAACATGTATAACAACGTTGTCTTCGATCGCCAAGCTATCCTCTCTGATCTTTGATCTCTCATCTCTCATCCCCCCCCCTCCTTCACACACACACCCTTGACAATTTCCATCCGTCTTCTTACATCTGCGCTCGTATGCCGAAGATTCTATTGCTGTCACTTTGAGGTGAATTATGGATGGTCTCTATGTTCCCTATCAAACCTAAAGGTCAAACTCTCACTTCTCCAACACCCCATTTACAAACCTTGGTTTAGCCTCGACGACCTTTATATAGCCCGCTAAACGTAGCTGAGAGCGTAAGGGGAAGACAACCGGTTCACAGAGCACTCCATCAGGGACATGGGGTTACGGATCCCTCCATGAGCTAAGTTGTCAATTTTTCATATGACATTGCAGTAGAGATATGTAGCATTAGAACTCTCATCATATTGACATGGCACGATGACTGTCCACTTCTCGGCCGTGGTCTATCCCCGACCCTCGTTTGAGGTAAGCACTACTAAGTACTTTCCAGCTCATCGCCTCAGCGGCCCAGTGTTGTTAGCATCGCCAGTCCTCCGTGATGACTTCTCTGCAAGCGAAAATTCGCCCAAGCCTCGCCCTCTAACACCACCAGCCAGAGGTTGTCTGGTTATTGGTGAGTGGTGGTACGAAGAATTGGTATCCTGATTCAGAAATGGGGGCTGACGTGAACCGCCAAGGACTGGAAGTTGACTTCTATGAGCCTGCGAAGGCGTCACAATTGGAGCAGAATCTGCACTTGGTTAGCGTGGGATGCTCTTGAGCTGTTCCTATCGACAGGATCCTGCGAGGCAACGTGAAGAGCGGCGACTTACGACCCGTGCTGTTTCTGACACCCAAACCTCGTCTATGCAGTTGTGGATTGAATGGAGGCCCGATATGGACGCCACCGTGCTGCTGCCGTTCACTGTTCTCAGAACTCCTACTGACGTCTCTGTTATGCAGCCTACCGCCACCGGCCGACTGTGACATGTTCATCTGGCTGTAGTTGGCCGTACCCGTCCGGGTTCCGGGAATGCGGTCGATGAAACGATCCCCCCGAGCGGCTTGGAGTGTATGGACAGCTTCGTCACCAGCCGCTTGGGCTACGTGAGTCGACATAACCTGCCCTTTCAATGCTTGATAGAGGTTTTGAGAGTGTTGATGCGCTTTGGTCTTTACTTTATAAGCTTTTGCGAGTTCGAAGTTTTTGTTCTCGAGAGACTCTTGTTCGGCTTGCATAGCTACGTGACTGTCAGTATGAGGCATTTCTGTAGGGCGAGGGTCTGAAACACCTTGCATCCTGTCTTGCAGTGCCTTGATTTGCGCATTGGCATCGTGGATGAGCTGATCCATCTGTTGGCTGAGCATATCGTACTTGTCAGTCAATCCTTTCGCAAGGTGCTCTTGATAGATGATCTCCTGCGACGTCTGGTAGCTGTGGAAAGCCAAGCCGCGGCTGGCACATTCCATGATGACGGTCGGACTCAGGCCACTAAGTACCGACGTCTTGTAGTCTTCTGACGGATTGAGGCCTGCGACAACCACATCGTCAGGGTTGTGCAGCGATGCATTGCATGCCGGACACGTTCGATGCGCATTCGTAGATGTCGACAGCCCAGTGGTGTCTGCGCAATTGCTGCAGAAGACATGGCTGTGTGCAAACGTCAGCGGTGGGGGTGTATGAGAGGCAGGCGAGATGGACGGACCTGCAAGTGGTAACTACGGCGCGCTCAAGCAGCCGTGATCGACACTTTAGGTCATTGCAACGCAGAAAAAACTCCATCGCGAGCTGATGTCAATAGATGGAGAGACTTGGAGGTTGGCGGAGGGAGAAAACACGATGTTGACGCGAGAACACGGGCATGGCTCACCGAGGCAGGAGCAACCCAACACAGTACAGATTCAGCCCGTACTAGAGCCTAACGTGAATTTCTCACCCTGCCAATGTTGTCTCCCGCTGTGCATGCAACAAATCAATAAAGTGGAAAACGATGGATCGGCTTTGCTCCAAGATTGGGAACTACCGGTCATCCTTGTCAGGCTTCCGCCGTTGTCTTGTGCTCTTCTTCCCAGCCACAGCTGTGTCGTCTTCCTCTTCGTCCCGACCCTTGGCCAGATCCTGCTCGAGACCCCACTCCTCATTGTCATACCAGTCCTCGCCGTCGCTCATTTCTCCTACGTGAGCTTCCGCCTTTGACCATTTGTACACATCTTGCCTCATACGGTCGGCTTGCAGCAAACCTTGATACAGGTCGGACGTTATTCGCGCAACCTCTTCCTGCTTTTGTACATAAGCCATGAGAAGCATGCGCGTTTCCTCGGCTTCGTTGGGTGGAAGGCCAAAGTCGCGGTCGGGCAACGAGTCTGAGGGATGTATGAACAGAGGATGTATCGCGCCAACACCACTCGAGGGTGAATGAGGTGGGGAAGGAGTCGAGGCTGCATGCGCCTGGGCTCGTCTGCGTGTCGTCATCCTATGCGCCGTGTGCTGCGACGCGGTATCAGACGCGTCTTCGGGCGTTCCTTGTCCATTTTCTTGCGCTTGCTCTGCATCTCCGACATGTGTTCCGTTGGTTACAGGATGCGCGCCGTTGGACCTCTCTGGTCTTATGTCGCCGTTGGTCTCGGTGTGTCGGCTCGTGCCATTTGGCTGACCTGCATCCTCCATATCTACGTCAGGAGGACTTTCCATGGTATCTTGCATTTCGGCATCGGGAGCTTGTTGTTGCTCTCCTTGTTCCGTGCGCCCATTCGCGCCGTTGATGCACGGTTCTTGGAACGGTGCCTCGCCCATGACGGACAGGGCATCAGGCGCAAACATGGAGTCGCCCTGGAGTTTGACGAACAAGGTCTTTGCCCGCGTGTTGGTGAGCTGCTCTTTTCGCGAGAGGGCTCCGGCCTCGTTTGCGAGGTCTGTGAGGTGTCGCGAAGAATATGCCACGCTCAAGGCAGGATGATTCGGCAGGTCGGCGGCAGAAGTGAGGGGCGCAAGCAGACTCTCGAGCTGGATGTTGCCATACGGATTCTCTTCCACAGGCTCGACATGTTCCTCGTCGTCGAATTCGTCGTCGATCTCGACTACATCTCCGTCTGGGTCGTATCGCGGAGGATTGCGCTGCAGGATATATCTGTGGTAGCCAGCATGCTCGATGCGCTAGGAGGCGTCAGTCTACAGTCGGCAGCTGAGTAGGCGCAAAGCATGACGCACCTTCTTGTAGGGTCGGCGGTCAGCCAGAAAGTCTGGGTCGCTAGCGCGCGCATAGTGGACTTTGCGCCTCAAATCCTGCTTGGTGCTGGTGAAGGGTGTCTCGGAGTCTTCTGTGTCGGCTGCGCCATGTTAGCCGGATGCTCTGCTGGGGCGTATACAAGCCTACAATCGTCTTTTCGCAGCATCTTCCTCTTCATGCTGAAGATGGTATCGAGAATCTGCTGCTGTTGGCCCGCCATGGTGTCGACGGCCTATGACCAGCGCGAGCGGAAAGTGGGTGCAGGGCTGAGGTATAGATGTGGGTACAGAGCGGAGGTATAGATATGGGCGCGTTCAGCTGATGCAACGGCGTGTTGCGCTGTTGGCGATGTTCGCGGCGCAGGACGACGCGTAAAGGCAAGGCTGGACTGCTCCACGTATAGGGCGGCGAGGGGGGTGTTGGAGAGCTCGTGCCTGTGTGGAGGAATCGTTCGGCGGACAAGACAGGGATCAGCTGCAGTAGCGTCATCCTCTCCCACGATTACATGTGTCGTCCATAGATGACATACAGTAGAGCCGCCAGCAATCTTCCCAGTACCTCCAAACACGCTTGATCCTACCAGTCCGAGACAAGCTCTGGCAAAATTAGCGCCCGACTTTGGCCCGACTTTGCCATCTCGCGTGCGACGAGCAAATCCACCTCCGCAGCACCTCGGCCTGCCATCGTCGCCCACTTTGGGCATGGAGCGAGAACTTGGGCGCGTGGAGACATGGACGCATACCCATCTGACTTTGTAGTCCATAACCTACCCTTGATTGTCCTCTCAGGCCTGGCGACTAGCAGCGAGGCTGATCCCCCTCCATCGGTCCAAGACGTGCTTCCAGGCCGAGCCGTCACAAGCATCAGCTCAGAACTCCCGCCCGTACAAGGTGGCGGCGCGAACGAGCTACTCCAGGAGTTCTTGACTGCAGACGGCACCAGTGCGCCCTGGAACGGGCGCGACTTCAGTCGGCGAGGCATCACACATGGCTTCAGAATACGCAGCGTAGGAAGGGTACAGCCGCCTGCGAAGATGCCACGGGAAGGAGCCATGGGCTGATGTTTGCTAGAACTTCCAACTGCCTGCGAAAAAGGCAGATGCGCCCCCAGACTCCGAGACGACGCCTCCAGGCAGTCCCACCATCACAACCGCAACATCATGGGTTCTGCATTCGCCCATATCACCCCTTTCCCCAGCATCTCCCTCTTTCCCTGACGGTGTCATCGCTCCTGCTTGGGTCGCAAAGCACCAGCACTACGTACCTTCCGTATTCATCTCCTTCTTCAACTTCACCACCGACCCCATCACAAACAGCTTGCACGACAACCAGCTGAAGACGGACATCAACAAAATCAAGGGCCAGATACAGAAGTCGGACTATCGCACAAGATACGTCGTGGTACTACTAAGCGACAAGACTATCCTCGAGGCACCTGACATCGACGATCGGCTGGCGGTGATACGGCGGGCTACGGGCCTGGATCCAAAGAACTCACTCTTCTTCCTGCCTCTAAAGACGTCCCGCGTCGAGCTGCAGGCATTCGTTACCTCGGTTCTGGCCATACTACAGCCCGTCTGCGTCGAGTACTACCGGGACCTCACGAAACATGCACGGAGAAAGAAGGGACGAAGCACAATTCCTCCTCCAACAGCTCCACCTACACGTGGAACCTCACAAACTCTGTCCTATCCCGGTTGGGGTGTCCGTTATGACTTTAAACTGGGTATCCTCGCCGAGTTCCGCCAGGAAATGGACGCTGCGCAGCGACACTACAGTACTGCTTTGGAAGCCTTGTTCGGTCCCGAGGGCTTGTTTGAAACGACGGCGAGCTGGTCTCCAAGATGGGACGAAATACGATTGCTAGCAGATAGCATTGCACTTCGACACATTCGGTGCCAGCTGTGGAACAATTTCCCTACCTCCGCAGTCCAGTCATGGTTGAGATACCGGTACAGACTACAGGACGTGCTCGATCGCCGGGGCAAAGGCACTAACAACTACGGTTGGCAAGCCTGGGAGTCTACATGGGCTCAGGCCATGGCTGAAATCGTTAGGCGGACAGAGTTACCGATTTTCAAGATACAGCATCTCTCCTCAGATACAGATCCTTTGACAAACTTCCCAGGCGCGTTATACTCCCAACCCGAGAAACAATTTCCGGTGGGAGAAAGACTGCCACCGTGGGAGTTGTTACACCATGCTGGGTATTGGCATAAGATTGCCAGTGATCACGCGAAGAGGCGCTACATCCTCGCCAGGGAGATGCCGGAAGAAGACCGAACTCCGCCTGGAATGTCGCCTGCCGCCAAAGTCTCCGCTCGAAACCAGATATACGACCACTATCTCGTACCACATCCCCATGAAGAGTATCCTGTGCCTGGTATTAGCAACGGGTTTGAGCACTGGAAAGATATTTCAACCAAGCTGACCGCTGCAACAGCTGAATTCAAAGCTCGAGGACAGCATCGGAAAGTACATCATCTGCAGCTTGAGGTGGCTCGGACTCTGTTGCACGTAAAGAGATTCGACGATGCCTTCAAGGTACTACGACCACTCTGGGAGACGATGGCTTGGCGGAAAGAAGGATGGTGGAGCTTGGCCTCAGAGGTGATATGGGCTCTACATGAATGTGCACTGCGAGTACAGGACCGAGAAACATATGTCGCAACAGAATGGGAGTTGTACAGTCAAAGTCAGTATTTTTTTTGCTACATATAGCACTGCGTCGACTAACACAACTCAGCGATCCCTGGCAAAACAAAGTACAAGTATGACTTGATGACATGTCTGGACTTTTTCTCAGATGGCTCAGCGGACAAGGTAAGCGTGAATTTGAATGCTAAAGACCACATCTCTTGCTGTAAGTATGAACATCTCATGTGTAGGACCCGTTACTGACATTATAGTGTCGACGTCTTTCGCCTTTGCTGAAGCTGAGGGCAATGTGGGTGAACCACTTCACTCACAACTCGCGATTACCTCCAATGCTCGACCAGGTTCTGCTCCTGTAACATTATCTTTCGTCCAATACCAGTTCAACGGCGGTCTGGCTGAGGTCCGGTTGACTCACGATACCGACGGAGATCCTTCTGCAAGTGCTTCAAAAATGTACTCTTGCACAGTAGAGGAAACCCACTTCGCTGCCGGAAAGCCACGCTGGACTGGAACAGCTGACTTGACGCTTTATCCAGGACAGACAAAAGTATACAATATTCCGCTTGTCCTCCGTGAGTCAGGAGACGTCGATGTTGCTGCATGTGTGTTCGGTGTCAGCACGGACAAGTTTGAACTTGCTTGCTCAGATACAGACCCGGAGACTCCGACTCGTTCCATGTGGTGGATCAGGTCGAGTGCCAAGATCAGATCAAGAACGCTGAAACATGCATCTGGCATGTCTGTTCACATATTACCCAAACCACCCAAGATGGAGATCAACCTACCGGATGTTCGCAACCAGTACTACACAGACGAGTCAGTAACGTTGGCGATAGAGATCTTGAACCAAGAAGAGGAAGACACTGAAGCTGTCCTTGAGGTGCGACTACTGGGTCGTTCCAAGGATACCTTGGGCTATACGTGGGTCGAGCGTCCAGCAGAGTCACCAATGAAGGAAGTTCCGCCTGCGCTTGACGGGTCAACTGATATGGATCTTCCAGGCCACGTAGTAGGCAAACTAGCCCAAGGAGCACGAACAACCGAGAGGATCCGCTTCACTGCACCTGCGGATCCAGCAGACTACGCCTTGGAAGTCAAGGTGTTATATCATCTCCTCAGCGACCGCGAAATACCCATTTCCAAGATCATGGTCGCAGATCTCGTCTTCAATGCTCCGTTTGAAGCAAGCTATGATCTAAACGCGCGCGTACACCCTGACCCGTGGCCCAGCTATTTCGAGCTGCAAGAAGCAGAGAGTAACGTTAATCCTGAATCGCCTGATGCATTTGGTATAGCACAAAAATGGGGCTTGCGAGCGAAAGTCGCATCCTTTGCTGACGAACAGCTCATCGTCAGCGATCTGGCCGTCGAGGTGCACAGTATCCACGGCGGCGCAACCTGCGACGTGACAAAAGAATTCAATGTCGATGAAACAGCCATGGATGCCCAGATCCTCAGTGGGTGGAGCTTTAGTCTGGATGTCCGGAAAAATAATCTCGAGGAACGTCGCTCTACGGCTCTCGACACCACCCTCAACATCACGTGGAAGCGCACATCCGATCCCGCTGCCTCCCCAGTAACCTCCTCCTTACCCATTCCACGCATTCAAATCCCCTCGTCCGAACCCCGCGTCCTCGCCTCTTCGCATCTCTCCCCTACGATCCCCTCACTTATCCACCTCGACTACGTGCTCGAGAATCCCACTATGCACTTCCTTACTTTCGAACTCGCTATGGAAGCTAGTGAGCACTTTGGTTTCAGCGGACCCAAACTACGCACGTTGCATCTCTTGCCTATGAGTCGGCAGACTGTGCGATATAATCTGCTGTCGGATGTAGAAGGGGATTGGATTACTCCGAATCTAAAGGTCACGGATCGGTACTTCAATAAGACGCTCAAGGTACAGGGGACCGAGGGCATGAGAGTGGACAAAAAGGGTGTTGGGATCTGGGTACCTGGAGATGGAGGGAAGGGGCAGACGGAAGGAGGGTTAGAGTAGATAGATGGTACAAGTCGCCTATGAGATGAGTAGAGTAGATGTAGCTTGGACATGTAGAAAGCTTGCTCTCTCTTCTATATGCAAGGGATGCTAGTCAAGTTGAACTCATGATAACACGGGCTCGGTTTGTGCAACTGCGCCAGGGTCCACATACATCATCTGTCCCACACAAATTACCCCAACTATCCGATCCACCCACAGGGCTTAAAATGTCCATTTCCAAAACGCCCAGGCACTTTAAAAACGATTCGGCCTCACTCACACCTTCCTCTCCATACATGCCCCCATGCACATACTAGTATGCCCATGCCCATCACCCTCTCCATCATAGCCCTTACGCACACGCACACACACACACACACACACACACCAGTTCTACCCAGACCCCCTAGCCTGCGTCACCGGATCCCTCCCCGGAATCTCATTTCGGTACAGATCCTCATCTTGCTCGTGTCTCGGAATGCGCGGGAACACAGGCGTCGCCGCGTCATGGCTTGATTCAGCCGCCATGGTAGGCGGCATTAATGTTGTTGTAGTATCTATACTGTTGCTCTGAAGGCTCATCAGTTACTTAGGGACTCGTCAACTGATGGATGGAGTTCTTGGGGAGGAAGGAAGAGGAGGGGTGTGGGCATACTGTGGTGGTGGTGGTAGTTCATCGGCCGGGTAGAGTGGTTGTTGGAAGTCGGTGGCTGCGTGGGAGAGGATTGTTGGGTCGATTGGGGGGATTTGCGTTGGGGATGGATGTTGTTGTTGAGATTGTGACAATGATTGTTGGTGCATATTCGCTTGTGGTGTTGTAGATGTAGTCGTGTTTACACCCTGTTGTTGTGCGCCGTCGACTTCGACAATGTCATCTTCTTGTACTCTTACTTCGCGGTCTCGTAGACGACGCATTAATGCCAAGAACTGTGAGTTTTGGAACTTTTCGCTCGTGTTGTCTGCTACGCGCTCTAGCAGTCTGCCGGCTGTTGCCGCCATTTCGTCATCATCGTTCCTCGGGGGTTGTTGTTCTTGCTTCTGTTCCTCCCCCGGTTCCTGTTCCATGCGTTGCATTATTGGGTCCGGTGTCCTCGTGTAGCCTGCTGCTTCCAGATCCTGCCAGATCTGCTCTTCGCTCATCTGAACCCGCGAGCCCAGCGGGTATTGTGACATGAGGCGTTGATTGATGGCTGTGATGAGCTTCTCGGCGCGGTGTTTGACTTGCTGAGGGGCGTCGCGATTGACGATTCTCTGAAGCGAGTCGACGATCCATTTCCCCTCGTTTGCGTCTTGCACAAGAGTACCGCTCTTTTCCATGTTGGCCATGTTGTCGAGGTATGCTACCGCTTCGTCGGTTCGTCCGAGGCCAGTTTCGCTCCAGACCTGGATGGCAGAGTAGACAGCTAGGATCACAGTCAGCACCCGTAGTATGTTTGACGGACACTACACACCTGGTCGCGTTTCTCGTATCCGTTGAAGAAGAGGATCCATCTCACCCGGCCGGTCTAGGACCAGCGCTTCTTGCGCTGGCTGTGTGTGTACCTGCTCAGCTTCGACGACTTCCATCATGTCTTGTTGCGCCTGCGCAAATGCTTGTTCGAAGGCGACCTCGTCGAAAGCTGGCGCGTCATCCTGTGCGCGCTGCTTTCCCTGTGCAACCTCGGATACTTGGGCGTTCTGGAAACTCGGTGTCTGCATATATGCTTGTCCACCGAACCCACCCATGCTGTACCCCGACATGCCTCCATATGTATTATGCTGCAAGGCAGGCGCCTGCGCGACCGGGGCCTGCTGCCTCAAGAAGTCCTGATGCCATACTGACGCCGTGCTCGCCGGTTGCGGCCGCTGCTGCTGCTGGAGCACCTGCGGAGGTGGACTACTGATATCCAAGCGTTGAAAGTCAGCAGCCCAATCGGGGGCTAGTGGAGCTTGCGCAAACTGTGGAGGAGGTTGTGCAAATCGCGGACCAAAGTGCTGGAAGTCGTGTGCCGGAACTGGTCGACCGGCTTGAAATGCATCGAACTCGGAATCCAAAGCCCCTACATTTGGTCCCGGCGATGATCTAAAGCCCTGCTACCGTTTAGATGTTGTGATGAAAGCTTCACATATGACTACATACTTGCGCCGGTGACTGTTTGCCGACCAGACGATCCTGTTGCAGTGTCCGGTCGACGGTAGTGTGTTTCTGGAAGTTCTGAAGGGCGTTGGAAGGCCCGCAAAGCGCGTCGGTCATGTTGGAATCAAAGAAGAAAAAGAAGAGAATCAGGGGGTATCAACGCATACGACAAGAGAAGTGCGGAGAGAGAGAGAGCGTTCGGAGAGAGTTGAGTTGCGGCAACTGCTCGTCATGTCCCGATGATCAGAAGCCGAGGCTCGCTCGCTGATGCGAACCGAACGCCCCACGCGTCAGATGTCAGCAAGACGAGATGACGAATGAGCACGTGCTATGCTGTTCTCTCAATACCACGTGAAAGGCAACCGGCGGAACCACATTTTCAATAGGTACGTTGCAGGGCATCGGGCCGGGATCACTTTGAAAATCTAGCGCTTTAGTCGTCTGGTACAGAGCTGCAATGTGGTCGCACAGGACCGGTGAAGAGCTGGAAGTCGTTGAGATGCACGAACATGCACCACACTGATGCAGAGGACTGAGATGCCAAGTTTCGCATATGTTGTCATGGCATTCTACTGATATTCAGAATCATACAGTGCGCACGATGTAACAGGCAGCGGAGCCCAAGTACCCATATATGTGTACAAGACCCGAGGGAAAATCGATACTTTATATATCTCAGAAAAGAATAAATAATCATCGTGACCAACTCTCCCCAAGAACACCAACTTTGTAGCAAAACCCCATGCCGATCCAACCAACACTAATCAGTCCCTCCCTACCGGAAGAACATATCTCCCAAGCTAACATTAGCCCTACCCGACGAAGAAGCACCAACCACGCTCCTAGAGCGAGAGCGAGACTTCTTCCTCACAAAGGCGTACTCCTTCTTGCCCCTACCGTCCCGACCTTCAGGCTCTATGAACAGCTTGCTACCATGTCCGGTACGCAGACGACGAGTATGTTCGAAGAGGATGTCAGTCTCGCGTTGAGACATTTCGCGGAGGACGATGATGTACTCGGGGTTCTACAATAAGAAGTCAATACTTGATGTTGGATGACGGCGAGTTGATCAAAGACTTACTACGTCGTATTCATATGGAATGTCGTAGTAATGCAGTGTCTCGACATCGAGATGGCTTCTGTGGATCTTTGCGTATGTTGGTGGGGGTGCAATCGCGATCTGATGGTGATGGTGATACTGTTGGGGCGGCGGCGAAGGAGCGACCTGATGAATCGGATGGTTAGGCATCATGCCCGCTTGTAGATCCCTCTGCTTCTCAGGGTTGACAAGTGCCTGGATCTGGTTGTCTTGAAAGCCAAATTGGGCAAGCCTCTTGCGCATCGTCTCCTCGAGTTCCTTCTCTTGCGCCTCCTTCTTCCGCTTCTCCTCTTCTTCCTGCGCTTGCTGCTTTCGCATAAACGCCTCGTATTCTTCCTTGTCTTTTCGGCTTCTTCTCCGAGCCGGATCTTCATCATCAACTCATCTCGTGCCCTCTTTTCTTCTTCGACCTTCTTGCGCCGGATCTTCATCATCAACTCATCTCGTGCCCTCTTTTCCTTCTCGGCATGACCTGCGATCATCATGCTCTGCTTTAGCTTCAGCCTCTTCTTTAGCCTTCTTTCGTTGGTATTCTTCGACTGCACGCTGCTGAGCGTCTTTGCTTCTTGGGCCTGTTTAGCTACTTTGGCTTCGTTCTCGGCGATGATGCGCTTGCGCTCTTGTTCCATGGCCCTTTCCTTGACTTCACGCTCACGTGCCTCTTTCTCAAGCTTGGCTGTGTTCTCGTCGATGATGCGCTTGCGCTCTTGTTCCATGGCCTTTTCCTTGACTTCACGTGCTTCTTTCTCAAGCTTGGCTGTATTCTCGTCAATGATGCGCTGACGTTCCTCCTGCTCTCGCTTCTTCCTCTCCATATCAGACAGAATCTTCTCACGCTGTTCGTCCCTCCCGCTGCTCTCTCGCTTGCTTCAACTTGGCGTGGCCCGCTTACGTTCCTCATCCTGCTCTCGCTGCTCCCTCTCTATTTTGGCTAGGAGTTTCTCGCGTTGCTCCTCAGCCTGATGCTGCTCTCTTACTTGCTTCAACTTGGCTTCAGCGAGAATCCGCTTGCGTTCCTCGTCCTGATCTCTCTGCTCGCGCTCCAACTTGGCTACGAGCTTGTCACGTTGTTCTTCAGCCTCTCTCTGTTCTCTGCTCATCTTCGCCCTGTTCTCGGCGATTATGGAAGCACGCTTCTTCTCTTCTTCCATCTCACGTCGTTCGCGGTCTCGCTCCTCCCTCTCCGCTTCAACTCCCAGTCGCGACGCATACTCTCTTCTGCCCTCCTGATTCTATCTTCTTCTGCCTCACGTTCTCTTCTATCATGGATAAAATCGAGCTCCATCCTACGCCTTACCAGTTCCTCACGTCTCTCCATCTCCTCTTCTTGTCGCTCCCTGTCTAGCTTCTCCTCAGCTTCCCGGAGTCGCTGTTGCGAGAGTGCTAAGTTCACTTTGTCCTGGTAGTTGTGCTCTGGCGAGTGCTGACGTCTTTCCCTTTCGAGTTCCTTCTCCGCGTCTCGCAGTCGCTGCTGCGAGAGTGCTAGGTTCACTTTGTCCTCGTAGCCGTGGTCCGGTGAGTGATGACGTCTTTCCCTTTCAAGTTCCTTCTCCGCGTCTCGCAGTCGCTGCTGCGAGAGTGCTAGGTTCACTTTGTCCTCGTAGCCGTGGTCCGGTGAGTGATGACGTCTTTCCCTTTCAAGTTCCTTCTCCGCGTCTCGCAGTCGCTGCTGCGAGAGTGCCAGTTTCATCTTGTCCTCGTAGCTACGATCCGGCGAATGATGCTGGTATCGCTTCTGCCGTTCCCTCTCAAGCCTATCTTCCAGATCCTTGAGACGTTGCTGAGCGAGCGTCAACTGGATCTTGTCTGCATAGTTTGGCTCGGGCGAGCGTGGGCGTTCATGATACTCGTGCCGAGAGCGCGAACGGTGCTCCTTCTTTAGATCCGCCCGAAGCCCGGCAATCTCCTCTTCCAAATCATCAAATGCACCAGGCATCTTTTGTTCGCGTCGACCGCGAGGACTGGCCTCTTGGCCCTTCGGATCAGAGCGCAAATTTGGGTGGCTGTCGTTGTCCAAGTGACTGGTGTTGTAGATTGTCACATTGGGAGCGGGCGCATGGCCTTGTGAGCGAGTTCTGTGGAGACCGGTCGTGAAATGCACTTCCGGGGTTAGGTACTCGGTCGTGTGGCGACCATAGTCGGGACGATAGAGTTCACCATCCTGAGTTCTCCGTGGCGGGGGCTTGGGTGCTGGGCCATGTCCATGACGGATGTTCAGATGGTCCTTTGTAGTTTTGGAATACCACTCGTCCTCTTCGTAGCTGTCCCAGTCGTTTGCTCGTGGCATGGTGAGCGTATTGGTGGAAGAGTTGAGTGAGAATTTTAACAAAATGTGTACACCGTTCAGTGATGAAAAGATGGCAAGACAGAGCAATCAGTCCAAGCTCTTTGTGTGTCTGGTCTCAGTTATGGTATGTGAGCAGCGCAGAGCTGGGTGATGTACAGACGCTGAGGGGCGGCAGAGTAGCAGATGTGACACGGTATAAAACAGCAAGTAAGGTTAGAAAGCAGGAAATTGTCAGCTTGAGAGCGCAGCTGCAGCAGAATTTGAAAGAACCCGCCCTTATGGTGCATTTGGGGGCTGAAAAGCTCGCGATGAAGCTAGTCACCAGGCAGCTGCCGCCAGGGCTGAGGCCGGGGTTTCTCATACGCTGGGTCTGCTGAACACGCATCAGCTTGTGGTGCATGTTCATCTACGGGCGTCAGTGTGGTCTAGCGTTCACACGCCCGCGCTCCTCTTGCCGACGTTGTGATGCTGCGGTGTGCGATGTCTGCGACCACTATGCTCTGCGTCCCTCAGTCTCTATGTAGCGGCGCGAGATGGTGATGGTTTGGTGGGGCATGTCTAAAATCGTACACTAACCACGACGCTTAGTACCGCTTTCGTCTCTAAGCCGCGGGGATGCAACACTGTGACAGGCTTGGTAAATCTCTCAACCTTGTAATGCTGGTACCTCGAGCAAAATGACAAATCGTTGGATAGCATGCTCTCATGTATTCTCGCCAGCTGCGTCTTTGCTTCTTTGCGCGCCTCGAGAGACCTGTTCGACATGAGAAGCGCCTCATGAAACAGTCATGCTCGCGTGCGACCCACCAAGGTGTTGTGACCAGCTAGTCTATCGGAGTAAGCCTTCATGTGTCCGGTATGGGCGTTTTCGGTTAGAGCTGCCCAAGATGATCCGCGACAGACATGGTTTTTCAGCCACTCCAAGTCGGCGGTTCCAGGCGCCTAATTTGTTCTTTGCTGCAGAGAGTGTGAATGGTGCGAACAATGCGAACTTGGACAATACAGGGATTCCGTAAAAGACATTAGCAGCAGGCCATCATTTCGTGTAAACAGTCCAATGTGAGCGAAGAGGTATCGAGCCAAATGTTGGCGCGAGCAAACGCCAGACATGCAAGTATCATACAGTCCATTCCACCGTCATATCTTCTCCCCGACGACTTCTTTCAAGCTCTCCGCTCGTCGAACCAATTCCTCGTACAGAGTCCATGCAAGCGCACTGCTCACGGCTTTCCTCGCGATCCTGATACCCAGTCCATCGAACAAGCTCCGTAGACCTTCCTCCGCAAGCATCTTCTTGCTTGCTTGTACCATGTTCACGTACCGGTCAGGCATAAGCTGTATTCGCGTCTTGATGGCATCGAAGGGATTCGTGACCGTCGTTCCCAGTCCTGCGGCTGCGACACCCGAGACGAAGTTTATGCCTGCGGATGTGCTGGTGGAGAGCTTGGTGGATGCGCCGGATGTCTCTTCAATCTTGGTTGCAAGACTGGAAAGCTTCCTCTTGGACTGCTCGTAGAATAGGACGTACAGCCCCGCATAAGGTGCATCGCGGACTGCTGTTGCGCCAAAACCAGTAAAGAATCCCTTAAGTCCTTCGTTGCGAAGAATGTCTCTCGATGCTGTGAAGAGCGAGTTGTACGCGTACATATTACTCTCGTACCGTACTTTTAGTACGGTAATCGGCATCATGATGAAGCCCGCCCATGTCCGCGCAAAGGCGCCTGTGGCTAGGTTTACGGTATTGCTCAGTTTTGGCAGAGAGCTCGAGTGCTCCGCTCCCCTAGCTGCTGCATCGTTGGTCCCCGCCGCGGCTAGACTCGCCCTGTGTCGCAACGCATTGAGACTTGAAAAGTATATGGCAGATCCGAAACCTGTGCGTAAGGTGCTTGGTAAAGTACCCCTCCAAAACTGTCGTATCGGGTTCGGCCCGCTGGCTATCGACTGAATAGTACCCAAGAGTGTGCTCGAGCGAGATTGTTGGACCCGGGTCTTGAGTAGGTCGGCGGGTTGGAGAAGGACTGCAGACAAGATGCCCGAGTTTAGACCGGCGAAGAAATGGACTGCATAGTCATTAGCAACGGTAGTCCCGCTAGCTCTTGGGATACCAATTATACCCAGCCTTCTTTCCGCACTTACAATAAGACGACGAGCGCTTTCCGCCATCTGACATTGCCGCGCCGTCAAATGTTCAATTGCTATACTAAGAGAGTCGAAGCTGCAATACGCATCATGGTAACAGCCCCGAAAGACTGGTCGGTAAATATTAGGGTGGGATGGGGTATTGTCGTCTCCGTTGAGCTTGTATCGCGAAAAAGTGCATGACGTTTTGACGACATGTTCCGACCACCGGCGCATCGGTACGCCGAGGCACCATTTCTTCGCATGCATGACTGGATCTGACATCCGCGCCTATCAAGTGTGACACGTTCGACATTAATGTGAACATGGTAACCGACTCCAAAAGACAACTACAGTAGAGGTATTTCTAACAAACGAGTGGCCATGGTGCGAGTGATTTTCAGATCAAATTAATTTTTACGTCTACAATATTCCTCACAGGCCAAGTAGACCATCCATGCTTAGTCTTCATCATCGTCGTCATCGTCTCCGAAGATGGCTTTGAAAACGTCCTCGGAAGCTCGTTCGTTAGACAAAGCATCATTCTTCTCCACATCCACAGCTGCGTGCTCGCTTTGTTGTGCAGCAGCAGCGACAGGAGTAGAAGCCTCGGACGTTTGCCCCATCCAGGCAGGCCGCTGAAGAGCAGGGCCATTCGTCAAGAACTCATGCTGCAGCTTGTCCATGGCCGACTTGGACACAGCTTCTTCAGTCTGCGCTTTGAAGTGGCTTTCGCCGCCATCAAACTCAGGCGGCATATCCGGTGGAGGCTTGACGTTGAAGCGCTTACAGAGGAGCCGCGATGGATAGAAGGGGAAGCTGCTTCGAGTCATCGGACCGTACATGCCTAGCTTTGCAGCTTGCTCTGCCGGGTCCTCTGGCTTCGCAGCCGGACGTCGTAAGAGATTGTCCGTCGCTGCTCCACCACTGTTTCCGTCCAAGGTCGAGGATGAAGCAGACGTGAACCGGGATGCCATTATGCCGGTTGTAGGTTTAAAGACCTCTGCAGCATGTGCAAACTCTTGCAGTTCTTTGACCCAGTCGGAGACCGATACACCTTCTCTTCGATCAGGAAGGTTCTCCTTCAGCCCTGCTTTCAGCTCTAGGAAGCTGATATAACGTGCACGCTTCTGCATGTCCTCGTCATAAGGCATCCAGCCAGTCGCACCCTTGGCTAAGGCTGCAGCTGCCACGCTCTTGTCGAGCGCAGGTACGAGGCTCCAGAGATGTTTTGGTTGAGCTTTGCTCGCAGCTAAGTGCCCTTCTGGAGCAGCTTCTCCCAAGCCCTGAGGGAGATCAGCTCTACCGGATACTGCAGCCAGACGGTCTCGAGCTTCTTTGGGTATGAAGTCAAAAATGGACTTTCCGGGCAAAGCTTTCTCACCCAAGAGTGCCGAACGAGCCTTTGCATCCAGCGTGGATGCTTTCGCCGCGTTGGCTACGGATCGATACTCTTTCGATTCCGAGGTTGGGGTGGCGCTCTTAGAGGATGTCCAGCCAGGTGGTATCTTCGGCGGAGGATATTTTGGCTTGGTTGTGAGGTCTGTGAGACCAGTCGCAAACATAAAACCACTCAATGGAGACTTCCCATCTATGAATGGCCTGTTTAGCGAGACCAGAGTCTTGGACGAAGTCTTCTTCGGAATGAAAACAAGCTTGTCTCCCGCTCCTGCTTTGGCGAATTTGCTGGGTTTCTTGACTTTCTTCTCTTTCCCTATGGTCTTGTTGAATGTGATCTTTGGGCCAAGTTCGTACGGGTCTTCGTCATCTGAACCGGTGTCGTTAAGCACGCCAACGCCAAAAGAAGACTTCTTCTGCACGGGCTTCTTCACGGTTGATGCCTTCTTTGAACCTTCAAGATAGTGCAGATCGAACTTGGATGAGTGGTCTCCAGCATCTTCCTCCACAGCGCCCAAGCGAGCTTCTGAGGTATATCCCAAGCCTTTGCGACGTATCTCTTCTCGTGGCAAAGTCATGATCCTAGCATCTTGAGGTGCAAACATATGCGCCGAGACGTCCTTGGAACTGTATGCACCATCTTCAAGGTCGGCATTTCGGCGTACCATGCGACCAATGCCTTGGTCTCGTCGCCAGCCCATCTTCTGCGCAATCTTGACGCCCATTGTCTCTTCCTGGGTCACAAACAGGCCGAACAGGCCGTCATCGGCGGCCCGTCCAGCTTCGCCTATGCCAGCAAAGTTTTGCGCAGTCTCCAGCTGGCGTGACTCAGCTGCTGCTGCCAAGTCCTCTTCGTCCATGAAATCTTCAGCTCGCTGGGTTTGGCCATTGGGCTGGTCTTTGTTGCGGTTTGCGCGTGACGAAACGAAAGTCTTCGGGGTCCATCCTTCCTTAGATCCAACTGTATTAAAGTATCTTAGCATAGTCAAGAAGTCTTATGTTCGTGGAAAGTATGGCTCGGAAACTTACCCTGCACTGAAACCTCCCGCGAATGCGCCGTGCAGTCTCCTTCGACCCTTCTCGTCGGTTACAGTCTGCTTCCACACAGGAACGAAGGCCCCGTCGTCTCCATCTTCGTCAGGGAGCCCAGTGCCGAGAGATATGTAGGCTGTCTGTGCACCGCGAGAGCGCTTTTGGGCGTTGGTTGGGGAAGACGCGCGCGGTCGTTTGTATGCCATGGCCACGGCAGGAATAGAGTCGTGTAGTCCGCAATAGGTGAGTTCGAGTCAGTGTCTCCGGTGCGAGGTTTCAACTAATGCATCCCGTGGACTTTGGTTTGCCCTTGCCCTGTAGTCGAGTGAAGGAAAGTTGAAGCGCGCGATCACGGGTAAGCGGGATGTGCGTGACTAATCAGCCGCTATATGATTGGCTGTGAGGAATCTACCCAACTGAATGCAGCCACGAGGTATGTGAGAGCTGTCAGTTGCGCGCACAGCATACTAGACGATGCACAGCTCTACCAGAGTCATCATGTATGATAGATATTAGATAGCTTTCACCGCACGTTGCTCAGCTCTTGTCGCCTCGACTGCCGTTGGACTAAGGAGCTAGTGAGCGGAGTGGGCCCGATGATGTAGTGCCGCGCCCGGGTCTAATGAGCATAAAAGCATGGCTGATACTGTATCGCGGCTAAGTCCAGGGACCCTGATATCACGTTGGGATGCAATTCTTTTGGGTATTGTCGTAGGAATAGTAGCGCCTCCTGACTACTTCCGATGCAAGTTGTATGTAGGTATGTGAAGGAGCTGAAAGACAAGGTGGCTGCAGTGCCCCGAAGCTGTGCCTACCCCACCGTGTCGGCCCAAAGCGACGGCGGCCTGGCAGCATTGGGTACGGTAGATGGGCTAGGCGTGGAGAGAGGGAGCTATTGCTATCTATCGTCTTTGAGCTCCGGCCAGAAACAGAACCTGGCAAAACAACACAGACACACACTCGCTCGAGCTGGCCGTGATACATGCTTGCCTCGACCTCGATCCTGCATCTGCTGTAACCCGGTGCTGGCTGCTGCCCTGGGACCTGCATACGTCCACACAGACGCCTACCCAACTCGCCGCCCTGTGCCAAGTTTCGCGACCACGACCATTCACCCCTAGCACTAACCTCGTGTACACCTACGCCGCAATACCCGCCAGGGAAGCGACACGGTAATCTCTTCGCATTGTCACGATAGTCTTGCCGTTGGTCGCCTCTGCGCTCGCTCCACGTCGAGTGCGTCTGTGCTAGCCAAGGCCCGCCTCTGCTCCCTGCGTTGCGCGTTCCGTGGTAGAGAGCACTCGCCATGTCCGCCGCCGCCCCATCATCACCCGCAGTCGTGCGCACTTCTTCCTCTTCGCGCAGATCCATAGACCGACCCCCCCAGCGCTCCCAGAGCACCCAAAGCCGGCCCACTGCACAACACGCGCCCGGCCGCCATCCGCAGAGCGGCCTCCCCAACGTCGCCCGGAGAGACTACGAGCAAAGCAACGTCGCCCAGGAGCAGCCGTCACGCCACAGCGAAGACCCAGCCCGCGCCGAAGCCGCCAGACGAAGCCACTCGCGGTATGCGTCTGACGCGTCGACGACTTCCGCAATGCCCACCAACGGCGTAGCTGCCGAAGCCAGGCCGGGCCAGCCGCAGCCCGTCAACAAGCGCAGGACCACCATCACTGCACCCAGCACAGGAACATGGGCGCTCGGCAAGACAATTGGCGCAGGCAGCATGGGCAAGGTCAAGCTGGCGAAGAACGCCGAGACCGGGGAGCAGGTGTGTACCTTTCCTTGTCACCATGCTGCATGTGCAGATGAGGGGCACGCGCGATTTGAAAGTGCATCCACGCTTGTTGAGCCCGCAGTCAAGCTGAAATGCAGGAATGTTCGAGAGTCGTGCTAATCATCCATAGGCCGCCGTCAAGATCGTGCCCCGACAGTCTCAAGACCAGCACCAGACCGCTGCCGACCGCGAACGAGCCGACCACTCCAAAGAAGTCCGCACCGCCAGGGAGGCGGCCATTGTCAGTCTGCTGAACCATCCCTACATATGCGGCATGAAGGATGTAGTGCGAACCAACTTCCACTGGTACATGATGTTCGAGTTCGTCAACGGCGGACAGATGCTCGACTACATCATCTCTCACGGCCGCTTGAAGGAAAAGCAGGCGCGCAAGTTCGCTCGACAGATCGCCAGCGCCCTCGACTACTGTCACAGGAACAGCATCGTGCACCGAGATCTCAAGATCGAGAACATTCTTATCAGCAAGATGGGCGATATCAAGATCATCGACTTTGGATTGAGTAACTTATTCTCACCCAGAAGTCAACTCAAAACATTCTGTGGGAGTCTGTACTTTGCCGCCCCGGAACTGCTCCAGGCCAAACAATACACCGGCCCTGAAGTGGATGTCTGGAGTTTTGGCATTGTCTTGTATGTCCTGGTTTGCGGAAAGGTGCCGTTCGACGACCAGAGTATGCCACAGCTTCACGCCAAGATCAAGAAGGGCCATGTCGATTATCCCCCGTGGCTGTCTGCAGGTATGTTGCATCAAGACAACATTGGCTATCAAGCTGACCGTGGCTAGAATGCCGCAATCTCATCCACAGAATGCTACAGACCGACCCGACTCAACGACTAACCCTCTCGGAGATTATGAGCCATCCCTGGCTTACCAAGGGGTTCAACAATCCACCAGAAAACTACCTGCCCCAGAGAGAACCGGTTCAACTACCCCTAGACAGCGAGATTATCGAAAAGATGCAGGGATTCGATTTTGGTACTACTGAGTACATCACCACGCAATTGACCAACGTGATCCAGTCGGAGGAATACCAACGCGCCGTTCGGACAGCCGCTCGCAGGGTAACTGCACAAACACCAGAAGCGGAGAAGAAGAGGGGCATGTTCGACTTCTACAAAAGACGCACTTCCATTGGAAGTCGGGAACAGCTGACTGCATCTTCGTCTGAGGATATTCAGCGGGGAATGGATCCAGTCAACGCATACAGTCCTCTTCTCTCAGTCTACTTCCTGGTCAAAGAGAAGAGAGACCGTGAACGACAAGAATCCAACCCAGGTCCCGTCGCCATGCCCCAGGAGCCCGACGAAAAACCACTGAAGATGCCGGATCTTCCGCCGCCGCCAGCAGCCTACACCAACTCAGCAGCCTACGAGATGGCAGGTGAAAAGCCTACAGGTGGAAGATCGCGGCCAAGAGCAAGAACACATGGAGAAGACGACCTCACCGAAGGTCTGAAGAGAGTGGATCTCAACAATCCACCCCCAGTGCTGCCGCCTCAGGTTCAGGCTGAACAGCCAAAGAAGGAGGGTGCTGCCGTTGGCCTGTTGCGCCGCTTCAGTACTAGAAAATACCGAAGTCACGATAAAGACCGGTCTGTGGACCCCATGCCTCCACCCACTCCGGCCGTTGCAATTTCTAGTCCCGCCGAGCCTGCCCTGGCGCCAGCGCCAGCCACAGTGCCGAGAAAGAGCTTTAGTATCCGAAGGGCGCGTGGTCGCGACGAGGGTTCTGTTCCGCACCTCCCAGACAGCACCAACAGCGCAAATAACCAACCTGAATTACTTTCCCCTCCTGGAAGCGGTAATAGTGCTGCTCGGAAGCTAAAGGCACTTGGTCGCTCCACAAGTGTTAACTCGGCTGATCTCCGGAGACGACTCAGTCGCCGTGGACGGTCTTCGGAAGACCCTGGAAACCCACCTCCCACAAGTGGGTCAGATAGATCCGAGCTGAGCGCGCACAAGGTTCGGCCAACTAACGATGCTGCTTCCGACGATCTTACATCGAGTCCGCGACCCATGCAGGCGTCGCGGGCAAAGTCGCTAGGCCACGCGCGACGGGAGAGTATTCAAGCACGAAGAGCAAAGCGAGGGCAAGTGAAAGAAGCAAACGTACCTGAAGAAACGGATGCAGAGCTTGCAGAAGCGCAAGCAGAAGCGAGCCGAAGTCCAGATGCTGTCAAGCCTGTATTCCTCAAAGGCCTTTTCAGCGTTTCTACGACAAGCACCAAGCCACTGCCTGTAATCCAAGATGATTTGATTAGGGTGCTTGATCAACTTGGGGTTGAGTGGAGTGAAGTCAAAGGTGGTTTCAGATGCCGACATGCACCTAGTATCGATATGAACAAGCCCACGGACTCGCCAGCTTCTCCACCAAGCGGAGGCCACAAGAGGAAGATCAGTTTTGGGGGTTTCATGGGCGGTGGCGACAGAGATCGTGATGAGTTCCGGGACCATAACCGAGCACCTCAAACACCAAAGTCGCGATCACGACCATCGCCTGCGGACCAGAGCTATACGAATACCGACGAGTCTGATGGTAGCGAAGAACGGGATGAGCGACGACCACGGCGCGCAGTACCTGCGGGCGAAACGTCGACACATGTACAAAGCGACATGGGCTCGAGCATGAGTCTTGTGTTTGAGATCTTGATCGTCAAGGTTCCCCTGTTAACGCTGCACGGCATACAGTTTAAGAAAGTGGACGGAGGTACATGGCAGTACAAGAATATGGCTCAGACTATTCTCTCAGAGCTGAGGCTTTGATGGTCCGAGGTTGAAGAGGTGTTTTCGGAGGGTTTGATTATTTTCGGCATCAGTGGGCATATTCACTTCTACGAGCTTTTTTATGTGAATTGTAATTCTTCATTAGTGCGGAGGTATTGCTGAAGCACATTCTACGGGTAAGAGCACCCACGAATCTCATTTGTCATTCTTATGTAGTAGTGCGAGTGGTTAGTAGCAGACGAGACGGAATGGTCTTATACTCTACACGATACATGTCGTTTGACTTTGTGACTCCTCTTGTGAAGTTGTATCCTTTCTGGACCCTTGACGTGCATCGAGGACTACTGACATCATTACGTGGTTGCCTTGGCGACTTTGCTATCACTATCGTAAAGCTGTCATTGCATAGTCCTATCACTTTACCGGGACGCTACCCAAGGTTCACCTGGTGCGGAGGCGGCGTCGATCTCGGTCAAAAGCTCGAGCTCCCGCGTGCGCCAAGGCGCTGGATCCAGTGGGGTGTTTCGCGACCTCATCTCTCGAGTGCCGCCAGGACAAACTCACCCGCCCATCTGCCCACCGTTTGACTCTGACACCACGTGCACATTCCCCAATCAGTCGCCGCTCACCATAAATAGTCGCGCAAACCTTCTTATCTCACCTCCACCCCACAATCAAGACGAACCTGTCGGTACTCGCGGCCAATGCAACATTTCCTCGCGCATCAGCAGCAGCAGCAGCAGCAGTACGGCGACTGGCCCGCTCAAGCCCAAGCCCATCATCAGCAACCGCAACACCATGTAGGCCAGCACGGTCAGCACCAAGCGCAAGCCGCTCAGTTGCATGCCCAACAACAGGCCCAGGCTGTGCAGGCGGCTGCCCAACGACAGTATCACCAACAACTCGCCACCAATAATGGCTCCTCTTTACCCGGGAACAACGCTGTTCCCCGCGGGCCCGCCAACGACGTTCAGGCAGCCGATATCGGAATGACGGAGGAGAACAGGCGCGTCCTAGAGTGGATAGCCCAGCTGATGAAGCCTACCACACGTGAAGCGGCTCTCTTGGAGTTGAGTAAGAAGCGAGAGCAGGTCCCAGAGCTGGCTCTGATTCTCTGGCACTCTTTTGGTACGACAAGTGTTTGATCGAATATGCGACAGAGTACTAACGACGTCAGGTGTCATGGCCTCGCTCCTCCAGGAGATCATCTCCGTCTACCCGCTGCTCAACCCTTCGCAATTGACCGCTGCCGCTTCGAACCGTGTCTGCAACGCTCTTGCGCTTCTCCAATGTGTCGCCTCTCACACCGAAACTCGTGGCTTATTCTTGAGCGGTAAGTCATGTCCCACGCACTGAGGCGACGTAGCTAATGCACCCACAGCGCATATTCCGCTCTTCCTCTACCCGTTCCTCAACACAACCTCCAAGTCGCGACCCTTTGAATACCTTCGTCTTACGTCTCTGGGGGTCATCGGCGCCCTCGTCAAGAACGACTCTTCTGAAGTCATCAATTTTCTTCTGACAACTGAGATCATCCCGCTTTGTCTGCGTATCATGGAGACTGGCTCAGAGCTCAGCAAGACAGTAGCCATATTCATCGTTCAGAAGATCTTGCTGGATGACATTGGTCTTGCCTACATTTGTCAGACCTACGAGCGCTTTTATGCTGTAGGTACTGTACTCAGCAACATGGTCAACCAGCTTGTGGAACAGCAAACCGTCCGCCTGCTCAAGCACGTTGTACGCTGCTTCCTCCGGTATGCTCCCTCTTCGTCTGTCTATCTTGCGTACGACTAACTTCACAAGCTTGAGCGACAACGCCCGCGCTCGCGAAGCGCTTCGCCAGTGTTTACCCGAGCCTCTCCGTGACGCCACCTTCTCCTCGGTCCTACGAGACGATGCGGCCACCAAGCGCTGTCTCGCCCAACTTCTGATCAACCTCTCCGACAACGTTGTCGATGCTGCGAACAATCAGCAGCTCATGCATTAGGGGGACTGGCTGCACGGCTTCTTACGCTCAACATCGACAACCTGGCCGGGTAACTTCAGCGGTCCTGACTACCTTCCCTTCGCCTTTTGTATATTTCTGGCTTCGGCTTTGCTTCACTTGGCGCGGCAGCACGCGTGGACGACATACCCCTCAATTCGATCGGATCTGGCTTACGAAAATGGTGCAGTTATGGCGTTAGGGTTTCTCACATGGGATACCCGTAGCAACCCTGTATCTTGCAGGTGCTACTTCCTTCACTTGCATTATTACTTTCTTCTTAATCTCATGGTCATGGCGAGGAGTTTTCGGGCATTGCATGGCGTAGTGCACTCATCAATGCACGGATTCGAGGAGGAAAAGCAAGTGTACTGTATTATATCTCATTTTCACTATGCATCTGAGTAGTGTAAGAGCATGCTTCATATGATGAGCCGTCCCGAGTACTGCATGTGATGATGTGGTTCCACTCTGAAGAGACGATTGTGGATGATTTGGAGGACAAGTCATTGAGTCGGAAAGGGTAGTTCGTAGTCACCACCACGTACGCGAGCTTCAGATGTGTGTCGCACATATAGTGCGTTAAAACGGCCTAGCGCCCTTTCGCTAGCGGCTTTTCGGCCACAATGCGTCAAATCCTCCGCCCGCCACCCGCTTCTTTTCTTTAACCACCACCGTACAGAGCCACCAAAGGAAACGATATCCTCTGGGAGACACATCAGCCAACATGTCGAAAATCTCTGTCGCCGGCGTTCGCACGAACGTTCAACAGCTCCTTGAGTACTCCAACGAGACCAAGAAGAGGAACTTCCTCGAGACGGTCGAACTCCAGATTGGCCTCAAGAACTACGACCCCCAGCGTGACAAGCGTTTCTCCGGAACCATCAAGCTCCCCACCCTTCCCCGTCCTCGTAAGTCGATGCCAGTATACCAGCGGCAGAGCTCGGGCTAACAGATCCCAGGCATGGCCCTCTGCGTTCTTGGTGACCAGCACGACATTGACCGTGCCAAGCACCATGGTGTCGATGCCATGAGCACCGACGACTTGAAGAAGCTCAACAAGAACAAGAAGCTCATCAAGAAGCTCGCCAAGAAGTACGACGCCTTCATCGCCTCCGACGCCCTCATCAAGCAGATTCCCCGTCTTCTCGGACCTG
This sequence comes from Alternaria brassicae, assembly GCA_004936725.1. Classification (NCBI taxonomy): domain Eukaryota; kingdom Fungi; phylum Ascomycota; class Dothideomycetes; order Pleosporales; family Pleosporaceae; genus Alternaria; species Alternaria brassicae. The sequence goes on from CM016513.1 coordinate 1,362,294, forward strand.
GTCTCTCCAAGGCCGGAAAGTTCCCCACGCCCGTCTCCCACGCTGAGGACCTTGCGAACAAGATGAACGAAGTCAAGTCCACCATCAAGTTCCAGTTGAAGAAGGTTCTGTGCATGGGTGTCGCTATCGGCAACGTTGGTATGACTGAGGACGAGTTGATCGGTAACATCATGTTGGCCATCAACTACCTCGTCTCTCTGCTGAAGAAGGGATGGCAGAACGTGGGCTCCTTGACCATCAAGGCCACCATGAGCCCCCCCAAGCGCCTCTACTAGAAGGTTGGTCGTTACGTCTGCTGGATTATGTCGTAGCGGGTTGCCGAAAGACTACTTGCTATGGATCACGATCTTACGGAATCTCGATGGAAACGAACGATGGGTCTAGCTAGCTTGAATGCATGCATGAACCCTTCATTGTCTATACTACCGTGCAGCTGTGACTGTCTATGCTTGTGACTCTGAACTATGCCATGGAGCCCTGGCCTGAGTTACGTACTGTGGCTAAGTCAAGTCATTGAAGCTCCATTTTCAGGCTGAGCTATCCTATGGAAGAGCAAGAACATGTGCTTGTCCCTCGAAATTTTCCTCTCGCACGGCCGTCATGATAGCAGTCTCTGAAGTCCCCAACCTCTTTTTCCCGGCGCGCCGCCCCACTACCGAACTTTTCCCAAGCCGCCCGCACCGCACCCTCCTCGAGAAGACTGTGCGCCCTGCTGACTAACCCTCAGCTAGCGTCTTGGCACTGACTACAAAACCGCTTCGCTCTCCGTCCCTCTCTCCTCTTCCTCATCATCAGTTGGTAATCTACATACCTAAAACAATCGTGGCTCCGCGCAAGCGGCATGCTGAGAGTTATCCCATCCATTTGCTCTGTGGATAGTTCTCCGTTCCCGGCCCCGTAGATTGATATTCGCCTTCCTTTTCCTACCAATTGCAATTATCCGTGAAAAGATGGATTGGAGTTGTGGGGCGGGTGAGACAATTTTTATTTTGAGTTTGTGCGTGTGAAGTAGCGGGCATTTGTTGTGTGTCTGCGCGCTACTTGGATGGCGTTGCCATAGTCTGGCTTGGTTGAACGCAGTGCTGAGGTTGCGTGCGGATACTTTTCGAAGTTTTTGTGGGGCACTCTTGAGCGTCGCACCCTGAGTCGATGTGTGGCGCGCGTCTGTAGTGGGCCAGTCAATTTTGGTCTGAAGATGCTGTGTTCGTTGCGACAGAGTGTCAGTACCAATAGTGCCATCTGCAGCCTTGAATGCTGTTCGATGTTGCTGTGGAGCCTCCGTCATTATTCACGAGCGTCGTATATCCTGCCCTCAAACCTACTGCTACATGGATTCAGACATGCAAAATGAGGAGATTATATGATTATATGCTCTATCATCATCTTCTCTATATGCTTGTGCAGCCTCCTACGCCCATTTCTACCTCATCGCCGTTGCGTGTCTCTCCACTTGTCGAAAGCAACCTCGGCAGATTCGTTTGTCATGCCACATCGTTCGCCCAGCATACTCCAAGTCCTCATCCGTATGATCTTCTCGACCGCCCTCTCATTGCGCATAAGCGTAGCCAAGCTCTCTGTTCTCGTTTCCTGTGGGAAATAACGTCCCGAGTACGGATCTAGCCGCTCATCCACCGTCCGTTCCCGCGCTTTCGAGTCTTCAATCTGGCGCAACACATTATCCGGGTTGTCGGGATCTGGTGAGAAGGCAACGCCCGCGCAGTAGTCTAGAACGTCTGACCGTACCGCCCAGCTTGGGAACAAGACTTTCTCCTTGAACCCCTCACATTGTTCTGACTCCAGAGACCGACCGTGGTCGTGCGACACCAACTGTCGTGCACTCGTCGATGTAGGATCGAAGCCTCGCTGTGCCGGTGTGAGGAGGGCGTTGAGGTTCTGAGTAATTGAATCGTCGATTGCGCCGCGTGATATACGAAGAAAGTCTGTTTTCAGCCGACTTGGGTATTAGTTAGTGAGCTGGCTAGCCAGTTTATCTGGGTGCTGACCTCGCAGTGCAGTTTGGTTGAAGCAGAATTGTGGCGTGAGGCGAGGTTGCGCAGACACTTGCAACATGTTAGGCGGCAATGGTGGCTGAGAGGATTTGGTACAGGTAGATGGCTCCGAAGGTTTCCAAAAGTAGTTCGCCAGCTTGAAAACAGTTGATATTTAGTGTACAAGGTGTTTTGGAGAGTTGCAAAGCTGCAAAAGCCAAAGTGATGATGCTCGCTCGAGATGCCGCCTAATCCATGTCTGCTTAATGATGTCAGCAGGGGTCGTCGGGGCGTCTGTTCCGCTCGACTTTCGCGTTGCCGCAGGCGCGTCGCGCCTCGAGCCCTGCCTGCCGCCTGGACCACTGTCTCAATCCATCCTCAGAGCATGCCCTTCCGCTTCAGTGCCGCCGGCTGCCCTTTGACATCCCGTTACAAATTAACCTTGCTGCCTTCAATTCGTCCGCTACAGTCAACTTCCATCCTACCACGCCGCAATTGCCTCCAGCAGCGTGGTGGCGCACACGACGTCCACACTTTTGCAGCCATGGCTCCCAAGCAGGCGACTCTCGGGTATGTCAAGTCTTCCCAGACTACTTTAGGGTGCGGCGGTAACAGAAGAATGCTTCACATTGCCTCACGGTGCACTGCTGACTGTATGGCCATAGCAAGTTCTTCGGAAAACCAAACGGCGATGCAGCGAAACAACAATCCAAGCTCTCCTTCTCCACAAGACCAAGACCTGCGAAGAAAGAAGTAGAAACCAAAGAAGACTTGGCCATTGCCAGAGGAAGCGAAGGAGGAGCAGAATGACGACGTCGATTTGGACGCAGAGGTCAGGGCACCGGTCAAGGATGAGGTAGAGGCGGATGACGATGCGATGGAGGTAGACAGTACGACGTCTGACACTGGAAGGAAGAGGCAAGTCAAAGAGGAAGAGGAGGAGGAGTCTGAAGAAGAGCCTCCGACGAAACGCCAACGACGGAAACCAGTAGAAGAGAAGAAGAGCCCGAAAGCTGCTGCGAAACCAAAGGTCGATAAAGCATCAGCAAAACCAAAGGCCGATAAAGCACCAGCAACACCAAAGAAGGCGACTGCTAAACCAAAGGCTGTAGTGCCAGAAGACGAGGAGGAGGAAGTACCAGCACCAGCCAAGGCTGCAAAGGGCAAGAAGAACGAGGCGAAATCTTCACCTGTACCGGCAGATGATGACGCTGGATCAAACAAAGAGGAGGAGGAGGATGAGCTGATGAGCTCAGAGGAAGAGCCAGAAGAGGTCAAGGTCAAGGCGAGGAAGAAGGTCCAGACCACCCTTTCGTCCAACACAAAAGACCCGTACCCCGACTGGAAACCTGGTGAGCCAGTGCCATACGCCGCACTTTGCACGACGTTCTCGAAAATTGAGATGACAACAAAGCGTCTCGAGATCTTGGCCCACTGCTCGCTCTTCCTCCGTCAAGTATTACGATTAACGCCGTCTGATATGTTACCAACTGTCATGCTCATGGTCAACAAGCTCGCAGCAGACTACGCAGGTATCGAACTTGGTATCGGCGAGTCTCTGATCATGAAGGCTGTTTCTGAGAGTACTGGACGAAATCTGCAACAAATCAAAAGCGACCAGAACGAGATTGGTGATCTTGGGCTCGTTGCCGCCAAGAGTCGATCGAAACAACCTACAATGTTCAAGCCCAAGGCTTTGACTATTGAGGGCGTACGCAAGGGACTAATGGGTATCGCTACTGTCGAAGGACAAGGGGCCCAAGGACGCAAGGTCGACGGCATCAAGAAGCTCTTATCAGCAGCTGATGCGCACAACTCTGGGAAGCAGATCGACATAGAAAAAGACAAGGGTGGACCTAGTGAAGCCAAGTTCATCGTCCGAACATTGGAGGGAAAGCTTCGCTTAGGCCTTGCCGAGAAGACTGTCGTGGTTGCTGTTGCGCAAGCCATGATCTTTCACGAGATGTCACAAGAGGGCAAAACACCATCGACAGGAGACTTGGCAAAAGCCGAAGCCATGCTGAAGACAGTCTACAGTGAGCTTCCCAGCTATGAAGTCATTGTCCCGGCGATGCTCGAACATGGCATTATGAACCTACGAGAGAACTGTCGCCTACAGCCTGGTGTACCGCTCAAGCCTATGCTTGCGAAACCAACAAAGTCAATTACAGAAGTACTCGATCGATTCGAAGGCAAGGACTTCACCTGCGAATACAAATACGATGGCGAGCGGGCGCAAATACACTTTGTTGCGCATGACGCAAACATGGAACTAGCAACTGCAGCTCCTACCGCCGGTAAGAGTGACCGAGGTGTATCGAACATCTTCTCTCGAAACTCTGAGGACTTGTCGAAGAAGTATCCCGATATCCTCGCCAAGCTACCAACCTGGGTCAAGCAAGGTACCAAAAGCTTCGTTCTTGATTGCGAGACGGTTGCCTGGGACATGGTGGAGAAAAAGGTGTTGCCGTTCCAGCAGCTCATGACACGAAAGAGGAAAGATGTCAAGGTTGAGGATGTGAAGGTCAAGGTCTGTGTCTTCGCTTTCGATATTCTTTACCTGAATGGCGAGGTAAGTTTAAATGTCTCTATTTCTCGTTACGCCAATGCTAAACATTCATAGGCCCTTGTGACCAAGTCATTTCGTGAGCGTCGTGATCATCTCAACGAAGCTTTTGTCTGCGTCGAAGGAGAGTTCGCATTCGCCAAGTATGGTAACAGCAACGAATTGGAAGAGATACAAACCCTTCTCGAAGACTCTGTAAAGGAAGGCTGCGAAGGCCTCATGGTAAAGATGTTAGACGGCCCAGAGTCTTTCTACGAGCCATCGAAGCGCTCGCAGAACTGGCTGAAGGTCAAGAAGGATTATCTTGCTGGCGTTGGCGACTCTCTGGATCTCGTCGTCCTAGGGGCATACTACGGTAAGGGCAAGCGTACAAGCTGGTATGGCGCATTCCTTCTCGCCTGCTACAACCCTTCGACGGAAAAGTATGAGACGGTCTGCAACATTGGTACTGGTTTCTCAGAAGCCATTCTTGAAACACTACACAAGACACTGTCTGAAGTTGTCATCGACCGCCCCAAACCGTTTTACACGCATTCCACCGGCAATAAGGACCAGCCCGACGTCTGGTTCGAGCCACGCTATGTCTGGGAAGTCAAGACGGCCGACCTTACTCTGTCACCGCGGTACAGGGCTGCTGCAGATGAGGTCTCTGGTGGAGGTAAAGGAATCAGTTTGAGGTTCCCTAGATTTATCAAGGAGAGAGATGATAAGAAGCCAGACCAGGCAAGCTCGAGTCGCATGATTGCAGAGATGTATCACAGACAGGAGAGCGTCAGTAAGAGCAAGGGACCGAGTGCCGATGATGACTTTGAGTATTGAGCAAGTCGTCGATTTGCAACAAGTGCGGCGAGCGGCGGCACTGTACTAGGATATGTCGAATCTTGCGACGAAGTCTCTATAGTACATGAATGCCAGATTTTCTTGGTCGTTGACTCGAGACCTCTGTTGCAGTAGTGGTTGTTTCTCAGAGAGAGAGGATGATGGTCATGTAGCGAGTGAAAGAAGGGATGATGGTCATGTAGCGAGTGAAAGAAGGGATGATGGTCATGTAGCGAGTGAAAGAAGAGACGATGTTAGGAGGTTCGAGCAGCAGTACTGTCCTCATTAAAAGATGAACGAGTTCGCGTTGCAATCAAACACGTGCCCAAAAGGATCGCCGGGGTCGCAGTGATGGGCGCACCGGATATAAGTTAGTGTCATAGACCAAGGCGCAACAGAGATTGGGTGTATGAACAACCTTGAGGCTGATTCCTATTTCGTACTAACTTCGTTCGTTTCCACTTGGGGCTTGCGAGGTAATTCTAAGCCTCGTATCACGGCATCCAAGACCACGGCAACAGCAGCACAACGGCTCACCCCAGCATTTCCCGTTACGAATGCCGCCATCGCCCATCCCCCGACGTCACGAAGGCAAATAAACTCGCAGCCGCGGCTCGAGTTTCCACCACACACATACACACACGCCACAGTCTCCACAGCCACAAGTGAAACTCCACCAGGGTCTGTGAGCATGAGCGGCACAGAATTCCGCCCTCCACTAGGGACTCGTTCCAGCGAGACCTCGACTATTGATTGGCCCGACGCCATCTACCCACACGAACGTGCCAGCTCGCGTAGTGGTGTCTGCAACCTTCGCGTTGAGTACACTGGTGTAAGTCTCATGGAGGGAGATCGAGATCCCGGTGCTGCCCCACAGAGCTGTGCACCGCGGGAATATACCGATAGCGTGCTATCTCATTTTTGCCTAGACGCAATTAGACTGCCTGTTTAAGCTGAACCTAGTCATGCCAGTGGTATTGGTTCGGGGCCGAACCCCGTTATTGCTAGCAAAAACCATGCAGATGATGATGGAAAGGGTGTGTTGTTGATCCACGAAAGGGAATGTTGCGGTGGTGGCATTAGCTTGTGTTCCTTGCAGGTCGCTTTCTCTCGTTGGAATGGTACTTGTTTCAATCTATTCTGCACGCGTCGTTGTCGTTCTTCGTGGCACTGATCGCACAACCATGGGATTTTTTTTCCCCTTCCTCACGCGAGATTGTGAACTTAGAACGTCGCAGATTGAGCAAGGACTATACTGACTGGGTCGTTACTACCTGGCAAGACTCGCAGAGAGGCTAAGAGTGTGCTAGACAAATTACTGCCGATGCAACACTACATGTTCGTTGCGTGTTTATCATGCCGACGATTAGGCGATCAGAGGCCACCAGAGCGTGCAACCGGCGCTTATAAGCTAGCCACCCCCGCCACCCCCCACGCGCCGACACCCTCCCCAGTTGCAAGAACTCGCAGGTAGTGCATACAATCGGCTATAAGACACCACTCTCAACACAGAGCAGTACGAAAAACAGCCTCAATCCCAGCAATACACATTTTCGGTACCAAGGGACCAAGAACCTCGTAGTAAATCTTTGTGGCTTAGTTCATCAGCAGTCGACTCATGCTCATGCAGGGTCTAAAATCCACCCGGCGGCGAAAGCATGCTGAGTTGTAATGCGATTGGCGGACCCCGTTACCGACTTCTTACATATCCGTAGGGATCACAACATGTGGCCACATCAAGGAACTCGAAACGAGGGGGGACTATGAACCCAAGGGGCAGATCTGTGGGTAAACCTGATGTTTTGAAAGACCAAGTCTTCAAAAGATTTCGGTCATGCTTTTAGTTGTGCAAGTGAAGATCATTCCAAATGTTTTACTAGTTTTATTGCCCGTGGGCCGTTGGTTGCGTACACTCCTGTGCCCTTCCTGTTCGTCCAAACTCTCCTCTTTCTTGGTCATTCGACCTTGTCCCCAATAGTCTGTACATGCCGCCCTCTTCTTCATGCCCGTGTAGGGATTTCGTTTCGAGCCTCTGTCCGGACCAAAAGTCTAGGGTGTGGTAGCCTACTTGCAACTTGCCTCAAGACTCAAGAAGAACAAGCAATCCTCTACCCAGTAGATCGGATTCGTGCGGAATGCAACCGCAAAATTCCAGTTCAGCTAGTCTCGGCGACAGTGCCACAGCACGTCCTCTACGCCCTCTCCTCCCTGCAGCCTCACCCAGAAACGAGGCTCCACCCGCGCAATCCAAGCGAGCTCGCGTGTCTCTGGCTTGTGCAGCGTGCAGGAGCCGTAAATCCAAGGTACTGGAGAACCCAGCACATACCATGTATAAAACTCTTGTTTGAATTTACTAGCAAGAGTGACCATTCTGATCTTTTCGATCCACATAGTGTGACGGCGACCGACCCATTTGCGGTGAATGCGTGTCTCGTGACAGCTCCTGCCGGTACTCGGAGACGGAGAATACACAGACGAAACGTAAACATCAGGATTTGGAAGAGTTGTTCTTGTTGCTCAAGTCGCTGCCGGATGAAGATGCGACTGAGCTTCTGGCGAGAATTAGAGCTGGTGTGGATCCAAGAGAGATTGTGGATAGTGTTAGGCACGGTAACATGCTCATGCATTTTGCTTCGACAATGGAAAATAGGAGGAGTAGCGTGAACAGCGAGGCTGATGGCGGCATCGGTAGCAGTGGAGGTAGTGGTAGTGGTCTTGGTAGCGGAGGCGGAGACAAGTTAACCGATAGTCAAGAGCCGAAAAAGAATTCTGATTCGCCGCTCAAACAGAGTAGTTGAGGAGGCGAATTCAAGACTAACTGGCATGCGCCAGATCTAATGCGGTGGAGTCCAGATGTGGCTGACCAACCGTCCATGAAGATGGCAGCCGTATCCGAGATCTGCCGCATGTTTCTCTTCCAGACCTGTATTTATTATGCTTGTGCCCAGTATGTTGCCTCCAAAGCATCTTTACCCGCCCCTGATGCGTGTTCAGACGCACTGGAATTATTCGTGTCCAGTCCTTTAACCACCGGCGAAGTAGTCGTTGTCTGGGCGTTGGAACAAATGTTCCTGGAGTTGTGCCCAAGCGTACCTTTGGGGTGACGTGCCGCGACCTATCCCAAACGTGTTCTTCAAAACTAGATTCTTTTTCCAATCATCGCTCGTCCACTCCCAGACATCATCTTCAAATAATAATTTCAATTCAATCTCTTCACTGTAGTACTGAACCTTCACGGAGAAGCCCTTTGCTCTCAAGCCATGGTAGGCACGGGCGACGATTTTTAGCATGGCGGAATGATCCCTCCATGTGAAGTCGACTTCTTGCCTTATATCCAATGTGATGACTCTGGCTCTAGTGTTCATATGTCGACCATGCTCATTGTGAGTGGTAACACGCTCGGTATGCGACATGTTCAGGAGAGCCGTGACGCCGTCGTTGAGGTCGCGGAGATAGTTATCCCGCGTGTACATGGTTGAATCCGTCACAAGTGATCCTTGATCATGTATCTTGCTCTTCTGGATCTCCGCGAATTTGTCATCGGTCAGTGCATCACACTCGAAGTTCACCCGCAGATCCAAGTTCCGTACCAACTCTTCTACCGTTGTCCCAACTCCAAATATGTCTTTCTTCACAAAGTCCTCCATGGACGCGTCGAACAATTCGTATTCAGCTACAGGGTTTCTCTTGCCGCTGGGTCGTAGGTCTTTACCGACAGAGTCTTTGAAATATTTGAGAGCCTCTTTAGCGAAGACAGGTCCTACAAGGCATTTGTCGATAAAGTGCGGAGGTCGAAGAGTCATCGAGGGCGTCTTTAGCAGTCGTGATTTGTTGGGACCATTGGGCTTGGAGAACCAGGGCTCGTCGAAGGAGTCCCACCAATAGAGCAGACTGCGTCTTGGATCGTGCTTGTCGCTGAGTTCCCATAGATACATGTAGATATTGTCCCGCAGTTCCTGGGGTAGTTGTAAAACTCGTGTGGCAGTGGTCATGTTTGCATCGTGTGTATAGCTCTGAGCTGCGACAAGTAGCTTGTCCCCTTCAGACATGGTTCTTGGAAGCTGTGATTCATGGTAGAGAATGGCACTGTATTTGGGATTCACTTTGGAGAAATTATGGGTAAGTAAAATGCTTACTGTCGTAGGTCATGTCTGGCGAGGATTCGCGCTTGCTCGATCTGTCGGGGCATGTCTGAATGTGCTGAAGGATCAATATACACTAAGGTCCATGCAGCGTAGGTGGTGTCGAGGGAAAGACGGTGGTCGGGAAGCGAGTTTTCAGTCGTCGGGGCAGAAGATGACTCACGTTGCGAATCTGCAAGTGCGCAACCTAGGCAGTGGATGTAGTACACTTGAAGCGCTTCGATTCTTACAATGACTAGCGATGCGGAGTAAAAAGACACTTCTTTACTCCACTCCTAGCAACTTGAGGTCACGAAAGAAGGCAAAAAAGATGTGTCGCAATTTTGGCGGTACTGGGAACTGTAGACATGTTAGAAGATGTCTCAGGACCACCAATTGTGAGGGATCAAACGTACTCGAACCCAGGCTGGCGCGGATCTGGATCAGGACAAGCTTAGTTGTCCGCCAGCCACAACGCGACGTCATACCACTAGACCATACCACCGTATGATGATTTGATGAAATGTCTGAAATCTTATTTCTTTTATATATTCAGCAGTTTTGATCAATAGCTGCTGCATCCCTCCAATGAGGCTGTTCTACACTTCAAGAATTGCAACGAGGGGTGAGGGGCTGTAGTGGGACCATGGTCCGCCAAGTCAAGTCGCTGGGAGTGGTGACTAGCCCGCTCCGATGCAATCCCGCGCTCGCCGACAGGCGTCAGGAAATTTTTGGGCATGCGACCAACACGGAAACCACCACCGCAGTCAACACCAGCATGGCCGAACCGGATGCAAAAGCACCGCCCGCTGGCGGGGCTTCTTCCGGGTCCAGCAAAACCCAGAAGCCGCCGAATCCTGTATGGAGGATGATGGGTGCGTGTTTCTTCTATCTCATGTCGACTACAACTAACAATTACAGGCCTGCCAAACTTTCGCTTCAAGCTCCCCTCGCGCAATTGGATGATATTCCTCTCGATTACCGGATCATGGACCGCAGCGGTCATGTACGACCGTCGTCAGAAAAAGCGCATACAGAAGAAATGGGCAGCGGTCGTAGAACACATCGCACACGAGCCATTGGACGCACACCAGCTACCGCGGAAACTTACGATATTCTTATCCGCGCCGCCAGCAGATGGAATAGTACCCGCACGCGATCACTTCCACGAATACGTCAAGCCCATTCTCGTCGCAGCGGCGCTGGACTGGGATGCGGTAGAGGGCCGAAGGGAAGGAGATGTAAGAGCTGGATTAGCAGAGCGAATACGGAAGCTGAGGAAGAAGAGAGGCGAGGCGACTGCTGAGCCACTGGAACCAGGGCTTGAGGAGGAGCTGGAAGGTCTGAGGCAAAGAGCAGGTGTTAACGGGTGGCATGGGCCAGGAGGAGACATCGTCATTGGAAGACATACATGGAAAGAATATGTTCGGGGACTACACGAGGGTTGGCTAGGACCTCTGGACGCTCCACCAACAGCAGAATCGCCTGTCGAGGCACCAGCTACTGCGATCGAGCCCACACCTGCGTCAACCAAATCGCCTTCTGACAGTACAATACCTGCCACGGCCGACGATGCGTCTCCTACCGCCACCGAAGCGCCCAAATCAGAAGACGCTGAGAAGCCTAAAGAAGAGGAGAACAAATCCAAAAAGAAGAAGCAACCGCTACCATTCATCTCGACAGCCGAATACCAGAACGCAGTACTCTCCCCGAACTGCCCACAAGCACTCGGTCCCGCTGCCGTAGTACCTCTTCCCCACCTTCTCGGATTTTTCAACTTCCCCATCCGTATGTACCGTTTCTTGAACAGACGACAAGCGGCGGACATGATTGGCAGAGAAACCGCGGCTGCTGTGCTTGGCGCATACCAACCTTTTGAGACTGCAGGTGAAGCGCCTGTTACGAATGATGAAGATGGACACAGCAACGCAAAGTGGGAGCAGCGACGACTACTTGCCCATGAGGAGCCAGATTGGTCAAAGACGGCACGAAAGCGCGAAGAAGGCGACACGAAGGAGAGGGTATGGCTAGACGAGATGGTGCTGGACCCGAGGATCGCTGAGCGCATGCGGAAGTTTGTATTGGATGCAGAGGTCGAAGAGCGCGCAAACAGCGTGTCTCTGCCAAAAGAAGGATCATGGCTCAGCTCACTGTGGCCGAAAGAGAAGACCAAGGGTGCTTGGGAAGGATTGAGCGACGATTAAAGACCTGCAGATACCCATCTCACCTTCTAGCATGTGTTATATAGTAGTGGGGTGTAAGAGTAGACATGTACATGATAACATATGACGGCTTGAATAATAGCTCAAGAAGTCAAATAACAGCTTTCAATCATCCTTCCTTCCAACAGTCTGCAACAGTTGACACTATAAAGTCGGTGGTAGCACCTAGGCAGCTTGGCACTACCTAAACCAGCTGCCCCGCCAATTGCCCGAAGGGACCTTGGAAGCTTCGAGTATCAATGCTTTAATCTCAGACTTGCAACCAACCATAATACTGTACCTACCAGAACACGTATTCATACGCCTAGTACCAGTGAAGCCCGTACATTGTACCTCCCAGTCAGCCTGCGACACTCTTTCGACAATCCACATCACGCCGTCATGGTAATTTGCCCCACTTGTGCAAGTAAACAGTCGCTCACACAACCACAGGCTTTCCAATCAAAGAAGCGCCTCGCGCTCGCAATCCTTGACTTCCTCCAGACCTCGCAGACAGATGGGTCTGTAGCACCCGACGACGCCGAACAGCTCGAAGTCGCCGCCAACTGCATCGCCGAAGCCTTCAAGGTAGATGCCGCCGATGAGGCTGCAAAGAAGGATGCCATTGGCGACCAGAATCTGCTCGCAATCTACAACGTCTACGAGAAACTCAAGGGCAAGACGACTGCCACGACGGAGGGATCTTCGTCAGCGAAGGAGGCCCGACCAGCAACGCCGCAGATACCTGCCGCCGGTGCAGGACTAGGCGGGCCAAACAAAGACGAGGCGGAGAGGCTGAAGGGTCTGGGTAACGAGGCGATGAAGAAGAAGGACTACGATGCTGCCGTCAAGCACTACACCGCCGCCCTCGACGTCGTCCCGCTCAACCCCATCTACCTCTCCAACCGCGCCGCCGCATACTCAGGTCAGGGCAAGCACGAGCTAGCAAAGGAGGACGCTGAGATGGCAGTCGCTGCTGACCCCAACTACTCCAAGGCATGGTCGCGTCTCGGTCTCGCAAAGTACGTTCTCGGCGACGCAAAGGGCGCTATGGAGGCATACAAGTCTGGCATGGACGCAGAGGGCGGCGGCTCAGAAGTCATGCGCAAGGGCTACGAGACAGCCAAGAAGAAGGTCGAAGAGGAGGGTGGCGATGTCGGCGCTCCTGATGCTTCCCGAGGAGCTCCTGGCGGTATGGGCGGCGGAGGCGGAATGCCTGACCTCTCAGCACTTGCAGGAATGCTCGGTGGAGGCAGCGGCGGCGGCGGCGGTGGTGGAATGCCTGATCTCGCTGGCCTCATGCAAAACCCAATGATGAGGCAAATGGCACAGAACCTCATGAGCAACCCAGACATGATGAGCAACCTTATGAACAACCCCAGGATAGCGGAGATGGCTCAACAATTCGGTGGTGGTGGTGGTGGAGGTCGAGGCGGCGGCGGCGGCAGTGGAGGAAGCGGTGGTGGAATGCCCAACATGCAGGATCTCATGAACGACCCCAATCTGGCCGAGATGTAAGTCCGAAGCTCGTTGGGTAATTTGGTCATAGCTAACGAAATGCAGGGCCCGAAACTTCATGGGTGGCGGAGGCGCTGGAGCCGGTCGTGGAGCCGGAGGTCAATAAGATGACAACAAACCGACTGCAACGAGTAGATCACTAGCCTAAGCAGTCCTCATGATTAGAATTATGATACCATGTTCAACTTTGTTTGTATTTATGCATGTTGCGTCTTGGCATCGACAACCATCTTTTACATCTCGTAGGGATGGATGTCTTGCAGTCATGTGCCTGCTCTCCGAAGCTTCGAGTGACTTCTAAAAATGAACCTTTCCACTCCAAACACCCATGTATTCGCATGACTCTGCAGCCGTACGCTGCTCCTGGCCCTTAACCCCCGCCTCCATAACCCGTGACGTCAAAAAAGCCATACCATCCTGACCCAGCTCAATCCAACTTCAACCCCCACAGCCCATCCCCCAGATAATGCCCCGCCTCACACGCCTGCCCCTTCTTAACCTTCTTCATCTCCTCCGTCCCCATCTTCAGCACACCAACCATACACGCCGTCTCCTTGCCCTCGGCCTCAATAACCACAACCTGGCCCTCCTTCAGATCCTCCGCACCGTACGTGTCCTTATCTTGCTCGCTCAGCTCCGGTCCTGGCAGACGACCGCCCGGCGACGTAAGACCGGGGGCCATGAGCGTAGCGCCCGAGAGCACGAAGCGGATAGCGCCGCGGTCTATACGCAGGCGATGAAACGCGAAGGGGTATTTGTGCACGAGCGTGAGGTGGGGGAGTAGCGCGTCGTCCATGTGTTGGAAGAAGAGGGGTGTTGAGTGGAGGGTGTAGAGGGATACGCGGTCTGGTCTGTTTTGTAGACGAGGCAGGTAAGTAATTAGCTCTTGCTCTTTTCTTTTCGCTCGCATGATTGCTTGGGTTGTTTTTGCGGCATAATACGTACAGCTTGAGTAGATCCAGTTGCTCTTTCTTGGGTAGTATGTCTTCGATGTATGGTTCGAGCTTTGGATATTCTTCGAGTACTTTTGAGCGGATGGCGCGTTGGGCACTAGATTTCACCTTGGACTTTGCGCCGGAGGTTATGCTGGGGGCTTGTTAGCTTGTTTTGTTCGATACGACGCGTAGGAATGGCTTTACTCTTTCTTAAACATTGTGGCGGGTGGTTTGGGGGGTTGGGTGTATGCGACGTTGTTTGGTGTTGAGACTGCTGGTATACAGATGGTGCCCCGCCATTGCCCCTCGTAGGTACATAGGACGCGCTAGTGGGCTGTCAGGGATCGTCGCGTACCCTTAACTAAAGGGGTCCTTTCGTTCAAGGCTTCTCGAACGCTGTCGTAGGACAATGCAGGGGGATAATCGTGATTCGCATGGATATGCGACTGGGAACTGCTTCCAAACATTCGTACAAACTCCGCAATACAAGGCCAAAGTCATGCTATCCACGACATCAACTTGAGTAAAGATGTAGTATAAAAAAGCTTCAACACCATCGCATTACTATCTAGCCTAAATTAGCTACCTATACTCAAGGCAAACCCCTCCCACTATTCACAGCATCCGCAAGCTGACTCGTCCCTGGCCTATTCTCCGCATACCGCTCATAGCTATCCAGATAAAGCTCATCGGTACTAGTAGTCATCCTAACACTTCTATCCGTCTCAATCGCCTCGATCCATCTCTGCCACCTACTCCCCTCTTCGGCCTCGGGCCAGCCTCTGTACGGACCCAGCACTCTGCGCAACCGAATGACCCAAGGCGCAATCTGCACATCTACGAAAGAAATGTGGGGCCCGAGAAAGAAAGGACCATTTGCATCTGCAGCATCGACTAGCTTTCCAATTTGATCGCGAAGTTCTTTTGCGTGCGAGACTTGGTTGTTTGCGTCTTGGGCTTGGAGGAGCTTGTAGAACCATGGGATGATGTGGCGGTTGATGTGGTCGGACCAAAGACGCGAGGTAGCGCGCGTCTGTGCATCTGGGGGTAGGAGATGGGGTCCTGCTTGGAGGTCTTCGAGGTATTCCATGATGACGGTTGATTCATGAGTTGACCACGTTGGACCGTCCCGGAGAGCGGGTACTAGGCCGCGCGGATTGACGTCGAGAAGACTTTGGGGTTTCTTGTAGGGGTCCACTTCGATGTATTGGTAGGGTATCTGCTTGTGCTCCAATGATATCCATACTCGCTGCACAAAGGGGCTGATGAATGTTAGCATCTTGAGCGTGACATCGCTAGGCTCTCCCACGTGCGCAGCTTGAGGTTGTTACTTACCAAAATGCGCTACCGTACAACTTGAGACCGTCCTCTTTCGAATGGTTCTTGACGGTCGTCAAAGCATTGCCCGTGGCTTTTTTGTGGTACGTCTTCTTGGAAGCATCTCCGCCCTGGTTGGTGTCGGTCATTTTGTATCGAGCAGATGCGCTAGTGAGTCGCAAAGCCGATTGTGTTTGGAATGGAGAAAGGTTTGGACAGGATATAGTTTTCAACACAGCATAATGCCGAGTCCAAGGAGAAGGTAAACGGCAAGGCAATGTGCGAACAAATTTGAAGAAAAGATTCATGAACAAGGTGGGATAGGGTATAAAGCGGGCAGGATGTCATCAACAGCCATGCAAGTTGAGTAATGGGGGTTGTTGGTGTTCTTAGCATGCATCAAAATGACGTATGCACTTGACCTGCGGGCAGAGTGGATCGCCATTGCATATGATCATGGCCAGACGGGTCGGTACGAAGAGAGATCGGAGTTTGGAATAGAATGAGAGCAACAAGGCTTACCTGCATTTTCCTTCTGTCGTCTTTGTCAATCTTTGCCTGCCATCTGATGACGCTGTTCTTCTTCACACGGTCACTCTCCTCAAGCGTATGCTTGTGTGGTCCAGCAACGCCATCGCCTTTGCCATTTCCACCATTTCCATTGACCCTCTGAAACGTATAGAACTTCTTGGACGAGGGGCCAGATGGTTGGGGGTATTCTTGCATGTTCATCCGCGATTGGGCGCCCATATTTTGAGGTATATCCCAGCCCCCAGCCGGCTGCTGCGGTAGCAGTGGTGGCTGTCCGAAGAATTGCGGGTTCTGATTCTGGCTTGCATTCCGAGCTGGGTTTATCGGCATGCTCGACGCTATCGGACTCGGCGGATCGTTCTCTGTGCCTGGCGGTCGTCGACCGAGCTGTTCCTCATACTCTTGTCGATCAAAGAACTCGGTAATCTTGATCTTGACATCGCACAGATCTCGCTCTCTTGCAATCCTCTTCCTCTTCTTCTTGTCCGGATCTGTCGACTTCTTGGTGCCTGGTGGTCGACCCTTGAGTCGGCAATCCCAATAGTGCGAGACGAATCGCTTCCGTTTATGACGTTGGGTCGAGCGGTGTGAGTAGACGTTGTCGATATGAGGGAAGTAAGTCTGAAACCTGGGATCAAGGTTAGAACGTGGCTTTGATTGTACCAGGAAGACATCATACTGCTCCTCCGTCAGAGTAATCATGTCATCTACATGGAACAACCTCTGTCTCCATTCACCCAAGTCTGGTGGGCTTGGTATGAGCTTCAAGCCTTGGAACTGGCCGTGGTTGGACAATCGGGCATCTTCGCCATCTTGACTCTCTTGTTTTTGCAGCAGAGGTGCTTGTTCTACATGCCGAGGCAGCGGCTGGGGTGCGGCAAGTATCGGCGGCGCAGGCGGTGGCAGAGGAAGCTGCTGGATCGGGCGTTGTACCGTCTCAGGATGGGAGGCGTGGTACTGTTGCGCGTGGTCTTGAAGCGGGGGAGGGGGCGCGTTCATAAATCGCGGACTTGCGCCATGTTGATAGCCCGCCGGCTGGAACGGCGGATACGGTCCTGAAGGCGGAAGCGCGTGTTGCTCGAAATGTACGGGCAGCGCGTGCGCATGCGACGATGGTTGTGCGTGCTGTGGCCCGCTCAGGCCATATTGTTGCTGGTATACATCGCTCGTGTGGAGGTTCTGAAGCTCCGGCAGGACCTGGTTGTGCGAGTATAGCGTTCCGTCCGTCGACTGGTGGAGCGTCTGAAGCGCACCAGGGTGCAGTGACCGGAGCTGCTGGAGGACAGGCGAGGACGCCTGTTGCATGATGGCGCCGGTGTTGGACGCTGCTTTAGCCCCAAGCCGTTTTCGAGATAGAGAGAGAGAGACAGATCCCCCGATGATCCGATATCCGGGTAATCAGAGTTGACGAGTATGACGGATGCAGACACACACACTTTGCATTCAGAGTATCTAATACCGTTGTTGCGAAGGGGTGTTGATTACTTCATTGTCTGCTTCAACTCTATGCGGCAATAGCCTCCCACGCTTAAAACAGCATTTCAGCCGCCCAGCTGAGCAGCCTTGAACTTGTCCGCTTTTGCAGCATTTCCAACTTTTGGCATCGGAACACGTGGGCAAACGCTAGAGATGCCCCTTCACATAATCATCGTGGTCCTTCCATCTAAAAGATCAAATCCAGTCCCGTCAAAGGAACCGCTAAACCGCAACGCCATGCCCATGCCGTGACGAAGAGAAGCATAATCATGAAACACAACCGTATCTACCACGCTCTACTCTCCAGGAAGAAGATTGCTCTTGACAGCAAACATCTTGGAGGTGACGCCTGCCGTAAACCCATCCACCTGCCTCGAGTATTGCTCGACCTGTCTCGAGTTGAGTAGTGTCTCCAATCGGCTGGGCTCCTGGGGCAGCTTGAACAGCCTCTGCCATTCATCCTCGGGAAGTAGAGGTTGCTTGGAAGCTGTGCGCGCCGCGTTCTCGGCCTTGCGCTTTTGCTGCCATGCAGTGATCTTAGCCTGCTCACGGGCGAGCGATCGCTGGTAGTATTGGTAGTTGTTGATCTCGGTATGGTGGTTCTCGATGCTCTCGAGGAGCAAGTCGCACGTCTTCTCAAGGAATGGGTCGATTGAGAGATCGAGCGAGTCGTAGTTGGGGAAGAGAGGAGGCTGAGGAGTGTTGGGGTCCTGCTGCAGGGCGGCTAGGTTGGGCGGGAACTTGAGCTCTTCCTTGGGCGCATCCGAAGGTAGCTGGTGTAAGAGCGATGTGAGGAGATGGGAGTTGCGGATGGTGACTGGAAACTCGACCAAGATGTCGTGGTATCGGAGACCACTCTTCTGAAGGCTGTGATTATTAGTTTCTGCCTTTACTATAAGATCAGTTGCACATACCTCTCAGTCGTGAACTTGCCCTCCTTGTATGCCGTCACAAACGAAGGCGAGAGCCTGTACGCGCGCAGGTTCAGGGTACCCTGCGAACTCCTGCTCACATCGTAGATCAAAGCGACGGTCCTCTCGTTTGGCTGGCTCTGGTAGTAGAACTGGTTCTCGATCGTGTTCAGGTTGACAAAGTTGCCCATGCTTGTGCTTGTGTACCAGCCCACATTGTTCGCGTCCACGTTGACTTCCCGGAGGAACTTGATCATCTCGTTGCCGTATGCGATGTTCTGCTTGGCGCGGGGGGCTCCAGCCGCGAGATTTGCGACCGTCTCGTTCTGTCCATCCGTCTGCGTGGCAGAGACCTCAGGGAAGGGGAACGAGTTTGTGATTTCCAGTACGCCGTCCTTCTCCATACCGACTATGCTGCCCGTCGCAAGCGAGGGGAAGGATTTGCCGCTTGCGGTAGCGATCTTGATCGCGACCTGAGGGCCACAGTTAGTCTCCCGTAGCTACAGCAGGCTCCTATGAAGCTGTGTTTCTAGCACAATGGCGGGGCGCACAGTGGGGTACTGGCTTTGCACTTTTCCTACGTACCAGGGCGTCAATCTGCACCTTCTTGAACAGCGCATCTTTCTGGGTGTCCGCCATGGTGAAGTCGTCGAAAGGGTTGGGGTTAACGTTCGGCGGGGGTAGGAAACGATGGGCGGGCGTCGATGTCGGGAGGCAGAATTCGGGCTCCAGTGACTCTGCCAAGATTCACCTCGCTTAGGATATCATTTATTGCACTAGCCTAACTCGGCTAGCTTGTATATGTGCTTTATCAGGTGCATCGACCTGTAATGTGGACAGCCATGGACAGCCATAGATAGCCATGGACGCAATCCTCTTGGATTGACTTTCGAGTCCAAGATGCCGCCGAATTCTCACTGTATATAACTTCCGGCTCATCCGCTGTGCAACACATCACAACTCCACTCCATTTCAACACCAAAAACAGCGACATGTCTTACGACGAGTATGGAGAAGAGATCCGGCGTCTATACGTCCCTTCTGAAGACCCTTGTTCCTCCCCCATCCCACAATCTCAGCTCGTCTGCTACAATCCCGGCAAGAAGATCTCTCAGCTGCGCATGGAAGTTACATCTAAACCAGACCCTGTTCCAGACGAATTAAGCATGGTGGTCTTCATCAACGGAGCTTGTCGTAATAACGGTTATCCAACAACAAGGGCTTCCTATGGCGTTTATTCCGGCCACAACTCCCCTTACAACACACGCAGCCTTCTTGATGAGTCTCTTCCTCAGACGAGTACACGTGCCGAGATCGAAGCCTTCAGCCAAGCACTTACCATCATTCGCGAGATCACGGACGTCGACTTCAAATTGTCCTGCATCAAGATCGCAACCGACTCGAGCTTTCTGGTCAATGCCATGAGCCAGTGGATGGAAAGATAGATCGAAAACCACGGGATAGGCTCTGAAGGAAGCCAAGTCGCACATTTCCAGGTTCTCAAACAACTACACGATATCCTGGATTATATGGAGTATAGCGACGAGGCAGGTGGTAGAGAGGTACAGTTTTGGCATGTACCCAGGAAGATGAATCGAGAGGCAGATGCATTAGCGAACATGGCTCTTGATGGAGCTTGAGGCGCATACGGACGAGTCATACTGACAACTGTCCATGCTTATGGTAATCTGGTACAGAGCAACAACGCCGTATGCAGATGCAGTGGTATCCAAAAGCTGATGCTAAATGTGGACGAGACAATTACTCCTCCTATTTCCCCGTTGTGAATGCCATACTAAGTCAGACCATTTCTTGATCAGAAGCACTCTTGCCGATTTCAGTATCTTGAGGAGGCTCTAGCTTCTGTTCCTCTTTCTCCTCTCCATCTTTAATTTCTACCACCTCTTCAGAGACACACGGAGCCCCCGGTTCGACTATTTGCTTTCTCTTTTGGTTGTTGTATGGGTTCCACCGGGGCACCACGGGTTGTCGCTGTGGCTTGCGGTTGTTTGCTTTCGGATTCTTCGTGATCGACCCATCGTCCATGCGCATCCATTCCGTCTCCTCGTTGTCGATATGATCAGAGATATCTGCATCGTTCTCGTCTTCCCAGATCATCAGATTGGTACCATTGATCTCGATCGAGCGACCACCAGTGCGTGGAACGAAGAAGACCTCCGGCCCAGCTTCACTAAATTCTTGTTCCCAGGTTTCTTTCTGCTGGAGTTTGAGGATGTAGTCCATCGGCAGGGCATACAAAACGTTGTCATCCTTATCGTAGAGTTCCTTAAGTGGATAGTCGAGACAAGCTAACCCAAACTTGCAATCGATCCGGCTAGATAGAGGATGTATGCGCCCGCCGAAAATCTTGAGTTCGAAAGCGATCCCGCTCTCCGTCCACATGTTGTCGCCAAAGAAGACCTCGGGCTCGGAGAGTAGAGGGTGGTCGTGATGCGGCCCAGACACCTCACAGAAGTGTGCAACCTCGTGTGCCAAACATGTAGCAAGGAACATGTTGTATCGTAGCACCATCGCTGGCTCCCGATACCGCAGCAAGCTGAGCTTCTTTGCGGTAGTATAAAAGTCTGAATGAAGGCAGATACGACTTGTATGGCACTTGTGATTGATTTTCCGCATCAAGCCTTCCTTGTAGTCCTTGACGAGGCCCATCGAAGCGTATGCGGTCTCTGGTGGTAGAGGATCGTGGTGGAAGTAGAAATGAAGTGTGTCAACCTGATTATCCAAGAAACTCTTGAACGTCGTATGGTGTTCTTCAGACCATGCTACGTCTTCCTTGATGCGAAAACACGGTTGGCCATATGCTGCGGAGGTTTCCTCACAATGCTCCCTTTTGCCAAATACCAACGTGTGCCAAAAGTGAGCGGTCGCCCGAGATGTCAGCATCAAAGTGGCTAGTTGCAAAGCCGGTCTCAAAACCTCATAAATCCCATCCGGACATCCGTGCCAGTTCTCTAGGCGGAAGATGGGATGCAGCTCGTTGTCTAGCGTGCAAACAGGTGTCGGGGCGTCCTTTCCAAAGGCTACAGCTTGCTTCTTGATCAGATCTACAGGATCAAAACCGAGCCTAACATGTTTCTTCTTGTTTGCATCTTTGCGATGGCCAAGTAGCCTGCGGTATTTCTCCAGTGCCTTGCGATCCTCTATCTGAGCGAGGTGGTGGTTTATCGAGATGCTGAGCTGTAACCCGAAATCTTTAGGCACTTCAATTGTGGAAGGAGTGAATGAGAGTGACTTCTGGTAGTTCAAGACGTCCGGTAGATCGTGGACCAGCTTATCAATACACTCATCCATGATTTTCCCCTCTTTGAGCTTGTGCAAGAGTACTGCATTTTCGCCACGATCTTCAGCCTGGACATCACCATTGCCGCCACCAGGTAGAAGATGACGCATCTTTTTAGATAGCGCTGGCGGTGGTCCGCATTCCGGAGGCGGAGTGTTCGATTCTGTGGGTGTCCAGTCCATGCTGTCCGGGTCTTGATCTTGGAAAGCAGCCTGTGGTGCATCGTCTTGAACCGCACTTTCCCCATTGAGCTGAACATCTTGATTGAAACGCTCTTCAATGAGTTGTGTTGTATGTACCATTGCCTCATACGCCTTACGGTATCTAAAGGGGTCCATTCTGGTTGGCGTCAGTATCCTGGAAGGGTTGCGTCGGGAAGGTTGATTAGAGAATCGATCCAATTTCAGGCTCAAACGAGCTGTAGGCAGCAGGAGAAAGCAGTGTAAATAGGTAGCAGTTAGCCGCAGATGGTCTACTCATGAGGCTGCCTTGGTGGTTTGTAATCGTGCGATTCGTGGCTGCATCAACCGAGAAACAATGTTTCTTCGTACGTGCCGTAGATGGATATGACACGCACGCTGAGCCCGACTGCGTCGCAAGGAAGAGGCAAAGTGTTCAACACCTGCCATCTCACCTAGTCTGGCTGCGCAGTGTAGGTATAGCTGTATCGGCTGCTGTAGAAGGGCTTCTAGAGTGGGGTGTGTCCTACTCAGTCGACGAAGCGGTCAAAATCCGCTAAGCGATAGAAATGGATCTATCCAAAATATAGATCTAGGATGATGAAAGCGAGGGACGAGAGTCGCGTTGAGATCGTGAATCAGCAAGAGGAACGGTGTGAGCTGTTTGGCGCTACCGTAGTATGCCAAGAAACAGCAGCGCTAACTTTTCGTCACCGGTCGATCCACTCCATACCTCTGGACGACACCTGGGCATCTCATATTATCCCAACTACAAAAGCGCCTTCGCCTTTCCGTTGATATCGGTTCGATACCGGCTAAAGATTGCATTCCACGCGACGACTGCTACTAGCCACCTAAGCCTATCAATACACGCGTCCGCGACATGACGTTGTGCACGCGTTTCTTCGTCAAGTAACCGAACGCGAGACGATATTCCAAGGGTTCGCCAACGTGCTGCACCAAGGACCGTATGTACGAAAACGGCCACATGTATTTCTCTGCATGAAAGGCGTCCGCTGTCGATCAGCTGTTGGCGTTCAAGCTCGCTTGGGCATACTGAGCCTAGCAGCGCTTGTGGCTAAGGTGAAGAGTGTGATGGGGTGAGCTGAGATCGCTCAATTTATCTGCTTGGGCTTATTCTTGCTGACCGAAGATAACGTCTAGCCGTTAGTTGAAATGAAGGCAAAGGCACGCCGAACTGAGAGTCAACAGCAGAGCATTCGCAAAGGATTCGTTGAGCATGCAATGATACGACATCGCAATAGGCTCTTCGGGCTGACCCATAGTTCTGGCGGAAGCTGTAGTTGCATGGGCTCATGAATGCTGCATCTCATAATATTGGTATGCGACTGGTATGCCATAATACCTGCGCAGGTCTTTTCTCTTACCTGACTTCTCCGCCCATACACGAGGATTACCAAGCTGGCTCACACTTATCCAAACACGTCATCGAAAAACCACCCCTCGAGGCTTGATGTATGGAAGGTCAAGTCTTCATCGGGACCAGCTCGGGTATATCGCTGCAACCTCGATGTGTACTGCAGTACACAGCATGGTAGGTGGGATAATTGTTCTGGTCGCGCAGTATTGCTTCTCTTGGGATATGAAGGTATGGAGCTTCGGCGCTGAGACTTTCTGTATCAGCACAATCGTAACACAGGTAGGTAACGTAATAATCAATACAGAGTCACTAATAGAGCGCCGAAAGCACAGACAGTATACATCAGCCGCTTCCAGGTCTGATAGAGCAGTAGCGGCTTCGCATCGAGGCTTGAAGCTGATAGCATAGAATACGGCACTTCAAGTGATTTCTCTCCACCTCCCGAGATCATGTTTATCCACCCGGCTCCACTCTACCGGTAGTATTCAAATTTTGAACCGAGACCATCTAACTTAATCGGTGCATTTCCGAATCCACCGAATCAGAAAGCCCCGACGAAGACGCATGATCACGATAAAACAACATTGAGATCCGTGGGATGAAGATGTAGCCACGAAGATCATCATCATAACGAAAATGCTTTCGGGTGTAGCTCTCATAACAGAAGCGGGGTCTGGTAATTATGAGTTTATTTTATTTGTATTGCGATAGCCAACAGTTTAGCCTATGGGAAAGAAAAAAGACGACTGACTCGGCGTCGCAGGTTTCGGCCAGAGCGCTGCGTACTCGTTGGCCCAGTACGGTGTACGCCAATTTGCCCTCGTCGATACCAACGAAGCAGGGTTGCAAGAGACGACACAGACGCTGGCGTCGCGGTACAAGGTAACAGACGTGCTGAGCGTATCCACCGAATGCAGCACCGAGGAGACCGTCGAGGCTACGGTTCAGCAAGCCGCATCGCGCTTCGGGCGTATCGACTTTGCCATCAACAATGCCGGCTTCGGTGGGCCCATGGGCGGCAGTCCCGATACGGCACCCGCCGCATTCGAAGCCCATCTCAAAGACCATGTGACACTGTTGTGGTTATGGCATCGAGCTGAGCTACGGCAGATGCTGCAACAGGAGCCTCGCGACGGGCGACATGGCCGTGGGAGCATCGTACATGTCTGTTCGGTACATGCCTTCGCTGCTTCACCGCCTCAGATTGCTGCTGGTGCGTATGTAGCGGGTCGTCACGCTGTGCTCGGTTTGACACGCTCCGAGGGTGTACTGTATGCGCCGCAGCAGATCCGCATCAACGCGCTTTGTCCCGGGTATATTGCATCTCCTACCATCGAGTCTTCAGAGCAGATCAAGGCTTTTATCAGTAATCTTGTGCGCGAACGTGTCCCTGCAGGCCGACTGGGACAGCCTGAGGAGGTTGCTGATGCAGTGGCATTTTTGGCCGGGCCCATGAGCAGCTATATGTTTGGTCAGTCACTAGTGCTGGATGGGTATGTTCTTTCCCCGACTTTACATGAGAGTGTGAGAAAGTATGGAGTGCTAATTTACGATAGGGGTTATCTGGCTCAGTGAGAGTCATGATGTTGTGGTGTTTTGACACACGGGACGGAATATGGGGGAGCACTCCAGTGGGTAAAATCAGTGGGATGAGATATATACATACCTTCAAGTCTTGTCTTAGTGTTCTAGCTTATAGCGAGGTGTGTTTAGAATGTGTTTTCTTTTGGATGATTCAGAGCGCGCTTCATTTCAGAGTTCAGCCTTCACTACCACCACCAATCACTTTGTTACAGACTCTAAATTCAGTCTGTGTCCACAAAGGCTACTGAAACGAAGCGCTAGAACCGTCGCTATTTAGAAGTGAGCGCGCCTTGAGGCGGCGAATGCATGCGCGCACTAGACGGAGATTCGTCCGGACGAGTTCAAGACAGGCTGGTGCAAAAGCCGCTCTATCGCTGGTCGTGCCGTTGGTACAGTTGGCGCCTCCGGGAGAGTGAGGGATGCATGGAGAAGATCCAGACGTGACGAGGGCAGCTTCAAGGGAGCCCAGCACGGCGGAGAAACCAGTGAGCCGCAATGTCATCAACTCGTTGCTGAGCGCATCAGCTTCGTCGGTGGCGAGATCGTAGCTGCCGAGGGAGAACTTCCAGGGCTGGTTTGCATGACGGCTTTCGCTGATGTTACCGGTGTTGGCTGTAGTAGTAGTCGGATTCGACGTTGCGTTCGTACTTGTGCTGCTGGCATCTGTGGAGGTCTCGGCAGCGTCCTCGTCCTTCAGGTTCCATAATCGGCACAGCCAGTCGACCAGATGGGCGCATAGAATGGTGATAGCAGTAAGCGGAAGCCGCTGCTGACGGCACCGTTCGCAGCTCAGTACGGCGAGACAGGGCTGTTCCGAGGAAGACGTGACTTGGAATGCGGTTTCGAGCGGCACCTGCGATGATGTGGTGACCTCTTCGACACGCGCGAGCGTTCGTAATGCGAGAAAGGCACAATTACAATCGGCGCGATGCATCTTTGTTCGTATGGTCATCTGTCGCGAGCATGGCGACCACTTCCCTAATGTCGTGAATCGAGCAAGGGGGCCTTGTAAGTGCGCCTAGCGAGCTCGGTGTGTTTTTAAATTGGTTTCCACAAGGGGTGCTGGAAGCCAGCAAAGTTCACATATTATTGTGTATCAGCCAATGACTGGATCAGGCATAGTACCTATCATCCTCCGACTGCATAAACCCCCCGAAAGCTGCGAACGGTTGTGCCCGTTCAACTATGTCATCATTTACAAGATAATGTCTCCATGGGGGAAAATAATCCGGAAAAATCAGCTACCTATCTCCTCACAATCACCCCATAGTGTTCATCAAGGAGTTAGCAAACGTACAACATTACCGCGCAGTATTGAATCCCAAACATGACTGCTTTTGATAGTCCCGCAATCACCCCAGGCTCCACCGTTCTCGTTACGGGGTCTAACGGCTTCGTTGGCGCTCACGTTGCAGACCAACTTCTTCAACAAGGTTACAAAGTGCGAGGCACAGCCCGAGAAACCGCCAAGCACCAATGGCTCGCAGACCTTTTCTCGCAAAAGTATGGCAAGGACAAGTTTGAACTCATCGCTGTCAAGGACATGAGAGAGCCTGGTGCTTTTGACGATGCAGTCTCAGGTATTTTCCCCGCCTCGATGATATATTGCTTCGCCGCTGACGGACTTGTATTATACAGGCGTCTCCGGCATCGCGCATGTTGCTTCAGTGCGCGACATGGACGTCACGCCAGACGAGTTGATTCGCACAACCGTGGCCGGGACACTGAGCTGTCTGCAAGCCGCGGCCAAGGAGCCAAGCGTGAAGCGATTCGTTTCAACTTCGTCTTCCGCTGCGGTTCGCTCGCTGCAGGCATATCGTAGAGCGGACACAGTATCTGTGAATGAATACGACGAGCAGACACTGGCTTTGTCCAAGAACATCCCGGACGCTCTTCCACCGATGCATAAGTTTATGATTGCCTACTTTGCTTCCAAGGTAGCTGCCGAAAAGGCTTGCTGGGAATGGGTGAAAGACAACAAGCCGCACTTCTCTGTCAACGCGGTGCTGCCCTGCACTATCTACGGTAGCCCGCTGGACGTGGCTCACCAGGGCTTTCCGTCTACTGCGAGGATTCCGCTCCAAATCTTGGACGGCGATACCGATTCCATCAAACACGTGCAGCGTTGTACGTGATCCCTGCTCTTTCGATGTAGATAGTTTGGACGACGGCTAACACCTCAGCAGTCTACTACGTCCACGTGCAGGACGTCGCTCGGCTTCATGTCGCCGGCTTGATCCACCCAAGTACCACCGACGAGCGCATTTTTGCATTCGCTGCCCCGTATTCCATCAACGAGTTCTTCGACATCTTTGCAAAGGTTGTCCCGGGTTACAAAAAACAAGGGAAACTCGGGGGTCTAGATTTTCCGCTGGCGGAAATTGGACCCAGAGGAAGGGCGGAAGCACTGCTGAAGGACATGGGCCAGCCAGGGTTTGCGGGGTTGGAGGAGACCATCATCAACAGCGTTCAGACGCGCATCAAAGCATCTCCATAGCTTTAATAAAATTCAATGAATCTCTGCACTGTATTTGTGGAGTTGCTTCGTGGGGCCGTGTCAGCTTGGTTCGAGCAGATGTGTAAGGACTTGCTTTCACTAGGCTTTGTAAGAGACAAACACGCTAGTGCAAAGAAGTATTACTATACCTATATATACTATTCTAGACAAGAAATAACTATCTTAGTTATTACTAGTCTTTTAGAGGTGTGTTAGTCTAGTGGTCTAGAGCTAGGTTCTTACAAGATGGATGCTTGATGTTGCATTTTTCAGTGGGGTCAGTGTGAGGAACGTTACATCATCAGGAAAAGTTGGAGAAAAATCATGCGAAAAGGCTGCGAAAAGGCTGTAAAAAAGCTACAAATCTGGCGAATCTGGCGAATCTAGCTAACAGCGCGAACAGCGCGAACAGCCTTCTATAGAACTTGAGTGTGGCGAATTGCGCGAATCGCGCGAATCGCCGGCGGCTCGCGCTACTACGGTAGCAGCCTCTCAAGTTTTCCTGACGATATGTATCCGAGGCCGCCCTAGCGTAGAGGTCATTAAAGTACGATAAACACTAATGGTAGCACAATTAATTTGTGCGCATTTATAAACAAAATTACGAAATAAGCAGGCCTTTTCCTACCTACAGCAATAAGTAGCTAGAATGATATCTTAAGCTTAATAAAGCTAAGATAAAAAACAAATAAATATATAAGAGTAGAGAGAATAAAAGCTAGACGTTACTGTCTACCTAGCGAGTCTGTTTACGAATCTCTAATAAGTTGCAGCTTATTAGGATCTACGACCAAAGTCGTGATGATGGCGTGGAGGTTAGCGCACCCCATGGCCAGCCTCGCTGTGAGGACCTTGCAAATTTCCTGACACACATGAATCAAGTAATCTCGATGACATCAGCTGCGTACTTTATTGGACAATCACAAGAAGTTGTATTCCGATCTAAAAACAAAACAGCTCAATTCGCTTGACAGAAAGAATGAAATCTGGTAGCTTTGACCTCGCTCACGAAGACTCCTCCTTCTCCTCTTCCGCTAATCCTTCGCGCATCGACTTGCTGTTGGGGTCATAGTAGGGCTTCTCCCCAATGCCGCACACGCGGTATCCGAATCGATCGCCAAACTCGTCGTAGTCCATGGTAGCATTGTGCACCATGCTGCGGTTGTCCCAGATAGCCATATCATTTGGTCCTTGCCACCTGAACCGGCATTGTAGATCGTGGTTGCGGAGTACCATGTCCATCAGCCAGTTCAGGATCATCTCGCTCTCTGGAGGGGTCAGGCCGTTGATAGAACCTGGGTATGCACCGATGGCGAAGATGCTCTTCCACCCGGTTACGGGGTTCGTGCGGACGACTGGGTGTACTGCCTTTAGGGGATTGCCAACGTTTTCCGGGTGACCACGGGCGTCAGTGTACACTTGAAGGTTTTTCATCTTGATGATCTTCTCAAAGACTGCGGAGAGACGTGTCAGTGGGTCTGAAGTTCCATGGCCTTTGCTCGAGCTGACTCACATGGCGCGGTGTAATTCGCTGTCTTTCCTTCCAGCAACTTGCGCATGGGCTCGCTGATGCGGTCGTATACCTCGTAACCAGATGCCCACAACGTGTCTAAGAAGAACATCAGTGTCGTATGAAAGTAGAGTTCGCAGTAAGCATACCTCCTCCAACAGAAGGCAGCTGCACAAGTCGTAGACATGTGTAATCGGAAGGCACTTGTTCGGATTGGATGTCGCTGTGCCACGACTCAAGCGCCTGCCTTGCATTTCCTAAATCACGTGGTACGGACTTGCCCTGGGCCATTATCCTCTGCTTGGAGTTGATGGTGCTGATATGGAGGTCATCGCCACCCAATGCTCTCTGGGGGTTGAGCACGGGGTGGACATGTAGAGTTGATTCTTTCGGCTTCCCCACTAGCTCACCCATCCGTTGGATCAATGTCTTTTGGAGATCATTGTTCATGTTGTTCTGGCTTCGAAAGAAGACGACTCCGCGTCGGGATACTAAAGGGAACACATCCGTCAATTCTATCTTCTCCTAGGAAGTCCTTTGTCCACTTACTCGTGACTGCGAGGTCTCTTATCAGATCATCTGAGTTGGGTGCGTTGAGCATCTCAACGAGATTTGCTTCTGGAAACTCTGTGCCCACAGTAGGCGTTACCATGAACTGCTTCAAAGGCTTGAGCACGCCCTTCAGCTTCATAGGCTTCGGGAAGCTCGTTTCTTGGGCGAATCCTCTGCGCAAGCATGGCGAGCGAGCTGATTGCAGTGCAGAAAAACGCAGTGCTGGCGCAGTACGGCATAGTAAGACATTGGCGGTTCTCGACATTATGACTGATGAGGTAATTACTATCTCGAAGCAAAAGATAGCAAGATACAAGTGATTCTTGATTCTATGGACGTGGTCTCGCTACTGTAGTAATAGGTCCAAAGAACCCCAGCTACAACCGGGAGGCCGAAAAGTCGGCGCATTTCTCTCACCAACACAGTATTCGGTGTATATGTTCGAGGTCGTACGAGCCGGAAAGAGCGAGCTTTGACGTAATGCCTTACGCGGCCATACAAATAAGCTTGTCTTTTCTAGGTTGTACCTGCGGTAACCGTGTCCCAGACGTGTCTGCTCGATCTCAGGTGTTCTCGCAATCACGTGAATACAGTGAATACTGTTAGGGTACAGTTTACCGAGATACAAGTTAGAACTACCGGATTCCTTGGTCGCTAACCCTTGAAGACCCATAGTGATGGGTCACATATGTTGGCTCGGAGCATTTGTGGAGCATAGAACCGAGATTTCCCAGGTACTCTGCGGGACATTTACGAGTACCTCCCGAAGCCTCACTGCCGAATACTCGCTTTTGAGGTCGGTGATGATGCACGATGCTGTCGCCTCGTTTACCCCCCGAAAGTTTAGTTGCTAGGTCTAATCAGTCAACGATGATACCGCACTGCTTCAACCGACCTTTCAGGTACCGAGAAGAGGCTAGTATACTACACCAGATCTTGTGTGCGTTCGGCCATTTCTGCGCATTCAAGACTTATCTTTTCTATTCATAGTCGAGCACTTTTCACTCGAGTTGGTTATTCTCTTTTAGAACGTGCATATCTTGTTCTCCTGTCGAGCCTTCTTGCATCTGCATCACCCTCGTATCAAAGACCTGGAGAAATAGCATATATTTTTCTCACATGGCTAAGAAACTCATCGTCGTTACTGGTGCGACTGGAAACCAGGGCGGCTCCATCGCCCGCGGACTGCTGAAGACAGGAGAATGGCATGTCCGCGCTGTGACTAGGAATTCCAATGGAGAAAGTGCGCAGAAACTCGTTGCGGAGGGTATGGAAGTAGTTCAAGCCAACTACGAAGACGAAGAGTCCGTCAGAAAGGCCTTTGCTGTAAGTCACTGCCTGTATTGTTTGTTTGATTAGTATCTGATATGGATAGGGTGCGCAAGCCATCTTTGCAGTGACACAATGGTGGGAGGGTTTCTTCAAAGGCGCCAGTCAGGCCGGAGCTGGTGAGATCGAAGAACGTCAAGGTATCATGCTCGCAAAGCTGGCGGCTGAAGTACCAACGTTGGAGCATTATATCTGGAGCACACTTCCCGCAGCAGACGAGATCACCAAAGGCAAATTTCCCGTTCCTCATTTTGACTACAAGGCCAAGGTCGACCATCACATCCGAAAAAACATGCCAGACTTGGCTGCTAAGACAACCTTTCTCATGTTTGGTTTCTATCCATCCAATTTTGCTTTCTTTCCCCTTTTGAAGCCGCAACCTGTGGTAAGTCAATAATCTCGAGGTTCGCACCAATCATATGACTGATCAATCTATGAGTAGGCCTCTGCGCCAGGGACATATGTTTGGATGGTTCCGTCGGATCCAGCAACAGTTTATCCCATGGCTGGTAATATGGCCAAAGACCCAGGTGTTTGGGCGCGTCAGATTCTGGCTAACCCCAAATTAACGCATGGAAAGTACGCAGGTGTCTGCACCGAGGTTATCACTCTCGGAGAGGCGCTGCAACATTGGTCAGACGTCTCAGGCAAGAAGGGTGTATACGTGGAGGTCAAGCCAGAGGTTGTCGGCCAAATGTTCGGGTTAGCGGGAGAAGAGGCTGTTACCGGGGTGTTGTTCGGCGAGGCAGTGACAGACTGGTTTGGTCATATCAAGGAACAAGGGCTGTTCATTACAAAGGAGGAGTTGGATATTTCGATGGATGAGGTTTCCAACTTCAAACAGAGTCTTGAGGCGGTAAAACAGTTCCTGGGTTAATTAACACAATTATATGATAGCACAAGAGCCAGCTATGGGATAAGAAGTCAGACCGAGTTACAATCTTCACCATCCGCGATAATGTTTCGATTGCTCATGCAGACCTGTCAACTGTCAAGCCAGATCAAGCTTTTATAATCTTCTCATCAATTCAAGCCAAACCGAAAATTGAAGAACGATTAATGAGATAAATTGCTCTGCGAAGCAAAGCTATCTTGCTCAAAACGTATGAGACAGCGCGAATGTTGGGATTAGTTGATCAAAGCCGCCGTGTGATTGGCAAATTCCAGGAGTACGGCAAGCACGTGACCAAATCTCCACGTAATCCCTCTGTGTTTAGAACAAAACGGATAGAAAACGACCAGACTGACCAATAATTCCAAGCTAATTAAACCCAGAACCTGAGCTTGCCAAGCCTATCAACAAAGCTCTCTTCTCTCAAAACTTCTGTAAAACTAAGCTAGGTCTCAGATTGATTAACCTGATTGTTGGCCCATCTGTGCTCATGGATCATGGTCTTACGTAGGTCGAGTCGTACCTGCATGAAGCTCTTCTGCGCCAAACCGAGGCGTGGATCGCATGTAACGTAGGAGGATCAACAGTCTGTGAAACCTCGAATCGAGGGCTCGAGATCGCGCGATCTAAATCGTTTGACGACGAATCTGTACCTACACGGTTGCGACCGGAGAAGGCCCTTGTGTATATGGTCCATCGTCTGCTGACCTCTACGCAGACTTACTCCTCTACCTGATGAATGTAACAAATTTACCAAAGAATACATGCGCATCGTTTGAGAGGTGGGCATAAGCACCTTTATCAACAGGGTCTTTCAAGGGCTTACTGGGCTCTTCTAGGTCCGATCGTATTAGCTAATAGACCCTCTTGTTAGTTCGGCCCGAAGGCTTATATGTTCTTATCTTTGGGGACCTGTGGGTGCGACCGAACAAGGCCCTTTCGAAGGCATCCTCTTCGATCGCTAGTCTCCACGCGAATCTACCAGAATGGAAACAGCGCGTTGAGATAACGTACGGATCTGTTCAATAAGGTTAGCTGATACCTTGGTGTCCGTCTACTCCATTCAGGTAAAGCGATAACGCAGGATAGACGAGCCACTCACGACCTCTGCAGTCCAAACAAATCCCATATGGAAAGATACTCGCGGGGAAGAAATGTCGCAGATGTGGCGGACTAACTCGTTGTTGGGTGACTTGATGCATACACTTATAGTGCGTATGATAACCCTGCTTCATACACCGCTGTTGTCGTTTGCTGAATCTGCAGACGACTATTGTGTATTCGGCCGTAATCTTGTCTTGGTGACTTGAAGCGACCTCGGAATAGCTTCCGACTGGCAAGCAAAGCTTATTCGACTTACCGTACGGTCCGGACCTCCCTTGTCACAGATGGGCGAGAACGCCCAGGAGAAGCGAATTTGGAGACGCGGTTCGCTGACAGGGTCCAAGCCACTAGTGAACCAGCAGCGTCGATAATTGACTCAACCAATATCTAACTCCAGATTCGCAACAAGATCGTCGTAATATGAGGGTGTGCCCTGCTTCAACATTGACCTCGCAGATCTTGGCCCTCCATCTCACCTGATCTCGAAAGGTGGGGAATGTAGCTACAGTAGTCGAGTGGGCGATACCCGATCGGTACATCCCGTAATTGGGCCGAGTCACTGTTTCCAAGACCCAGGTACGGTGTAAGACGTACATCATCCCGAGCCGTGCCTTAGTGCAATGCTGATTACATGTTCTATGTCATCCAATTCTGATGTTTTGGTAAGAGGCATAAAATTGGTACGGAGACGGCTAACAAGAGGCTGTTTCATCTGCTGGGGTATCAGGCAAAAGTATTGTGAGTGGGCCACTAGCAAGGCACTGCAACATCTGATTCGAACTAGGCAGATTTTGAGCTCATGTAACATTGGGACGTGATAACGCGTCGGGTCCTTCCGAAGTGTCCCCAGATCGCGAGATTTCAGCATTCACGTACGAACCTCTTGCCTAACACCACGGCACGTGGTAAACAAGTGTCTAACACGTGTCTGGATAGTGGAATTAGTATCATGAGCACTTCTGGTCAGCTCAAAACCATTCCGATGTCCGTCCATATTGTCAGATTTTAGCGTCTTCACGTACCTACAACACTTTGGTCTGAGACAATCTTGGAGTGGTAACTACATGTACTACGATATCATCATTGCCCACCGACTATCAATCCAATTATCAGCGTTAAAGTCAGTATGCAAGACAAAGATTCAAAAGTCAAGGGCAGCGTGCCAACTTCAAAACCCACGAAATACCGCCTCGCATGTGACAGCTGTCAGCACTCCAAGATCCGATGCGACCAGGAACGGCCAAAATGTCGCAGATGTGCGAAGAAGGGCATCGAGTGTGTCTACAGTCCAGCACGACGTGCTGGACGACCACGCACCCGCAACAACAACAAGAGCACATCTGATGTGGAGAGCGGTGCATCTACGAGCCTAAAACAATATTTGACTCCCATCACGGAGCATGACATCGCCATTCCAGCCTCAGGCCAGATGTCACCCTTTGGTCCATTCAGCATACTGTCAGCCTCTGAGAATTGCTCCAGCTCCAATACATCCACCATTCTTAGTATATCGCAGGCTATTCCACTACCGAGCCCCGACGATATGGATTTCTCGCCGTATCGAAAGCCAGACGACGACTTTCTGCAAAGCCTGCCGGACTTCACAGCTTCGCAACGTGGTACCTCTAAGCACACCACCGATTGCTATTACGCCATGTCTCCCGAGTTCCACATCGCCCCAGAGCTCCTCAATGTGGGGTTCTGCGGAGCATCATGGGAGCAACATGAACATGATCAGGAACAATACCAATTTCTTCCCACTCCTTCGTTATCTGATGAAGGGCTGCCTTACTTTGGTTTACTGACCCCCGATGGTCATGAACCGCGCCATCTGGATCATCACCAAACCGATATGCCAATTCCGACTACAAGCAGCAACGGCATTGAAAGTTGCAGCCATGCGGTCCGTTCACAACAACAAATGCAGTCACAATGTCCACAGCCCTTCGATAACACTTTTCCCTCGACAAAAGCATGCGACTGCGTGTCCAACCTTCTTGATTACCTATCCACACCTTCCCATGGACCCTTGTCATCACCCCTCACCTCCACCTCAGCTGCTTTATCCACCTCCAGAACTCTCATTACCTGCTGTCGCATCACTATCGCGTGCCCTAACGCGTGCTCTACACGCCCATCAACTGCGCTCATCATCTGTGAAGCTATTGACCAGGCGCTCGTATCACTCAAGCTGGGCAGTACATCCCTCTGGACACCTACACTGGCGCCTATACCAAGTCACGAAAACCGGGCCTCTTCATCACCATCTTCTTTGTCCAGCACAAGCGACGGTAAGAGCAACGACTTCATGCTTCCATCGTCAGTAGTAGACGATGAGTGCGAACCGCTGCGCTGTGGGACATTGCCAATTCAAGGCGCTGACAGGCGTGCTGTGGTGCGTGTACTGCTAGTAAAGCGGGTGTTGGAGGCGCAACGGGTGCTAGAGCGGCTGCGGGACTCCTTACTGTCGGGTCTGCTAGTTGGTGAGGATGTTGCAGTGAAGAACCCACTGCTAGCACTATGTGTAGATGTAGTAGGCGACTTCACCAAGAGAGTGGAGACTATGAAGCTAAAGATGTAGCGCGAAAATGGTTGAGACAGTGAAAGGGAGAAGTAGTAATCACCACTTTTACTATACTAACCACTACCTCAATACTACATCACTACAAGTAGTAGATGTCAAAGTAGTAATTAGTAGTAATTACTATTTTACTACTTTCCCCAACACTGAATCGAGAATGACGAACAGAGAATCAGATCTTTTATCAAAAGTTCGGCTTGTTTTGCATCTCGGGGAATACTAATCGAGTCAATCAACGACATAATCGTACGGTGGTTTCCACCCTTCCTCTTCGCGGCCATCTGCATCGCTAAACTCCACATGATCTTCCTGAACCGCAATCTCGGCCACCGATCACGCAACCAGCTCTGACTAACCTACAATATACCGACTAAAGCACGGGTAACGTTGATCTGGACCCATGCTGTTGTGCTTCTATAAGTATATCTCGTCGTAAAGTGTAACATATTTCCAACCACTAGTCTGCATACCAATCAATTAGCAAAAGATTACGACCATGTCCGCTATATCGTTTCTACCTGAACCTTCGAATGCAATTTCTGATGAGAGCATTGCAGGCGATGTTGTCCTTGAAGCGCTCGAAGCTGTTACCGCTGGCAACATCCCCTCATCCCTTCGCGACAATGAGGAAAAGCGACTTCGATTTCTTGAGGCTGCCAGGATGGCCTCTCTGAAGCTTGAACAACCATGGGACACTATGCAGCGGCTGATCTTCTGCGCACTGCCGCCTAATATGGTGCAAGTGGGCATCAACTTGGGGCTGTGGAGACTGCTTATTAAGCAGGAAGGTGCGGTAATGAGCGTCAGTGACATGGCTGCCGAGTTGGGCGCTGAGAAGGCACTACTAGTGCGAGTGCTGCGGTGGGCCGCGACGCAATGGATGGTGGAACGGGTCGGCGTCGAGACGTACCGGGCAACGAACATCACACGATACTTGTCCATGTCAGGGCTGGAGTCTGTGATCTTTCATGTGTCAGTACTTATAGTGTTTCTTGGGAGGATCATAACTGACTTGCTTCACAGGACTGAGAGGAACATTGCTCTGTACAACGCGATACCACAGTGGCTAGCTGATAATTCCTACAAGCAGCCACAGGACAACAAAAACCTCCCATTCAATCTGAGTAAAAACACTGACCTGCACTTTTTTGAATGGCTATCGCAGCGGCCACGACACCAGGAGGCCTTCAACGAATACATGTCGTTCCAGCGAGTGGGACAAAAGAGCTGGCTAGATGTATTCCCGCTCGAGAAGTACATGCGCGCCTCCAGCGCAGGACATGAGCACCAGTCACTTTTCGTGGACGTTGGAGGCGGCTACGGTCACCAGTCCAGAGAGGTTATCAGGAGGTTCCCCTGGGCGCACGGGCGCGTTGTGCTACAGGATACACACGCGGCTGCCATCGACTCTGCTAAAAGCATCGATGGCTTGGAGATTATTCATCATGACTTTAACAAGGCACAACCAGTCAAGGGAGCGTGCGTCTACTACCTGCGGAATATCTTGCATGACTGGCCAGATCAAGTCTGCCTTGACATCCTGTCTCATCTCAAAGATGCTCTTGTTCCCGACTCGGTTATCCTGCTTGACGAGCTTACCCTTGGGGATGAGAGCACACAGTGGTACGGAGCCTCATTCGATTTGCTGATGATGGCCAATTACGGGGCACGAGAGAGGTCACTGGCTGAGTGGGATTGCATTCTCGGAAAGGTGGGGCTGGAACGGAAAACGTTTGTGCCGTACAGCATGCATGGAGATGGTATTCAGGTAGTTGGCGCTCGAGCAACGGCTCAAGAAAGGCTGTGAATGTGTCTGGTTTAGTTTTTAGTTTTTGGTGTACGGGAACAGCGTATGATGTCATGCTCTCTCTAAAGCTCTTAGATTGGAAATTTGTTGGATGCCACGAATGCCTCTCGCTGAAGTATTGGTGTTTCTTGGTCAAAGCTTCCTTTTATTGACTAGACTGATAGACTATTCAGGTGGGGCTTGTTCTGGAATACAACTGCTGCTTCCGAGGGTGCTCGTACTTGATCCTGGTTACCGGACGCGGTACTGACCACCCCCATAAGAAGGTTTGACTACCTGCATAAGCTAGAATGGGCAAGGTAAGCTTAAGGGTAGTAACAACGTGTCTAAAAGCGAAAAAAAATCATATGTTGGTAATAATACATAAGCGTGCTACGCTATACCTATTTCGGCTGATGCAGGTGGTCAAACTTTCTTATCGGGGTGGTCAGTAACGCGTCCCCATGATTACTGGTTGGCACCATCGGCAAATTCTCTTGCATTCTATCTTGAAACAATGACAAAGATCCCGAGAACGTTGAGAGGGCGCCTAAGCGAACGTAGACATGTTATTTCGAAGTTGACGCCGCGCGAGACGGCTCGGTGGATTTGATCTACCCCGGACCCCGACTTGCCAAATTGGTCCGCGATAATCATCAACCCAGGAAAATGAGGCTTGACACGGCAAAGCCAAGCTTATATGTAAACTGACAAATGGCCTGAGTCCCTGTTACAGCTTACCATTGCGATCCGAATATTGTGCGCCCAACACAAAAATCGTCAACTCGCATACCATGGCGAACCACTTCAAAATCGAGCCTCTGGCTCATCCTTCAGGGAAGACATGCAAGGTATGCATCGGCCAGATATTGGAACCATCCCTACTCTTCCACGCTAATGATGTTGCGCTTAGTTCGGAGCTGTCGTCACCGGTCTCGATTTGAACCAATTCACAGATGAGACAGTGACACAGTTGCAGAAAGCGACCTGGGAGCACAAACTCGTCATCATCAAAGGCCAAAAGGACCTCGAGCCGAAGCGCGGCTGGGAGTTGCTGCAAAAGCTTGATCCGGACTCAAAGAAGATAGATAACACTACGTTCGCCCGAGCATTTTACCCCAAGAATGGAATAGTAGCTGCCATCAACTACGTCGAAGTGCCTGACGCGGGCTCCTTTGTCTTTATCGGCAAAGGTCCTCAAGACGATCCGCGCTACGGCAAGCCAGGCCTTAACATGGGCGATACCAACTTCAACCAGTACTATCAGAAGCCGCTTGCAGACGCAGACTTTGAAGCCGGGAAAGCCCGATTCCATTGGTGGCATGTGGACGGAACCTACTGGCAATTCGACCCCCCAACCTTCACCATGCTCCGACCCATCAAGTTTCCAACAGAAGGTAAGAGTACGCAGACGGTGGAGTGGGTTGACGGTTCGGGCCAGAGCATGGAAGTCAAGCCAGGGCGCACGGCATTTGTAGATGTCGAGCAATTGTATCACATGCTGAGTGATGAGGAGAAGAGAACTGTGGATCATAGTTGGGTTGAATACATGTACTGGCCGTACGAAAAGATCAAGGGCTGCCGTGGTGCTCCAAACGGGTTGGGCGTGGCAACCGAGGGCAGAGAGTTACCGGACGAAGAGGTGGAGGCGCATGAAGAGGGAAGTAAAGAGTGGCAGAAGAAGGTTTGTTCGACCTGGGAAGAAGCTCAGTCAGCCTGATACTAACACGACTGTAGCTCCCGTTAGTCTGGGTCAATCCCGTGACCGGCAAGAAGTCGTTCCAGGTGCAGCACAACCTTGCCCGTCGGCTATTCATCCGTAGTGGTCCGAACGACACACCCAAGGTTATTGATGACTCGGGCGAAGTCAGGAAGTTCTTGGACAACATCCAAGGAAGGATGATCAAGCCTGAGCACATTTGGGTGGGTCCTGAGGAAGAACATGATATTCTCCTCTTCCAGAACTATGGCCTCTTCCATACCAAGATTGACTATCCGGCCAGTTGGGGTGTCAGGACGGTGCATCAGGGTTGGTTGCCTGGCGGCAAGCCACCCGCTGGGCCAGTGCCGATTCCAGAATCTTAGATATCGAACCGTAGCACACTATTATACATCTGCACAGACTAGGATATGGTTTGGAATGCTCCTGAGTACGCTGCCCCTTTTGAGGAAAACGTGTATGATTCTTTATTTCCACTTCGTTTGGTGTGATCGCTCTGGTTTCAGCCAATCTCCGTACCTTATCTTGTCCGCGCTGGCGATCGCATCGTGATTAGTTATACCGGCTCGCTTAGACATTCATTCGTGCAGCCCGATCGGGGGGTATGGCGAGAGATATCGTCGGTCGCGGGTACTCCTAGATTATGGCGAGTCGCGTTGGATAAGGGTGATGGCAGATGGACCCTTGCCGCAGCGGCACACTCCAGGTGCCAAGGCGCTAACAAGAATTGCGTCATCATGGAAGCCGGTAGCCAGGTACAGGATGCAACCTAAGTGACATCCTGAGCCAGGTAACACAGCGAGCGAACGTCCGACAATCAATCTTACTCCCGGTTTGTCGTCGACCTGGAACTTTTTTTGGACATTGCGTTTTCTCAGAGCTATCTACTACGATATCCTTATCTGTCCACTCCTTTTTGCTGTTCTCACGGGGAACAACTAGATGAGATATCTGCACTTGGTTTCCGTTCTTCTACATTTGTTTATGCGTATTCTTACTACTTGATGCACGATTAGGATCACTGATCATCAGCTCCTTATTGAGAATCGAGACGCCCTCATGTCCAATGGTTTGAATCAATTTGTATTCTTCCGTGTTAAACAGAGGCTATCGATGACCTTGACTACCCTTTGTTCCGTCATAAGTTCATTTCTTCGAGATATCCCTCGCCCTGGACGTTCTTCTCGTGTTGATATACTTTAGGACTGATAGAGCTACACGTGGCTCTTCTTCTCTGCGTCACTGCAGTACCATATCTGCCATGGTGGCATCTGTTCTTTCAACAGCCTGACTAAAATTCTTCCACGTCGTCGAATTCCGCACTCAAATCTTCGCCATCAATAGTTCACCCACCAAACCAGTCACCAAAACTCCACTCACCCACCACTGACCGTATACAAAGAAGTTCCTACATTCGCGCGGATCCCACACATCAATCCTTGCCAACATGAACAATGCGGCAACAGAAGATACGCTGGCGCCAACCTGGAATGGGCCGCGCGTTAGACCGCCCCAGGACACGGTGGCCCACAGGAAGCCGGCCATGGCGCTTGCGATTGATAGCAGAAACACCTTTGGGTAGTGGCGTACAGCTATAGCCAATGAGCCCACACCTACGTTCAAGTCGTCTCTGATGTCCTGGAATGCGTAGACGGTATCGTAAGTGATGTTGAATAGGGATTGACAGGCCCACATAGCGAGCATAGCCTTGCTACGATCTTCTATGCTGAGCCTGGAGACTGGAGCAGCTGGATAAGGCCCGTCCACTACGGCAGCGTCGACCAAGAAGACCGCCCAACCCACGCCCACACCCAAGCAGAGCTGTGGGAAGTTGCTGAAGCGCTTCATGAAGGGGTAGAAGAGAGCGAGAATAGTTGTGAACAGGGCATGCTGACCCGCGCGGGTTGGTAACATAGCGTAAAATAGAACGTGGCGCAAGATAGCGAGGACAAGGGTCGTGAAGAGGGCGTCTGGCGTCGACAGGGCACCACGAGCGAGCGGCCGCTTCTTGCAACGCTCGACTAGCCGATCGAGGTCTTGGTCGACAGTGTCGTTCCAGGCGCAGCCGAAGCTGCGGAAAATCAAACCGTCGAGCAAGAAGAAGGCGCTCAACTTGGCCCAGTCGGCCGGAGACAGGGCTTTTGGGTTGGTCAAGTTGACTGAGTACAGGAAGCCGATAAAGTAGGGGAAGTAAACGCCCAAGAGTCCAGCGGGCTTGCTGAAGCGTGTGAGCTCCAAGTAAGGTCTCCATGAAGGTTTTGGTGCCGCATCTTTGGGTCTCGACGAGATGGACGAGAGTTTGGCAGGTGCCGTCTCGACGAGAGTACGTAGGGTCGACATGTTGTGTGTGGTTCAACTACAAAGCGTAAAGACCGACGTAGTTCAGTAGAAGACAAGACTCTGATCGAATCGCCTCTAGGTCTTTCCACACTTGTACTGCTAACCACTCCTTAAGATGTATGATATTTTCCAGCTTTTACGCTCTCGGGTTGGAATTCGCCGCTTTATTATTGGTGCCTCAACACGTCGCATACTCGGCATGCAGAGGGCTTATCGGGGAGTTTGAGGTGTTATCGGTACATTTGTTGTTCCATGTAGAGAAGAGACATAGGCGCGTTGCATCTCTCCTGTAGAATATGCTGTTTCCCTTCCAGATGCCCGCTGACTGAGACGTAGCTATCAGTCTCCGATTCATTTTTGGAGCCCTCTTCTAGACCTCCACTGATGAAGTCATCCAATGGGCGAGTTTTCGTGAGACGGTCGCCCTGTCGAGGGCGGGAGGCTGGTCGTTCTCCTGCGCCCAACGGTGATCCTGATTGATAGGCCGCAGGGCTACGGGATCGTATGTTGGCCTTAGGATCATCCATAGCTTTGATGACTGAATCGCGAATGCGGGCTTTCCAAGTGAGGCGAAGAGGGATTCGTTCCTAAGCAGAACTATAGCGTCAAAATCCGCCGTTGATGTTCATCCACGTTCCCAAACCAGAAGTTGGGGGTCGGACCATTTTGGTTAAAGTCGGAATCCGACACCACACGAACGCGACATGATTGCGGGATTACCCTCACTTCGTTCCCGATCAGACCAGCTCGGATGAAGGAGAAACAGACACGGCAGATGAAGAAGAAAAGGTTGGAGCAGCACGTTAAGACAGAGGAGTAGCGGCGCAATAAAAGACTTGGGATGTCGATTGACATGAAACTGTGTATTTAGGTGCGAAACCTATCGATCCGAATACAGGCTTCTTGTTCATACTTTCCCTCTGTAGTGGAATAGAAAGGGATCACAAATAGCAATGCTCAACGCCGCCGAACTCCAAGCCCGATACGCGCAGGAACGCGACAAGCGACTGCGACCCGACGGCTTTCAGCAATACACGCGCCTTCCCAGTAAAGAAGACAAGCCACTCGCCGAGGATCCGTGGTTACAATATGCGCAAAAGGAATCAAGCCCACTCAAGGACGGCGACAACATGCAGTTTCTCATCATCGGCGCAGGCCACGCAGGGCTGCTAGCAGGAGGACGACTAGTAGAAGCAGGCTTCCCAGCAAAGGGCATATGTCTAGTGGACGTGGCGGGCGGCTTTGGTGGCACATGGTACTGGAACCGCTACCCAGGCCTACAATGTGATGTGGAGAGCTACATTTACATGCCTTTCCTCGAGGAAACGGGCTACGTGCCAAAACACAAGTACGCATCAGGCGATGAGATTCGCCAACACTGCGAGCGCGTGGCGTCACATTATGGGCTGCGCGGTCAGTTCTCGACACGGTTGCTCGGCGCGACATGGGACGAGGAGCGTAGACGCTGGGTGGTCCGGATGCGCAGAGAGCATGGCAATGACGAAGAGATGACCATCTTGACACAGTTCTTGATTCCAGCCAGCACCCTCTTCACGGAACCCAGAATGCCCAAGCTTGAAGGCTTCGACCAACTTCGCGCCAATATCCCCGTTTTCCACACAGCACGCTGGGACTTCAATTGCACTGGTGGCTCGCCGACAGATGCAACTCTCTCGCAGCTGCAGGGCAAGCGTGTCGGGGTCATCGGTACTGGAGCGACAGCGGTGCAAGTGATACCACAGGTGGCCCGCTGGGCTGACCATACATATGCCTTTCAGCGCACACCTTCTTACTGCGTACCGCGCCGCCAGCAGACCACAGATGATGGCACATGGACACGTGACGTGGCGACAGGCCCTGGTTGGCAACGTGCTCGCCGGCTCAACTTCGACACCTTTTTCGACGGTCAGAAGCACCCAGAAGACCATCCAGACCTCGTCGGTGATGGCTGGACGCAGATGGCGCGCGGGTTTGCGGGTTTTATTGGAGGTCCGCACCTTGTCACGCCCGACAACGTCGCAGAGCACGCTCGTGCGCTGTATGAAACGGACGTGCCGCTGGCAGAGCAAGCGAGAGCCCATGTGCGAAACACTGTCGTAAAAGACTCGGCCACGGCAGAGAAACTACAGCCATGGTATCCTATGTGGTGCAAACGGCCTACGTTCCAAGACGGGTATCTGACCGCCTTCAACCAGGAAAATGTTACCCTCGTAGACACGGATGGCAAGGGCGTGGAGCGGTGCACGCCGCGCGGTCTCGTCGCCAATGGAGTCGAATACGAACTGGACGTGCTGATCCTCGCCACAGGTTTCCTGCTGGCAACAGGTGCAGACGCTGCGCCTGCAGAGCTCTTTGGCATACCCGTCATTGGCCGCAACGGCCGCCGTCTCAAGGACAAATATGGTTCTGCCGACTTTGGTACGATGCATGGCATTGCCACAAATGGCTTCCCTAATCTGCTCTATCCCGGTCTCGGCAACGGAGCAGGCTCGCCAAACCTCACCGCCGTCTACGACATTGAGTCCACCCATCTCGCCAATGTATTGAAGGAGGCTGCGCGTCGCGCTCCAGACTCCACGCAGCTTGTCATCGAGCCGACTAAGCAGGCAGAGGATGCGTGGATGGACGAAATAGAGAAGTGGTCGCTGTGGTACTCTGTCGTGATTGCCTGCACGCCAGGCTACTTCAACCACGAGGGCGCCACGATGCGCCTTGCTGGAGGCGATCCTGAGAAGCGGCGACAGGCGATGCGAAGGGTGCTTCACGGGGGGGGTATAGCTATGTACGAGCAAATCGTCCGCGAATACGATGCGAAGGGCGACATTGAGGGCTTCGAGGTATCGTGAAGGGTATCATGGCGTCGCGTGTAGTAGACGCAGCATATGAGTTGAAAACAGGTACGTCCCATCAACGCAACATAGTGTAGCCTATCAGAAAAGGCATCTCGCACATCCACTTGTGTTGTATTGTCAAACTGCGGCAGCCAGGTGAGAGAGTAGAGGCGACAGGCCGTGCCAAGGCGCTTACCTCGTTCGGTCAGTGTCAGCTCACGTGCTAAGGAGATGCAGCTCTGTATGTATTGATAAATCACTATGTAAGAGGAAGAAGCAAGTTGTCACTTTCCTGTTTCCCATACGAACATGCATGTCTTGTCACTAATATCGATTTACATTCCGATTGAGCCTATCGGGGAGGAACTGATGAAAACAATTGGATCGTTGGATGCAATGCAGTGCATTGGCCCGCAAGGTTTCTTAGCCGACTTCGCGAACACCCGGATGATTTCTATATTGATGAGAACACATGGTAACTCGTATTGCCTCCGATCATACAGGTGGAGCTGCTTTGCCGTAGTGTTTAGTGAATTCGGAGTTTTGCTACGGCACCACACATACATATCTTGGGTA
Organism: Alternaria brassicae; assembly: GCA_004936725.1. Lineage (NCBI taxonomy): Eukaryota > Fungi > Ascomycota > Dothideomycetes > Pleosporales > Pleosporaceae > Alternaria > Alternaria brassicae. The sequence goes on from CM016513.1 coordinate 1,406,840, forward strand.
CATGTCCTTGGACGTCATTGGGTGGAGACTTGGAAAGACAGTCTACCGATTACTGCAGATGCTGTGCAGGCTGCTTCAACTGATTACGCCACTCGAGCTGTGCCGGATGCTGATGTCAGTCGTATTTGGTTGTTGTTCAAGGTGTAGTGGTAGACAGTCTGGCCACGTCTTAGCCAACTTCATACAGCTTACGAACTTACAGAAGAAGATGTTGACTTCGTAGATAGACGAAAATAACGAACAGCCGATATGCTATTTGATAGGTTTACGGACTTGGGTGCCCAGGCAGGAAGTTCGGCTCCGCCTATAGCTGTAGAGTTGATTTGCTATGCACGGTGAGTCCTCGCACACCATCAGCATAAAGAGGCCTGCTGTGGTTTATGTCGCATGTTCGTCATATCCAATACTAGCCAATCAATACTTAGACACGACGAGTCGAAGCTGTTGTGTAGAATGCCCGTACCCGCAGCTTCTCCGTTAAGGGCGTATCGAGATAGGTTTCATTGGACAGCGCTGACATTTGACATCCGATGCGTTTTCGTCACCCTGGCCTGGACCCTGATTTTCTCTCGAAACTCATCTCGAGTACATAGAGTGCGGGCTGCAGGAAGCCATTAACGAAGTTCGTCGTCGAAACGGGTTCGCGCCAAGCTATCGGCCGTGGTCACAATGTAGCGAGTTTCTGAAAGCATCAATTTCCTCAAGTGTTTCGGGCCCTTCCTATCCTGATACACGACGCATAAAGAAGATCTGCATGACAGCAAGCCTCTCCACTTGACTAGCAACGATACTGATTTCTCTCCCTAGCTGCCACATCCATGACAATTCCTGTCGTTGCCGGAGCAGATAGGCGATCATGCTAGGACATGCAATACTGCTTGTGGAGGAAGTGATGTGAGAAGAAGCATTGTTGGCTTGGAGACGGTATGCCGCTAACGATGCTGGTGGTGTGTAGACCCCTGAAGGCATCCGATCGTCCAGGACGTCCAATATACTAGTGGAGACTAGTGGGCCAGGGCCCCCGACAACGGACCAGACTCCTATCGATATTGCAGGACTGCAAATGGTTCATGTCTCCTTCAACCTTCGTACACCTCCTCCCATATCACCGACGGACAGTTCGATACGCAGCTACAGTAAAACAAGATCTTCATTATACCTGCTCAACTGACATGTCGCTATTGGCGATGATATAACAACAACCGACTCTTCGCACCTTCGCGCCCAGCCTCATATCATACGTTAACCGCCTCGACCCCCATCTGCCATGGGATCGCAAGCGAACGAAGACGTATCCCATACCCATAATGCCTGAGAAAGAAAAGAGCAATAAGAAACAATTGCCAGGCCGAAGCCTGCCTTACATGTCGCGCCCATCGTCCGACCGCCGTAATAACACGACGCCGACCTCCACCATTACCTGATATTTCCTTGAAGCAAAGGAAAATTAAGAGCTAGGCTGCCTTCGAAAGTAGCCATGAAATTGGCGCAATAGATCGACGTTTTTTTATTTGGAAAAGCGATTCGCGAAAAGGATGCGTGGATCAGAGGTTCACACAACTCCGAGGACGCCTTTTCTTAGAGCACAGACGCTTGGATACAACGAAATAAGGGAAAGAGAAGGATCAGATAGAACATGAGGAAGACAAGAAGTAAAGTGGGTACGCTTGAGGATGACGCGCGCCCGGAGCACAAAGTCAAACTGCGTAGCGACCCAACAGGATCTAGGCACCGAATCACCCCCCGAGAGGCGGCCATCAAACTCGGAAATTCCCTGGATTCTGAACAACCCGACGTCAGCGTCGTCTTACGTGGTCAAGTACTTCTAATTCGCGGTCGGAACCAGAACTTCGGGATGATGAACTCGGTAGTGCTTCAATCTCGCATCTGACCGCAGGAAGACCCTGCTGCAATGCTGGTTTTCGCAAAGCAAAGTCTTCCTGACGCCGATGTGCTTCTGTCTTCTATGTCGCCCGAAATTACCCCCGTCGGTGGGTGCCCGTAAATCTCGCAGGGCAAAGAGGACAGCGAAGGACATTGGATGGCGCAGATCCTGCGAGAGAGGAAATTTCAGAGCTTGGCACCACGGACATAGGTGTCCCAAGATAGTTGTGATATCTGGTAGGTCTACTGAAGTTAGGATACATTGATCGTCAATTTGGGATAGAGAGCAGAGACTTACGTCACGTCGTAACCATCATTAGACCGGGAAGACGACACCACAGCGTTTTGCTGTGCCTCTGCTGGCCTCAACGGAATTATGAGTTCACCGCAACCGCCATAACCGGAACGAGGTCCTAAGTTGTGGGAGTAACTGACGTGGTGAAATCCGGCTGTCCCAAGGTCCGAGCCGTGGTCCATGTTGACAGCGTCTCGGGTACGGCCGACCCCCGACGTGCTGATTACATTCACTAGGTTGTTCACGTGCTGAGCCAGAATCATCTGGTGGTTGCTGCGCGGGGTGTTGGTAGACCATGGAGCATCTCTGCCTCCCAAGACAGGTCCTCGAGGCGCGAGTGATGCGTCCTTTCTTCCTTCGTGAAGGCGAGAAGGGTAGATTAGCCCCGGTCCATCTGCTACATCGCCTCCCTGGGAGGTCTGTGACTTGTCAAGTATAGCCATATCTTGTCCAAGCCCTGACGTACTCGGGTAGTGATGTTCGAACGCGAATGGCTCGATGTGCTGGGGGTTAATGTAACTGCTGTTGGCATCGTCATGTATGGCAAGTATAGGCAGGTGCAGATCCACAAAGCGGGGTAGTCCTGAATTCTGAGTACAGTGCATACAGGTATTGTTGTGCGGAGGCTCCAGCTGGCCCAAGTTGTCTTGATCAACGTTCGACGGCGCTGATGCTGCTTGGGTATCACAGATCGACATCGGGTATTGCGAGTGAATCATTTGACAACTGCGTAGGTAGCATGGCTCATTCGGGCGCCATTCCTGTAAGCCCTCGTCTACCAGGTACATTTCGATGTCGTGCTCCAAGGCATCTCCGGCGTTAGGCTCGCTGTACCTGAGATGTTCGAAACCCTGGGAGCCCTCGTAAGGAGTTTTATCTGGGCCGGTAATGGCACTCGTTCCGTTGCCGATTTGATCGGGACTGTCGTCTATGGTTGAGTCAGTCGGGTAGTACCCAGATCTGGGAGTGCCGGAGGATTTCATGGCAGCTGGCTGTGACGGTACTGTTGACTACAACAAGACCTCCTTGCTCAAGCTGAAGTGCGTAGTTTTCCTTACGCCGAGGCCGCAAGAGATCTGAAAGAGCAGCTAAACTTAGTAGTTGGGCTCAACGTGAAGAGCGGAGAGCCAGGATCGCCTGGTACGGTGGTTGTAAGGCCGTGATCTGAGGAGCAAGCACGTCAAATGTAAGTTGGTGTAAAGAGCTTGGGTTTGATCGAAGATGGCGATGATTCGAGATGGATCGCGTTGGGAGAAAGAGATTGAGGTATGAAGGTCTGGCGTGCCTCCAGACCAAGGTCGGAGCGCCGTGAATGCAGGGATTACACACGCACGTCTGGGCCTTGCTTCGCAAAAGTATCAAGACATCCGGTCCCAACTGCAATGGACGACGCAAAATTCTGAAAAGTAAAACGAAAACGGCGAGAGTGTATATGATGCACTGCGGAATACAACAGCGTCGTTGACGTTCAAGGCGAGCGTAGTATAATGAAGCCATCAGTCGCAAAAACCACCATCAATACGTTGAGGTGATGCACCACCGCGGCAGGTCTTCCAACCACAGACAGATGTGTCCACCGCAACGATGTGCCTCCATTCTGTGAGGCGGACCATGTATCGTCCGCTCACTCGGGGGCGCTGGTGCATGCCATATGTGCCTGAAGCGGTGAGCAGCCAGGTGCGTGTGGTTTAGCGTTAACCCGAGGACCCCATCATTCTCTAGCTCCGATTATCTGCATGATCTTCAGAGGCATGATAGGAAGGGTGTGACGGTATGGGAGCTCGAGAGCAACTGCAACTGTTCATCAGCAACAGCAAGTTGTCCCGTGTTGCGATCTCTTCCCGTCGAGCACGATGAGTGTATGAGTGTTGTTAGGGACAGCCCCTTGTGCTGAGCCGCCCTCGCCATTGGATTGATGATGGCCCACCCGAGAGGTCCCTCCGTCGTCATCGATATCGCAGTAGGAGATCGAACGTTGCGGCGAACAGTAGGGCAGACTCTAGGGCAGACTGTAGGGCAGATCAGGTACGATGATATTGGTCGTAGGCAGCACGATGCTACAAATCAGCGTTGCTTTGTGAGTCCATTTAGTTGACTCAACGTAATGAGGTGTGAGTTCTGCCTAGACCGGAGGGCGCAGACTTATTCGATAACGATATTGAAATTACATTTTCGAAAACTCGGTGCGCTGGAGTTATTTTACGTGTAGTAAGACTGGATGAAAATTCGACAAGCAGCATCAGGCTCTAAATTGCAGAAGAGATGGACAGTCTTTATCAACCGCTGGCTGGCAACCCACCCCCAACACAAAGGGGCCCCTTTCGACGCCTTCACCGATCGCCACTCACTGTGACAGGACCTCTTCTTCCGCGGCACATGAAGCCACCCACCCTCAGATTGAGGGGCGGGCCCGTCCTCAGCGGCAGGTCTACTTGAGGTTCTGTAATAGTACTCCAACGAATGATCATGCTCAACCAGTAAACGCATCCCCACCTTTAGTTGCTGGTGCATCAAATGATACTGATTGGCAGCACATCTATGTTTAGCTTACATTGACAAGTGATCATTCTGCGCAATAACATTCTGACGGACACAATGTTCAGCCTTGGCTAACTTTGCAGCCCCCACGTTGTGGGTGCGTACTGACGCAGCTGTGGAAGAGATCTTGCGCCCAGATAGCGCCGAAATTTACCTAAGCGCGCTTCACACCTATGTAAAGTACGCATGATCAATGCAGACAGATGCAATTCAAGCCATTTTGCATGTCCTATCCCTCGTGCAGCCCTCACGCCGAAAGGAAGTCACTGTTGAAAGGTCATTCGTATGTGCGCCACGGGGCTGGGGCCGAAATCCATACTAGTATGATTTTTACCTTGCTTTAGCCCACAACTGACACTGTAGTGTCTATCGAGATATATGGGAGCAGATGTCTTGCAGGAAACAGGCGCTGCGATCCATTCGCCGGGTTGGGAATACGCATGCGAACGAGCAATCAAACTGATCTTATCGAGGGGAGAACACCTGTTCAAACATTGATTCTGGAGGCTAACTCTTTTGGAGATTTACAGCGAACAGCAACCAATTTATCCAGCAATCAATCAAGGCGCGGGCCGCATTTGAAGTGCATGCGACGACTGTGCCGCAGTCTAGGGAGACTGGGAGAGGAACCAGGGTGATAACTGTCTGGTAGGAGCCAAGGAAATCTTTGTCCGACCTACCTGCATCCAGAAGGCGAACAAGCGGCTAGAAGAGGCGTAGTTTCCAACCCCACTACATGCAAGCCTATCTGTCACCACACCATCGTTGGTATTGATGGGTGCGGCCGATTAGTAGGGAAAAATGCGTCGTCGAAATGGCGACATCGTGTTGGGAGCGTTGTTTGTAGCACTGCAAAGTCATACAATGTTTGCACCACGCCTGGGGCACAAAGTGCCGGCCGTACAGTAGTATCAGGCGTGCCGCTGGACCGGAAACCACCAGGGCGGACACCACTAACATGGTGAGAAGCCATTGCGACATTAGCGTGGGCTGCGTTTGATGCTGACTTCCCGTCGCGTCGCGGATCCAATGTGCCGGCTTCGCTCATGGCGATGGGCAATGCATGTGGGACTGCGCGTAAACACGACCAGGCTGGCGGAACTCTGCTGGAAGGAATCGATAACCTGCTTATGGTCCAGAGCTGCTACCAACGTAAGAACTGCTGTAGGATTTGCATTAGATGATTAGTGATTATGCGACCGCTTCCATCGAGTGGCGGTGTGCTCAACAAGCCGTATTGTAAATGTAAATTGCTTGGGTACCAAGACAAACTCACGATCGGGTTGAGAGCTTTCACTGCCGGTCGCAATAAACAATAGCACAATGGCTGGGGCAAAATGATTCGGCCACCGTTCAAGACGACCGCTAATAATACCATGAACAAACAACGGAATACAAATCGTCGCTATTGCCAGGAGTTCTTGCATGAGGGGCAGCCATACCCAACCGCAAACATCTTACTGTCACACAGTCGCGGGACTATTGGATGCTGCGGTCCACCCCATCTCTGCACCCTGCAATCGCCATAGCTGGGATAAAGTACCGCTGGAGAGGTAAAGTTGTACGTGCAAAATAGAGCCCAACGCTCTGCCATTCGGAGCCTTGTCCAAGTAACAGCTGACTTACGTGTGCCTTGTCGAGGATGCAAACCAAAGGATCAAACCCGAGCCCAAAGATGATGCTAGTATTCCGCGGACGTAGGTAAACCCGTAGTAAGTTGTAGATAATGTTGAAGGAATATAGAAGGGCGCTTCCATACCCAAATGTCTACAACTATGGGGCCCAGTACTCAACACTCCTTCTTTTATCGTCGTCATATGCCTGTATTCCAAGGCTACTCGGAACGAATGACTGAACGGAAAATTATTCCCCGGTGCTGACCATCATTGACTAAACGCCCATTACCCGCCGGGCAGTAAGCTCGAAGATGGAAATGAGCACAATGTGTGTGTGGCTGTGATTGGCTCACCATCGAATAATTATGTAGTGCTGGTTTTCTCAGCCTTATCTGGTTACGATAGTCATATACACACGGGCTCAAAGAGTCGAAGTTGGGAAAGAATACTTTTCGAGACATCATTTTGGGATGCAGCTCCCCGTTATTTAGAGTTGATATGCAAAGACTGAACTGGGTGTTTTTCCCATATTGTATACAGTTGCCGGAGTTGCCCGTGACAAACGGTATGCAAACTCGTCATTATACAGTAAATCAGTGTGGAGACCACTGATCTCAATCAGAATGATGCCCGATCGGGGCGTGTCGTACTCGTGCAGGTTTCAGTAACTTCTTGTAATTGACGAGGATAGCGATGGGTGAACAGGGGCCGGAAAAGGATGTGATCAAACAAAGCGAATGCGGTCGCCTTCGCGGTCTGGAAATGATCGTGGGATTTATAGTCCATGGTTACCCCGTACCGAGATAGCACACTGAATTGACTCTTGTCGGTCATACAGCCCCTTTTATAGCCGAGCTCAGAAGATACGCTCCCGAGGTGATGACTTGCTTCCAGCCTCTTCGTCGACAACCAATCAACGCCAATGACGGTCAGCATTGGCATGATGATCGTGAACGACGAGTTTATAATAAACGAATCAGTCGTATGCGGAAGCACGAATACCCTATGCTTAAAGGTATGTTGGGATATGATGACTCTTTCGTATGTCACTTACACATCTGATAGGCCTGGCCTACCTCGACCATGGCGGCATAACCCTCGCGCCAAAGTCTTTACTCAAATCCTTCTGTAATGAGATGCAACATACCCTTCTTGCGAATCCGCACTCTGATTCGTCGAAACCAAGCATCACTGCCGTAATGGTAGCGCAAACACGGCTCGCTGTTTTGAAGATATTTAACGCTGATCCAGCGCACTTTGATGTTGTCTTTACTGCCAATACAACTGCTGCAATCAAGCTAGTGACCGAAGGATTCTCGGGACAAGACGAGGGATTCAACTACTACTATCATCGTAATAGCCACACCAGTCTCGTCGGTGTTCGGGAACTGGCTCATCGTAGCCACTGCTTCGCATCGAACGAAGAGACAGAAGACTGGCTGGCTGGTGGGAATAATACCTTCAGTGGGGAGCTTCTGTCGAGAAGATCGACGCTGTTCGCATATCCGGCACAGTCGTAAGTGAACGTCCCCATGCTGAGAAAGACCACGCTGACGTTGCTCCCCATCGCAGGAACATGAATGGCGAACGACTTCCACTGGACTGGACTGCCAAGCTACGCTTCTCATCACACCATCCCCATTCTTATACGCTCCTCGACGTAGCCGCATTGGTATCTACGACCCCAATCGACTTGGGCAACCATATCTGCGCCCCTGACTTCATTACCCTCTCCTTCTATAAGATATTTGGGTTCCCAGATCTCGGTGCCTTGATCGTTAGGAAGGCGGCTGGACATGTATTCAACAAACGGAAATATTTCGGCGGTGGTACGACGGAGATGACGACATGCATTGGTGAGTCGTGGGTATTTCGCAAGAATTCGAGCCTACACGCACGGTCAGAGGATGGAACAGTCGCCTTCCGGAACATACTTGCTTTGAAGTGTGCTATAAAAACTCATCGCGGATTGTTTGGCGGGCTTGAGGAGGTCTCGAAACATGCCAGTTGGCTTGCTGAGATCCTACACGAGCGCTTGACAAGCTTGACTCATTCCAACGGCGCGCCATTATGCCGAGTATATCAGTCAAAAGACTCTAGCTATCGCCGCTCGCAAACACAAGGGCCGACGGTAGCATTCAATGTATGCAGAAGCAACGGATCATACATTGGCCCGTCGCATGTCGGCGCTTCTCTGAGAACGAGTGGAATCCATGTTCGTACAGGCAACGTATGCAATCCTGCAGGTATAGCATGCGCACTGGGTGTGGAGGCCGAGTGGCTGCGACGGGCTTTCGATGCGGGATTCAGATGCATTACCGACACTGACATCCTGGAGGGGGTACCCTTAGGGATAGTAAGGGTAACTCTCGGAGCCATGAGTACCTTGGATGACGTTGACGCGATCATAAATTGTCTCTCTCAGAACGTTTTGAAGCACAAGGATTACCTTCAGGCGAGTGTGGATGTATATGGCGAGAAGAAAGAATGGATACTGGAGTCCAGGAGCCCTTCCATTTCGGATGTGACTGAAATGCGGGTAGAACCCAGGATGCCAGAAGGCGAAAAACATGAGAGTGCATTAAAGATGCCTAGAAGGCTATCTCCATGGTTAAGAAGGAGGAGAGAGTGGTTATCCGCCTTGACACAGAAGGGCAGATAGGCTGGGAGCGGGTTGTACATCGTGATGCGTGCTTTTTGCGATTCGGTGTATTCGTGTCTGATCAGCGCATTCTAGCTCAGCTGTCGAAGACCGAACTACATCGACGATTACTTTGTAGTACTTGTATTTGGATATTTGACGAATTTCGGACATCTCGTATGCTTTCATCCTGCGATCGGTGCAAATCTGTTCGGTGAAGCTAATACGATGGAAACGGTCTTGGATGCCCCGCCGCATTTCCGGTCCCCGCAATGAATCGATCACACTAGTTCACAAAAGGCCTGGCGCGGGTGTAGGAACTGATCATGTGCAGTTTCAGAAAGGGTGATGATCCTAGAAGTAATGTGGCTGCACTACCGGTAGCGCCAACACGAACTGCGATGGCGTTGACACCACCCCCACGGTTTCGCATCCTGTTAGACGGCTGGTTCACGCGTACGACCTACTGGTCTATTTATGAGCTTCAAAACATGCTTTGATTGAGGAACAAAGGGTGTCCAAAGCCATCTTCTCCTCAGATGGCTTCAGACGTTTCTAACGGTTGCAGGCTGTGAGAAACGTATGTAGTACGACTGTGAGAGCAACGCTAACTCTCGCGAACAATGGATTGACAAGGTAGACACTTCTTTACCATCATATGACGCCACATCTGACCACTCGAAGGTGGGAAGGCCTGGCCGTTGGATTTCCCTGTGTGGTAGCTGGAAAGGTTGCGACATACAGTTTTGCATCCGCTATGCAGCTGTCGAGGGCGGGAGGCGTACAAAGAATACAGCCATGGTGAAAGCCGGATGTGTAATTGACGTGCTTTAAGCATAGCCGATCTCCGCGTTCTATCGCACTCTTGAAATGATATTGTTCACCTGCGGAACTGTCCCCGAAAATCATCCGTAGTCTTTAGTGCCGCGTACTCTTCCAGCTGCTCCAAACAAGAGACCTCCCACCCATGAGGCCTGCACCACTTGCGTTGCCGACCTGCTTTTCAAGCGCAGCAGCAGGGCTGCTAGCAATAGGGCGAGACGTATATCGCTCAGCCGTACTAGCTCACTGCAGACCATCACAGCGCGAAGCCGTAGATGGTCCAAGGAGTAGGTATTGTCGCCGGGGCACAGCGCAAGTATTCGTGTTACAGCGCACCCTCCATTCATGAGTTTGCCTGCTGCTAGAATTCTTCCACAGGTTTGAGAGCGGCCGCCCTCTTGCTGGTACCCAACATCGGTGGCGCGACCCCAGGCTCCATCTTCACTGCGCCTGCGCATTGTATCCAGGCATTCTCCGCTAACATTAGCAAGACTGAGGCAATATGATCCGAAGTACTTCCCAATTCGGTGCACAGGGCCACCCCATCCTCTCCATTTGTTCGGAGAGCGTCACCTCGCTTGCGCTCGTCGTCTCCAGACATCGCCCCGATATCAACGCGCTCCGCATCAGTCTGGTAGACCTTCTACTGCCTACGTGTTAGCACTGCCCACATCAACACTAGCTCGCGTCGGACCTAAGTGAGGCAGCCAACATTGTTCGTGTGTCCAGACATTGACAGGTAGCGAAGCAGGCGTCGTCAGTTGCTACTGTTGCGTTGGACGCATTTTCTCATTACGAGATTCCTCACCGGTTTCGATGTCATGGGAGACGGTTCGCCAACGCACGCATCTGTAGTGCCTTCCGGTCATCGTTCGTTGCACTCGAGGCACCCCTCCTCTCGTATAATTCTTTTCCTACTACTGATTCTTGTCCAAGGTTGCCAGCAATACAGGTGCCTCGGTCGCAACTCTTCGTAGGTTTACCTAGGCGCACAGCCTTCCATTCTATCCCCCAAGTTTTCGATCTTACGTCACGCAAGACCTGCCACCTCCTCTTTTCGGCCAAAAACGTCAATGAAGAAGACATTAGACACCAAGAAACGCGGAATGGCATATGGAGTTGCAATCGTTGGCCGAAACTGGGTACAAAATCTCAATATGCACCCCGCGTCGCGGTACGAAGATGAATGTGTTCGGTGCGATCGGCGATTCTGAGGAGCTACCAGTCAAATACTACGCGTCGATAATCCACTACCATGAACAGCCAGCATCAGGATACCCAGAATCTTTTGAAGACGTTGACAGATTAGAGTCACTGTCCCCTATGCTGAACAGCGAGAATTATTCAGGTGTCGATGGCCAAGATGCGGCGAGGAAATGGCAGCCGGGCGCCACGATTTCTAGATGCGATGATCCAGAGTGGAAGCAGACTAAAGGGCAAGGCCTAAGGCTGTACACACAAGCCGATAGGAATAGCTCAGCTCTTCAAAGCCAACTGACAACACCATACGATGGTGAACGATCGTGGTCCGAGAGCAAATTCCTAAGCGAACCTTGGAATCCGTCAGTGTCTCAAGGAATGATCGCAGAACAGTCCACGTTAGATCTTCATGCAGACAGCTGTGATCAGCCACGCCCGTCTGAACGCTGTACGGAAAGGCTAGGCAAGTCTCCGCCGGGCCGATTAGATAAGGGAGATTTCTGTTACGCAGAATCGTCAGCGGAGGTATCGAGCCGGCTATCTCACAGCAATCTTACCAAGTAAGTGGATTTCCATCGTAAGCAATGAGTGTCTGCTGAACTTGGTACAGTGTGCCGGTCTGTCAGCGGGGCCAGCAGTACCTGCATATTCCTACCTATGCGTCGATCTATTCGTTAGCTACAGATATAAGCCCCGTATCCCCAACGAAAAAGGAGGAACAACTGTACTGCCGCGAGTCCGGTTGCCGTGCCATATATAAGGGAATCTATGCGAACGGCAACCTTGCTCGTCACCGACGACTAAAGCATAACAGCCATCACGGCCGAGCAGTGCGTGAATACGCCTGCGCAAATCCCGGATGTTCAAAAACCTACAAGCGCCAAGACGCACGCGTGAAGCATTATCGCAAGCACCATCAACACCTCGCTTCCGGTCCAGCGTTGTCACGTAAGAGGGAACGGTCGATGTGATCATGCAACGGCGGGTGCACCAAACTCGTTGCCGTGGCGGAAGAGCCGCACAGCTCATGAAATCGATGTTCATTGGTCGTCGATGACAATATGCTCACGATGGTCGGTAATAAGTTGAAGGATTATTTCCTAGGTCATATCGGACCTGCACATTCTCTTGTCTTCTCGATCATGTCATTCAATATGATAGGATACCAGATATATCGCAGCTTTGTTCGCTGCACTTATCCAGGGGTTTGGCGTAGTGGGTTTTCACGTTGAGGCGGTGTTGAAGACGAAATGATGCCGAAGGAGAGTTATGGACGAGTACGAAAACAGTCAGGACTTGGCGATTGATTGGTTGCAAAGAGAAGCTCAACCTGGCGTCGTTATGGCTAGGCATACTCGATGAAAGAGTCTCAATGAAAGGTAGCCAGGACTGAAGACTTGGGGAGGTTGGGATGTCAGCGCTCGCCGCTACCTTTAGGCCGCTTGGTTCTAGCGGGCCAGCATCATCCCTAAGACTTTGAGGACCCATTAAGAGGAAGGCTTGCAAACGTTTGATCTCGCCATGCATATACTGTGGTCCTTTGCCTCATCCTGTTACAAGAGGGGATTGACGCGTTACAAGGATGATCTGTGTTGGGGCGGTCGCTTGCTCCTCAACAGGAAAAATCGCCACTGCTCAGCCCATTGCGAAAATTCGGGAGCACTGTACGTATGCAATACAACCGAGTTGCATAGTATGAGCCAGTATGGTAGACGGATAAACCGTGTTCTGTAATCGTCAAGGTCGGTCCTTCTTTGATATATGTCGTGCGTGGTAGCAGACAAGAAGATAAGAGGGCAGAGCAGGTGTGATGAGGGGAGGGAAAAAGGAACATAGGGTGGCACGAGCGCTCCGTACCGTAGAAACTTTCCTTCGCAACAATGATCACTTAGCCCAGACTCCGTTCCCTACGCAGATTCATTCACCCGGTATACAGCTAATCGTCGATCTTAGAGTTGGAGATGGTTAATGACACTCCATCGCTGCGGCCTAGTTGTACCTGGACCGTCGCGAAGGGAGCCACCGTACAAGAACCGTGATCCTTTACTGGGGTGAGCGATGCCATTAGTGGCATTGTCAACTGAGACAGATGTATTTCGTTTTCACTTGCGAGCTTCCTCCGGCATTGTCCTTTCTGGACAAACTACATCAGCCCAGACTCTGTATAAGCTATGCCACGTCGCCATGTCCGGTGGCAACTGTCCATGGCATCGCAGGTCTATTTTCGAGGTGTGAGTGCGAAATCAGTATTGCTGACTGAGGCATGCTCGATTTGGGCACAGGAGGCATATGTTCCAGTGCCCAACGACCTAGGAGTCATACGCATACGTCATGCAAGCATGAGCAGCCCGTACTCTCCTGAACAGTTTTTCGAACATTGTTCACAATACGTCGTGTGTATCCGATGACAAAACACAGCCCCTGTGCAATATGATTTCTCGCCTTCGGCGTGCCGGGTGTATCCAAACAATCGCCACAAACTGAGATCGACTTGCAAAACTCGCTCAATAGCAAGGCCAGTACCGGAAACATTGTGTTCTAAAATCTCGACTAGAGACATTTTCCGCTCGCTGTAGAAGGAGGCTGTCTGACAGTATGCGTTCGATCGTTCGAGCGAGTTCATGACTCCATTGGGTCGCACGTCATCTAGGTATACCAATCATCAAACGTTCCATGCAGGTGGCACGAAGCTACGCGACAGCACGCCACAACTCATACGTGGTCGTTCTCAAACTACGTACGTTGATCGACGCATTGCGACAGTGGTGCACCCAACCCTCGCTCGGCTACGCCTTTTGAACGGTGTTTGGGATTTGACAGCTATTTATCATACGACGTGGCTTCTGTTGAACTCATACGCCTAACCAGCCCAACCTTGAAGCATGCAGGAAAGAATGAGGCAACGCCAGAATGAGTTGCATAGCTGGCTCAAGGTACCCGTCGCCCTGAGAGAGCCAACGTCGACGCCTCATTCCTGCCTCACTTGACTGAATGAGAAAGTCTTGACAGATGCGCATCCTAATTCAAGCATCGAGATGCTTTCAGGAGGCCGGGATGAATGGTCAAGGTTGAATGAATCGTCGCTTGTCCAGCCACCATCCTAGCGCCAGACAAACGCCATGATGAGGTATGATCTCGAGCTGTCAACCTGACAATCAACGGACATTTCTATTAAATCAGTTGTTGAAGATGGATAGCGTTTTATCAAAACAAAGGCACAGGCTAGGATAAGCCGATGGAGAGTTGGGTTCGCGAGATGCACTTTCCTTATTCCAATGGGAAGCATTCAAGATATTCTCGATCACAACTAGCTATCAAATGTTGCTCGTCAGGTATGAGTTGTGATACAGCGTCGTTAGATAGTTGAAAAGGGCGTCATTCGGGCTCCAAGATTCATGTGGATTCGTGTGTAATATCTCTTCCCATCGGTGAACAATGCGCAGCAGCACTACCCTAAGTCAAGATGAGGTGTATGGGGATTGGTAGCTGTTAGATCAAAGTTTCACACGTGTTTTGTGTGGCCAAACTTTGCACTCCAATCTCGATTTATGCGGTACTGCGTAGCATTCTGGGGCTGTTGGCCGTCGCACTGCAGAGCGATGAGTTACGAGAACGAATGGCTTCACAACGATGAATCAGAACGGTGCAGAAAAAGTTGCAGCGTCATAGTTTGGGCATCATGAATGCTCAGGTTGGGCATGCTACCTGCAATGCGAGCAATGTTCGACGTATCAGCCAACGAGTGGAAGGTGAGGCAAGAAGATCGATCCCGGCATGCTCTCACAGTCGCAGCTACTGTTGCACGTCGAAGAGTAGCCTATATCATGTATGGACAGCAACATTATCAAGAGTTGCCTGGTCATCGCGAACAATAGGCTAACAAGGTGGCACATGTTATGTATATGCCAGGTTACTTATAACACCAAGTCAGCGAAAGCATCGCGCGCAACTAGCGACTTGGAAATGCATAAGAAATGCTGTAGCAGCCATATCAAAAATCCATTGTACTCTCGATTTCTGTTGAAGCACCTCGGATTGACCGATTGTAGTGAGCTGATCGTGTCGAGATTTTCCTTGCTGCATTACACCGCCACACTCTAAATTAGTGGCGTTCGCGCCTCCGCTAAACGCCACCACGACCACTCTGATATCTAGGAGCTTTTTTTTTTCAAAGTGGCTTTGCATTACGCATCAGATTGCGAAAGTAAATTGCCACGAGGATTGAGGCGATTTTCGTTGACTGGCACATGATTACGCGTATAAGCATTTTCAATCAGCGCCCGGTCAGCTCGTTCACAACACAACAGCTGAGTACATGTAAAGGGGTACGACTGCGATGGTGGGTCGTATTTGATCTGACCTACCCAAGTAATGCTAGGCATGTGATTCGTCTTTGGAGTCAAGAGTCTATGATCTAATACATTCAAGGTCGCCAATAACACGTCTACCTCTGTGAATGGCCTGCCTATATATGTATATATAGCAACACTCGTGGCGAATCCTCCGGGACATGGCACTAGAACAGGCCTACGTGGAGTCCGTATGGTCTGCAAGCCATGACTCAAGCACAACCAGTCGTCCCAGTATGACCAAGGACCAGGGTGTAGGCATCAGCCTTGATGAGATATCAACTGCGTGCAGACGACACAACAGGACATGAGAGGATATGGTAGCGAAATGAGTGACATCAGACAACCCTGAGGCGGCCTATGGATGCTCGTGAATGACGAGCCCATCGAGATCGGTCGCCTAATGCGCTACGCCACTGCAGAAGGCCAACTCTGAGAGAGCCTCTTGTCGCATGTAAGAAACTCGGCCTGCCACCATACGCATCCCGCTCTGGAAGGATGGATGGCTAGCCGTCTGTCTGAAACAAGGTACGAAACTGTGGGCAAAAGCAACAATACATTAGCTAACGGTTGCAATGTAGGAACTTGACGACTCCTACATACCTTTACTCTGGCCTCCTTTTGAAGAGATGGACACGCTCGGGCTGTAACCCTGTCAGGCATCAAGGTATAAAACGCGAGGGGCATGGGTGCAGCCCGTGTTGCCCTTTGTCGTACGAAAAGCACCCATCCATGTGCGAACTGTCGTTACCATCACATCGCGTCTCTCCAAGGTTCGTGTCAGCCGGAAGCATGTTTTGCGCAATCGCAGTTCTGGCCCAAATGATCTTCGGGCATTTTGCACGTTGGCGGGTGGCCTTGCTGTACTGACCAGCATAGGCAGCTATCGACATGGAGCCTGTCGCATCTCGTGGTTATGCCGGAGAGATGCCTGCTGCCAGGTTGGCAAGGGATGTGTCGTGGCACACTTGTCCTGTGGGTTGGCCCCGGCGTTGATCCGTTCCTTGAGCCAAGGCTTAGGTACCACCGTACCACACGATGCCCTTCCTCCACGACTTCCGCATCCTCCACGACCTCGCTTCGTCAACATCGTCGCCATTCGGAATAATAGCAGCCATTGCACGTTGTTTCTTTGTCCTCATGCGCGATTAGGGCAAGGCACCTGCTGCCTGATTCAGCACGTGCAGTGGCCCCCTCCTCGGAGCGGTGCATCTTGCCCGCCGATACAACGCTTCCTCAACCACACTCCATCGATACATACAACAGCACCAAGACTATGTTTCGCAAACGTATCCGAACGCCGATATAGGAAACACAAAGAAGAAGCGTCTTTACAAAGAGTGTGAGTGGTGTTCGGTTCGTCCATGTTATACGGAAACAAATGAAAAAGCACTAACGAATCGTGCTGAGCATCGTGCAGATGTGATTACTACAACATAGGGAAAGTGCGTAGCGGCAAATACGATAGGGTACAAAGCCCCCGCGGTCCTTGGGAGAACCATCGACAGCCGAATGAGAATAAACAGGAACATCGACATCGGCGATAAGAGTACTGTTGAGTATGAATGCGTTGCTCAAACCTCGGCGCAGTACTGAGGTTCAACCGGAGCCGTTGCCTAGAAAGTCGAGACCTGCTCACGGTATGCGTGCGTGGCATGAGGCCGCCGATGATACTGACTGGCAAGATGCGGATGGCATCTCCGATAGTGTTTCAATCTGGCGTCCTGCCTTTTGAAAATCCTGTCGCACGAATCGTCTTTACAGATGTATAGTCTGGGGCCGTTGTGTTGAAGTCTTTTGTGTCGAGCTAAGTTGCCCTTTCGATGTACACCTGTGTAGACATTGACACAGCCCTCCACGTCACAAGATAATTCAGATGGCCCTGCAGGCGACGAAGCGTCTGATGGACAAGAATGCGTCCCCTCTGGCGACAAGAAAGGCTGACCATTTCCGTTTGACCTGACCATGTCAGCGATGCGCTTCAATACAAAGGCAGTACCTGTACCCACCCGGTCTCCGAGACGCCAGTATGCATAGCAGTGGTTGATAGACCTACTGGCGGGGTCGCTTGCCGCATCCGAAAAGTTACGCGAATGGGCATGGAGATTGGGGACCTTGTATATGGTTCCGTCTCCAAAGGTGCTTGGAAGCCGAAAATCCCAGGACGCTCAGTGAACCCACTGTCGTTCATGCCATTGTTGTTAGCATCATATGATGGAATGCGCGTCCACGACTCATCACCAATCGAATAACTCGACCCCGACTCTCCATATCCGAACGTCGACGGGTTAGTGTTTGAGGTCCCAGTGGGATATGAATGTGGGCTCATGTAATCTTGTTGGGTCATATGTGACCTGACGTTGGGCTCATAGCCTGACCACGGATCTGAATCAACGCCAGTCTCTATATCACCACAACCGTCCATGAGAGTCTCAGGGTTATTGAGGTCGAGATACTCAGTTTCTTGAGTTGGAAGAGCTGGAGATATATCAGAAAGATCGTCAGGATAGCTTGCGTTCGCGGGAGAGTGGTATGCCATGGCGGATTCTGGGAGTACAGACACGTCTTGATCAGTCTCCTGGCCTGGAAAGTGGGATCCGATGGCGTACTGATTAGGCAAGGTAGGATGAAGATGCGATGCGTTGTATCCTGTGGATGTGCTAGAATCTTCAACGTAGTAGGTCCTGCTCTGCAGATTCCAGTCATGCACCGGCTCGACTATGCCAGGGGCAATAGCCCTATAACGCGTCTGATTGCCCGAAATTAACTGATCTTGAGGAGGGTACTCTGTGAAGGCTCGCCAACCAGGTCCCAACCTATTTTGGTGGTAATCGAAAAATCTTGTGTCCAGTCTAGTCTGACCATCAGGCCTAGGGTGTCCCGAGACCCGTCTTGTCATCTCTCGGTTCATCCCAGGGGAAGTGGACATCGTCCCATCCGGTCTCTCGTAGTTGTTGTACATGCTGGGATACGACAGATCACCGTCGCTACGAGGATACCGGGAGGCTTGCGACTGTCGGTTATCCTGCTGAACACCACCCGGCCTGGAGCTAGACTGCATTGAGCGCCTTTCCTGCTCTCTACGACGCTCTATTCTATCGTTACAGTACATTTTGCTCTTGGATTGGGTCTGAAAATCTAAGAGACGACGTTATGCTCTTGGTATCTGTCGGCGACGTAATGGCATCTGAGGAATATGAGGTGTTCAAGACGCGCAGCGCTAGAAAAGGTGATCGAAGGAGGGCGATGCGATGTTGGGTTTGATGCGATCCCAGAAGGAGGGTGCTGATTCGCCCGGTGACCGGTGACCGGTGACCGAGGGCAGAAGGCGGATGGCGGAGGCAAAAGAGGAGGATGAGGATGTGTGTCTTCGCGTGAGGATATGGGGCTGGCTAGTAAGAGGTGGACTTGATCTTGTTCGATGTCTTGGTGCTGTACTGTGGTGGGATAGCCTTGCGTACACAGGCTCATACGGTCCGACAACTAAACTGCGAGCACCACCAAGGTATATCGACTCGATATCCAAGCCTTGCCCCTCGGCAGTTAGTTTGTGATTCGGTTCCGGGGCGACTGCGAAGGGATGGGGTGTAAGGCGATCTCGACGAGGGCTGGTATCGGGAACGGGATGCGTAAGGCTAAAGAAGTTGAACTTCTCAAGAAAAGGCGTCATCAACGTGCTGCAGTGAGCGTACGCGTCTGCAGCAGGCTACTGTAGTGTGGCTAGCTCCTAGAGATGTATGTGGTAAGCTGGAGTTTTGCCTGCGGAAGCAAAGATTAAAATATACGATTGAGGGGGAAGGGAGAAGAGGAGGATACGGATGCGGATGCGGAGGTGCATGTATACTGATGCCGGCATGCTATGATACACCTACACCGGCCAGGGACTTGGGCTAGCTCGAGGGACCTGAGGTGGCCAAGGCGACACCACGGTTCGTCCAATGCCAGCAATACTCCCAGCCTTAGAAGGACGTTTTACTACCGTATCAAAAGCTGCAAGAGAAGTCGACGAATCGAGGTTGTGCTCAAGAGCTTTATTGGTCGGACGGATACCCGGACTGTTTTCGAAGGCGGGAGCCACGCTGGCTATCTGCCTGTTGCCTGCTCTGCTCATCTCACCACGATACAACGAGCTGCGCTATACTAGCATATCTAAACTTCGGGCACCGCCGACGCTGTTATCCGAGCTATCGCATGAGGCAGACTGGGAGTGGACTGGTTTGTGACATCGAGGGGCTATGCGAGTTGGAGAACTTCGTCGCATCAAGACGCTTGTGGTGATCACATGCGAGACGTACCGCTATGGGAGCAAAGGATGATAAAAGCAACGAGAGCAAGGCGAATAAGGCGCAGAAGCCCGGAACACGCCAAACATATCGGCTAGCAGAGGAATTTACAGGAAAGAAGAGCCATCATGTCCGGAAACCCGGCTTCTTTTGATCAGAAGCAGCTTCCTATGCGTCATCTGTCATTCACGAACACGAATTGGTTGTCGACACGCATGAAAATCTGTGGTGGCTTGCTGCAGCCCCCCTCTGCTACTCCAACACCGATACGTGTGGGGCAACCCAATGGCTTGCATCCTGTAGGAACTCCTCCTAGATCTTGTACCAGTTTGATCCTCCAACCCAGCCCTGCAAGGTGATGATTTCGGCCATCGCATCTACTTCCTGCGTGCCAGATCAACACGAGATGAATTCCTTCTCGATATACAAGACCGAGACTGCACCAAGGACTCCGTAGATGAACTGTGGCATGTCCTGTCACTACCACACGCGGGCAGCGCTGGTCGTCGACAGCCGAGCCACCACGTACAAAATCATCTCCAAGAAAGCGTCAAGTGGGCAGAGATGTAATCTTTGTCCTTCGACGAATTCCAGCGTGGTGGAAATTTGTCAAGAGTCAAGTTTTTGTTGTATGCGTCGTGTCCCCTGTCCGCGCGCGTGTTTATTCGGCTGCCTGCAGAACCGATGATCCTGCCTGGCCGTGTTGCAGACCCACCGCAGCAATACGTGATCTTACCAACCATTGTGCTTCAATCCACCCAAAGTACTTCGATAGCTACGGATCTCAGCATCGGTCTCGGCGATGGAAATCCTCATAGTAGCTGGACAGTACATGACGAGAATTATGCCTCGCAATAGCCGATCTCCCTGCGAACCGAGCCGTTAGCATGCAGATTCCATACAGCTACTCCACATGGCCCCACACGAATCTGTACCTTCTCACATATACAAGCACGCATCCTACTGCAACATCCCTTGAATAGAGGAAAAATAAAACCAGAGATTGTCGCCACATATTTCTGCCACATTTGAGGGTCAAGAAGCGCGTGCGCAAACACGACTCAAAAGCTGGCAGCTAAGCCGTTTGCGGCCCTCTCCCCGCTCGCGCGACGCTTCATCAGGCACCTTCGCTGTTAGCGTATCGTTGATTTACTACGCAGGTCCGGGCCGGGCTACAATGGCATCGGGCCGCCTGACAATAGACGGTGTGGCATCTGTGACCTTGCGCCATCTCCCGGACACGGTAGCTGATGTGTGAGGCGTGGTGCGGGAGCACGCTATAATTTAGCTTCCACCTGGGCACGGCACAACGTCTCTGACAGCGGCGCACCAGGCGGCATGCAGTGATGCGGGATTCGCGACCATGACTTGAGAGCAACACCACCGGGCTGAAGCTCTTCAGTTGCTTAATACGTCGATCCGCCGGTACAGCCAGAGTCGCGGAATTTAAGCCGACCTACATACTTCGAATCCTATGCTGTGGGACCCAACCAGGCGTACTTCTCCGTCGCTCCACAAACTACCCTTGCTTACAGTCCTCCAGCTTCTGATTCAGGGGCGGTATCCGGACACCTGGGCGGCATATAGATTTCGCCACTCCTAATGACCCATACTATTGATAGAATTCGGATACAGTACCATGCTCCCGAAATTACCGTACAATCATCCCTTGCGGATCCGGGCCACCGCCCGAGAGTGGGTGGTAGATTGAAAATCATACCCCCCGTGCACTAGAAGATTTCGCTAGTTGCGGAAAATCTCTATCTGTGCTACATCTTGCTGGCAACATTCGCCCTGCGTTCGATCAAGCATCTTGGACAATCAGCACTGCTCTTGGACAATAAGCTAGGAGCGCAGTAGTGATCCAAGGGCTGACACGAGGCTTACCCTTACTATTACCGAGGAAGAAGTTTGCGCTATACTAGTGCAAGGTCATCCTTATAGTAGTCTGTAGCTTCTGCCGTGGTAAACGCCCTACCGCAGTAGTGTACAGGCTCATCGTCCGGCCGTAGAGCACCCGAATAGTTCTCTATACAAGCTTCACCAGCCTAGAAATAAGGAGCACTATAGCAGTCACGTCCATGCCCTTATCAGCGCATCCGGTCGACAACCTGGTACATGTTCCACTTGGCCATAGATTCGACCTTTCCAACACCTCTAATCTGGGCGGTGAGGGCTTCACTCACGGCATATACCTATCACCTGCGACCATGATCGCCATCGCATTGCCAGCGGTGGATTTGCTGGCAATTTCAGCGCGCTAGTGAACAATTTGTGACGAATCCTCTCTCCCGAAGAACGGGAAATAGGGCGCGTCCGGAAGGCCCGATCTAGATTTCGTCGACAAGCGTCCTACAATGATTGCCGTTTAGATCTCGAGACGACCATGGGTATTCTGCAGCTAGTGGTCCTGTGGAAGGAATAGCCGCCCCAGCTTGAAACACTTACAAGGCTGTGACGACACCGGATACCATCATCCTCAGCCACTTGCCCGTCTGCCAACTAATAAAATACACACGGTTGGCAACATGTGCCCTCTGAGCCCTTCCGGAGGCAACGCAAAATCGCAATGCGAGGCAGCAGAGCCGCATTACTGCCGCGCCCCCCAGGGGTGCATGCGATCATCACAGAGGATCAACTAGCTCCACAGAGCCCAATAGATATTGGCTACGTTTCGCGACACGTGTGCGCTAGGAATCGGGCGTTAGCTTACCCTGGCCTAAATGGGGCAGTACATACATATGATCGGTCACGACGAGATTCGGTATGAACCAACCAGAGGCTATATCATGAAATCGTTATACCGTCTCATACAGCGGTTTCGCTGTTATTACGGCTCAAATCCTACTGGTCGACTTGCAGAGCCGCATGGAAAAGAAGTTGGTCTTGGTACCAGCCGTCTTGGGCTTGCCCAGAACACCGGAATACGATATGTGGGAGTCTCTCTGCCATACGCACTCTTGACAAGGCAGATACGGATATCACAGTCACCAGATTGATCATTGAGTATGGTTTCATCTGTGGTTTTCGCAATTTTAATTCCACCTATTAAGTGACGAGACGCGCGGATACGCCAAGATACAGTAATTATACGATGCACCGCATAAAGAGAAGGAACGACCAATGCGTCTAAAAGGAAAAGAAATGGGAAGAAGCTGCAAGCAGCTATCCGTTCCACTGGGGTGGGAAGAATTCCAGCTTCCGATCTGCACTACGACGCATCAAGAGCCGCAGTCGATCATGGCCCGTCACGGCTGGCGCGACTTATCTCGCTCGCTTCTTAGGCTTCGCATCCAGAATTTGGTGCTTCTTCCACTCGTGCTTACGTGTGGCATCCTTGCGCTTGTACGCCTTCTTACAGACGCGGCACGCTTTCCCCACGACGGACGCTAATGGGTTATGAAAAGCGAGAGCATGCCGTCGCAAGTTGCCCTTCCGGTACCTATGACAAGTTAATGACTGTGTACGAGCGAGACGTAAAGGGGCAAAGCATACTTGCCACTAAAGGTCTTGTTGCATTGGCTGCAGTATTCTAGCGGATATTCCGCTCCATTTGCTCTCAGATCCGTGTATAGCTCGGGATCTTGATGATCGTGAAGCTCAATGTAATTGAGCGGTGGTCGTTGCTTCGCTATCAAGGAGTGGTCGGTTTGCGAAGATCCCGATTGCTTGGTGGTCGATTCCGGTTGTCTGGCGTCTACATGCTGAATGGCAACTTGCCCAGACAAACCATAATGCCGCCTTTCCAGGTGCTCACAGTCTGCATAATCATTCAAGAGAATTTTTGTGGTATCTTGCTGTTGAGTAACAGGCCCTGGCAAGCAATCGCCCCACGCGAGAAGTGCATTGCTGTTGGGAATGTATGACCCATGGCTTGTGAACATCAGTGGTACCGCCGAGCGCAGATGTTCATCTCCCCGCACATGAAGAGGTTCTGTTTCAGATTGTTGTGCAAGTCGTAGTAAAGACTCTAGGGGGCTTTTTTTCTAATGGCGTTGGGAGACTGATGCGCGGAGCATGGTTGCATTCTACATCCACCAAATGTGACTTTAGCCAGTGGCTTTTGTACAACGGGACATTCTCCAGAAACGGTATCATGCCAGCTGCGATATTGCCATCTGAGTGCGCCTGGAACAGATGATTGCCTTCAATAACGGGTGTAACAGGTGATATGGGTGATGAATTTTGGGACTGTCCGCTGCGGATCATACTGGACGCTGAAGCGAAGGTCTGCTGAGAATTTGGAATCCAGAGTGGTATTGGCCCGTCATCGGGTTCAGATGGCTGTATAACTAAACCATCGGCAGTCGTACCATGCTCGTCGGCTTCGTTCGAAAAGGAGTACGATGTTTGACGTGGTTCAATAGGGAAGAGGTAGTGGCTGGATTGCTTCATGGAAGTTTCTAACTCGATGACCCTGTGGTGGTCTTCAAGTTCATGAGTGGGTATGTGCCGATCTGGAAGTTCATGCATCGGCGACCCCAAAAGTTCCGCTCTTTGCGGACATTCGTAAGGCGGTGGGGGTTCGTCGTAAGTGACGTTCCCATGGCGTCGAGGATCCATTTGGTGGGTTCTTCTTGAGAACCGACAAATCTTTCGAAGGAAGTCACGACACCTAAGGGTTGGTCTATTATTGCCAGAAAATCTCTCTTCTGTGGCAGAATGCTTTGAATACCACGGGACTAGTGAGCCTTTGACGTCGTCGACTGGGGTCGCGAATATTGGGCTGCGACAGGTGCATGGACTAGCACCAAGCCCCGTTGGATGTTCGACAAGACTATGCCGAGTTGTCAAGATCCTGGAGATCAATCAGTACAACGCGCTCAAGCTGCAACAGTGCAGAGGTCGGATCTTCAACTCACGTACGTGATATTCCAGCGACGCTTGCTCTCGAAGTGGATCAACATCTTCAGAGCGCGGGGATGATCACTGATTATGTGGCGATGAGCCCTCGCAACATCGAAGGACCTTAACAACCAGAGAGCTTTGTGAAGCTAACAAACGTCATGGCTAGCGGTGGATATGTAGATTCCTCGAGGACTGCGCTGACTGGCAACAGGACCACGCGTTGTTAGCCGGCAGTGCGATGAATAGCTGCACCATAGAGCCCTGTAAGGCAGCTGAAGGACTATCTCGCTGCCCAACACGCCATACTGATGCCAGCTGTCTCGGCTGCGAAAGCTCGAAAAAAGGCAAAAGGTAAAAGAAGACTCGGCATCGCACTAGACAGCCCTGGGTTGGAACGTATGCGACGGGCGTACATATCGGACGAAGTGTGTCGGCTACTTTGGCATGTTGGTTGCGGGCGCCTGCGAGATTCGAGGAGGAACATGCTTTGCTGTGTCCTTTTCCGTGGGGGCGGGGTATTGCTCAGTTGTCGAAAGTGATCTGGGATAGATTCGGTTCTCTTCGTACGAACAACCAGGACGTTGGAAAAATCTCAGAGCGAAAGTTTCTTTGCGAAAAGCAACAGGCAAAGCTTGAGATATATTGACCACAGATACTTCGCCTTTGATAGCGCAGTTTTCCAGCAACACAGCCACAAAATGGGGCCAAAGGATGGTAGACTTCGACGAAAGCATTACTGATGAGGACCCTTCGAATACGCCTCGCGAATATGCCTTGAGAGTAACTGGAGCCGCATTGTGGGTACTTTGAGCAGAGACCGGTGAGCTCACATAGGCATCGATATTCTCCACACAAATCTGCAGTCTCAACGGATGTCAGATACCAGGTGTGGGGGCCTTGTGCTCATCCTGCGAATTACGCTGACATACTAAGCGTCTTGCGATTCAGAGTCCTTCCGCATCGCGTGTCATACGTGCCAATCTTGTAGCGGCGCTTCACGAAACTTGACCTCGTCTTGAAGCAACATGTCGTCTTGACAATTAAGCAGGGGCGGCTGTAGTGGGGAGACAATTCGCGCTATTATCGGAATAGCTAGGGAGGCGGCACATGGCACGAACGTTCCTCCTGAAGCACATGGAGCCTGTGAGCAAGCCGCAGCATTCGAGTCTGCATGCATCTGTTAGCACGGCAACTGTAAAGCCACTTGCCCTCTTGCAGGACCTCAAAGACAGGCCAAGCTTCAGCCCTAACGTCATCCACAAAATGGTATCTTACCATCGTTGCGGGCGGCCTCCAGACATGCACCATTGTCGCCTGACTACCTACTCTTGGCGTCAAGCTTCTCAGAAGGCGTAGAGTCCTCCGAAGGAAAAAATAAAGCAAATTTCGCAAACGATGCCATACTCAAGATGGCGCTATAGCATATGGCTCTAGACGTTGGTTTGGAGTCGAGGGATATGTTGCACCTGGACTAGATGTTTCCCCGCTTTCTGCATGCGTGCTAGCGCATAATGTATCTGCGCACGGGCCATACCCACCCGTTCAAGA
Organism: Alternaria brassicae; assembly: GCA_004936725.1. Classification (NCBI taxonomy): domain Eukaryota; kingdom Fungi; phylum Ascomycota; class Dothideomycetes; order Pleosporales; family Pleosporaceae; genus Alternaria; species Alternaria brassicae. The sequence goes on from CM016513.1 coordinate 1,432,864, forward strand.
CACGACAACGTCATCATCACCCGTCATCTTATTACATGACAGCCGGAACCAGCCATCGGGATCAATCCATTCGGCGATACACACACAGCAATATCGGAGGCAACCAACGTACTTATCGGACGCTCAAAATAAAAAACCGTACCTTAGACGACGTGGGAATGTTGTCTCTGTGACAGCGCGGCTCGACCCTGTTTGAACCCTAGAACGGAGCCGCAGAAATTTGGACTCGCTGCACACGCCCCGTTTTGGTCAATCGTGTCTCTGGAGTATCAGCCGGACCCGTACTGTGCCCTCTGTGGGTCTACGGTGCTCTTGTAATAGACTCCAATAGCAGTACCGCTCCACCGCATGCTGTTCTTCCGGGCTGACATTAAGCGCTTCACCAAAGTGCGGCCGCCGCGCGTACTCGGGTCCGCTGCGTTGCAATTCATTGCTTGGCAGCCTCAAGGTCATCTACAGGCTCCGCTAGGTATACAGCCACGCCCTGGACCTACTCATAGCAGTGATCGGTAGAGGCAATGCGAGTCGAACGCCAAAGCGTATGCCTGCTGAACCGACTGGACATTGTCACGTCGTGCTCAAGCTAGGGTTGACCCTGTACAATGCAACCGCAATGCAGGACGAAGTATGTACGTGGATCCACAAGGTCTTGTTCCGACGACATGTTGAGTAGCAAATGCGAGATGATCCGGGGAGTCCTCCACGCCAGTATATTAGTCACATAGACGTCCTCATGAAGGACTTGATACTTGGTTGCAGCAGCATGCGGGTCCTCCTACGATCGACTGACTGATAGAGCTTCTATTCTACGGCGGTCCTCATCTCCTCGAGATCGATGCCACGCCTAGATCAGTGATGTGTTTCGCTACGGCCAACGCGCAGGTTTCAGATAAAAGCGTCCTTCTCGGCGACTACTTTTCTAAAGCAGCCGGCGAGTGATAGCCTTGTTGCCTGGAAGATGATAAAAAATCCGGTGAGTATCCGGTGAGTATCCGGTGAGTATCCGGTGAGCGGTGCATGTGCCATGTTCACAGATAGATGGATTGCGTCAGCCACGTGCGGCTCAACCGAGGTTGCTACGCGAACTGCAGAAGCCCAGTGTGGACACGGAAGAACTTTGGCAAGCTGCTCCCAACATTCAGACGTGGTCACAAAGGAGCGTTGGGAAGCAATTCGCAACAAATGGGTAATTTCAACGCCAAACTACCTGCTTGCTAATGCGCTACAAAATATCGTTTATGAGATACAAAAGGGGCAATGGATGACTGTACCAGACGGTCGAGACGGCGGCAGACAAGGCACCACCAGCCAAGAAGAAAATAGCGAACCGGTAGGTAAGCGAGGCTGACGTGGAGACCTGCCCCCAATATTCTCAGGTGTGTAAGAAATGACAGCATAAGCGGCAGAAGGATGGGTCGACGTGAAGCCAAACCTCACTGCCGAAGAACAGAAGCCTAGGGCTAGAATTGTAGCCCTACCACAGTTGCCCCAGAACAATCGTGTATATATAATGTTAAGGAAACCGAATCCTCATCTCATCACATCTCATTTCGTTGTTATCGTCGTTCAACGCCATGTTCCGTTATTTGCGTAGTCTCCATATTGTCCACGCTGGGAGGCATGAGCATCATACTGCCTATACTCTCCATCCACCTGCTCTTCGTCCTACACCTGTCTGTCGTTTCTGACATGGCCGACGGCATCATAAGGATCGAGACGGCGGTCCGTAGCCTGGTTCGGATAATAGCCATCGGTTGGAGGCTGGTATGGCTCCCGATCTTGCTGCGCGAGAGGCTCTTCAGACGATGTTGCGCGACGTGTCGGCGCAGAGCGAAAGTCACGTTCGGACACCTCGTGCGGTAAAATGCGCAGATGAGAAGACGAGTGAGCAGTCAGGGACTGGTGTGGTGCGTTGTAGGAGCGAGACGGCCGATTCTGAGGATGTTCTGGGAAGTCTGCTCTATTCAGAGCTGGGTCGTCGATTATGCGGGTCAGGTGCGAGTGATTTGACCTTGATGAGCGTGGCGCCTGCATGTATAACGGATTTCTATTCGGATCGTAGGCATGGCGTGTTGGATTTGAGGAGGACGAGATCAGTTCTGAGGTATACTGTGTCTTGTTAGTGGAGAGTCTCAATACGAACATCATCGTTTCTTACGTTTCCATGCGAATTTCCACGAGAGTTGCCACTTCCATCACGGCGTGATCTATCTGAGCCACCGCTAGAGTGACGCTCAGGACGGCTCATCTTGGCTTGGAGCGGACTGATCAGATACGCGGCGTTGTCTAGCGAGCGACCTCTAACACAGACTATGGGTGTAGTACAGAGGCGGTCTAGATCACTAGGGAAAAGCGAAAGAGTTTAGGTAGATGCAAGGGCGTTTGTTAGACTAAAGAGTCTCTGTCAGTCACCCAAACAGTAACGGGACAAGTGGAATGTTGAGAAGCGTGGCTTGCGAATAGTCCGGGTGATCAGTGGACAAGAGAGTTGCGAGTCAATCATTCTTGCGGAGGAGGAAGGCTTTTTAAGACCCCTTAACAGCACAGCAGAGTCCTTCTTTACCTCGTTCCTCTCGAATTCGATGTCACCCCTCAGGCACCCAAACATCCGTGCTCCCTGCTCTCGAGCATCCAGTACGCGTCCACCAGGAACACATGTTACGCCTTGTTTAGTCTATAGTTCCTCAGGACTTGTTTAGTCGACCGACTCGCTGCCTGACTGACTCACTATAATAATCGCGCGGGGACCATAGTGTATGCACGATAGTTCTGCATGAAAGGCATTGAGACCTTTCCGCTTTGCATTGGTCAGGTTGAATACCGACAGTGGCAAATCGGATAGAGCGAAGTCCTTTGTACACGTGAGTAATTCATCGAGAGAGGCTGTAGGCGACCTTGCATGCGAGGCACACTATGTAGCTCGTCGGTTAAGGTAGACAGGGCCTTGTCGCAATATGTAGCGGGGCCAGACGATGTTCACACTGGCTCATGAAGCGTGTGAAGCTTTTAGAGGTTTGACGCATGTTGATAATAGGCCGGCCCTGACAGAGGCTCCGCTACGTCAACCGTCATGCTGGGTATGCGCTAGGCCGCCTTTGCGACTGTCCAGTCAGTCAGCCTGATGCCCTAGGTACAAGGCTAGAGAAACGACACTGCAGCTGTAAACGAAGCACTGTAGGCCCAGTTATTCATGGTTCCCGCTCGATTTTAGTGAAACAAAGGTTGAAATCTGAGCAACCAATGATGACCATACGTCGGACAGCAGCTCTGTCATCCGCTGGAGGGATGTGGTCGAAAGTGCGTATGTCTTGGTTTCTGTAGCTGACTCAACGCATGTCCAGGATACCCGATGGCGTAGAAGGACGCTACGAAGCCGATGCACTACCAGCTAAGCGGGTAATTAAGTAGATGCGCGGGAAGCAAAGCTAGCGGCCCTTCCGCCCTGCCCGTTCTGTGTTTAGAAATGTGATTCATCACCCAGTTCACACATGACTTCCCTTCATAGTGTAACTCAGTATCTCTTCCTCCACGATGCAAGAGACTGCAGATAGCTGCAATCAGCGCCGCGAAGAATCTCGTTGAAATGCTGCTTCTCTGCCACGTGCGCCTAGGAACTGAACTTCTGGGTAGCTGTTCAGATCACGTGTATTCTTCTCACGCCCGCGTGCAAGGGCGACTTACCTACAGTACAGTAGCGTCATCTCCACCTCCCGCACCGGTAAAGCCGCCCGAGCCCAGCGCCGATCTCACCACGACCCGAACCTCATCGCGCTCCCGCGGTTATCCCACCTCCCAGCATGAAACGTCTCGATACCCTCCCACCCGGGATTCTCTTCAACATCCTCTCGCACACCCAGCCCATCAGCGGCCTCACCCTCGCAACCTACCTGCTCAACGCGCTCGCCTCAACAAACAAGCACCTCAACGCCATCGTCGAAGAATACGCGCGCAACCTCCTCGCACGCTACGCGGACATCGTGCCCCCGCGCACCGCAAGAATCTCCACCTACCGCCGCAAACAGCTATTAGAAACCTGCTACATGTGCAAGAAGCCTAGTAGAAGAAAAACATGTCTGTACAGAACACTACAGTAGCATGCTATCACAAATGCGACAAGACTTCTTTCCAAAAATAGTAACATGTTTTACAAGCGAGCGGGCCATACAAGCGAGCGGGCTACCCTACTAACTTTGCGCATCTCTATAAGCGTATATCTTAACAACGTAATAATATAATATATAGATATTTGCAGAGTAAATTAAGCAGTATCTAATATATCTTTTCTACACGTACGTAAGTTATGCCTAGTCTCTCTACACCTTATGCAGCGCGCGAGAGCCTAGCGGCTAAGACCTAATTACGCTTCTTTTTAACACTCTTTATAAGAAATTTGCTACTTAACCTTACGTTAAGTAAGTATATCCTCTCTCTCTCTTTGTTAAGGTCTCTCGCTTCTATATACGCTTTTTCTTCTATTGCTTACGCGCTAACGCTGCCTTATTAGCTCGCTTAAGGCTAGTAATCTAATTGCGCATTAGCTTAGTAGAGAGTATTATTACTTTAGCGCTCTTCTTTAGCTAGTTAATTGCTTTAATAATAGAAGCTAGTAATAAGCTTTTATGCTGGCGTACGCGCTTACATATAAGAGTTAATTAAGCCTTAAGCTCGCGTACGTTGCTTAGTGTATAAGCCTTCTAGAGAGCCTCTAGTAGAGCAGCAGCTAGAGACAGCGTACGCAGCTGCACGTCTAGCTTTAATAGAACAGCGTCTAGCTAGAGAGGAACAAGGCCTGCGCCTTAAAAAAGCTAAGCAGATATTAGCTAAGGTAAGCAATTAATTAAATGCTGCCTTAAACGCTAGCAGAAACTTAAGCTTAGTAATGTAGTTAATATAGTAGCAGATTGGGCTCTTAACCTTACGACTGTACGCGCGCTTTAATAGCAAGAAGCAGCTAACGTTAAGCAGCTGTAGCAGGTAGAATTGTAAGGGGCTACGCCGTATTAAGCATACTGCTCTAGTCACATAACGTACGGCTTAGCGCTGACTAAAGCAGTAAGGCACAAGGCCTACAAGAGGTAAGTTGTACGCGTAAGGAGAACCTTTCTTCTCTTATCTCTCTTCTTCTATATATAGGATAAATATATACTTATTAGCAGGCTGTTACGACCCAGGAAGGACACCTCGACACTTGAAGTTCGCTAGAGCATCGGCGCATTCAAACTGATGACCTGATGGTTATAAGCAGTTACGTGACTGCTTAGTAATTAGTGCTCTTAGCATAACTAAGCAGACTAAGCAGACTGCAGGACTGCTTAGTGCTTAGTACACGTAAGGCACTAAGCAGAACTAAGCAACAGAGATAACCTTTAGTATATAGCTTAGGCACTAAATCTTTATAGCTTAGTGTGTTTAACTTTATATAAGACTTTAGTATTTAATCTAAGGATTATACTTCTTTCTTAACCTCTTGTAATATTACATTATTCTACTAAACGTGCTATTATAACCCTATACTATTATATTATTCTACTAAACGTGCTAGTACACTAACTCTGTCTATTATACTTACTTATTTCTAAGAACTAACTCTTAGGTTATTTTAGAACAACTTTTATACTTTAAACACCCTTAAGATAAGTAATACTATAATAGACACCCTTACTAATTCTTACGTTACTAGATTAACTACTTAAGGCTATAAATCTAATACTTATAATAGTAATTATAATAACGTGAGCCACAAGCGAGCTGATCACACAAGCGAGCTGATCACTTTGCCAAGACAACACCACCTCCTGCTATCCATCACAATGTCACAACTACCTGATCTTGAATCACTTTCCCGCGCAGATAGGCTAATCCTTGCCATCTAAGCTATGAAATCTGATACATTACTAAGTCAGCGACGCGCTGCTGCTATCTACAACGTTCCTCAAAGCACGCTCAGTACCCGACGCGCCAAAACACCTGCCCGACGCGATATCCATCCCAATTCATTAAAGCTAGTAAAGCACGAGGAAGAGACAATAATCTAGTATATAAGGAAGCTTGACGCGCGAGGTTTTGCTCCCACGCTTAGCTACGTACGAGAAATGGCTGATCAGCTACTTGCTGCACGTGGTGGTACCCAGGTTGGCCAGAACTGGGCTACCAACTTCATACGCCGCAAGCCTAGTATCAAATCTCAAGTAACTAGGCAGCGTGATCTCCAGAGAGTTCTATGCAGCGATCCAGCTATTATCAGCCCCTGGTTTGATCTTGTACGTAGCGTTAAAGCTACGTACGGTATCTTGGACGAAGATACCTATAACTTTGACGAGACTGGCTTCTAGATGGGTGTTGGAGGGTCAGTAAAGGTGGTCACAGCGTCTGAAAGGCGCCTCAAGCCATTGGGAGTTCAGCCTGGCGATCGTGAGTGGGTAACGTTGATTGCCGCGATCAGCGCTGGAGGCTGGGTTGCTCCACCCTTTCTGATCTTCAAAGCAAAGCACCACGACCAAGCCTGGTACCATAACCCTAAGGATTGGAGAATAGGTGTTAGTAATAACGGTTGGACGACAAATGAGCTTGGTATCGCCTGGCTACAGCACTTCATCCGGCATACAGAGGCTCGAACAGTGGGTAGTCACCGGCTGCTTATTCTTGATGGCTATGAGAGCCATAAGTCACTTGCCTTCCAAGATCTATGCGAGGAGAATAAGATTATCACCCTCTGTATGCCTCCGCACGCTTCCTATATCCTACAGCCTCTTGATGTGGGGTGTTTTGCTCCCTTAAAGTGGGCGTACAAGAAGGAGATTAATGTCTTGGCAAATAGCCACATCAACCACATCGACAAGAAAGCCTTCTTAACCACCTTTACTTAGGTATTTGGTAGCGCGTTCTTAAAGGAGAATATCATATCTAGCTTTCGAGCAACTGGCTTAGTACTATATAACCTAGGGGCGGTGTTATCAAAGCTTGAAGTCAAGCCTCGTACGCCATTACCACCGCTACCAGGGCTTACCACCTGGCAGCCTAAAACACCAAGCAACGCTATTAAAATAGAGGCTTAATCAGCGCTTATATTTGACCGGATTCAGAGGCACCATAGCTCATTACCAGCATCAATTATTGAGATGATGAGGCAGTTTAAAAAAGGGGCGGATATTATGGTACACTCTCAGGTGCTTTTAGCAGCTAGGGTAGCTGACCTTGAGGCAGCAAATAGAGCTGCTTCTGAGCGTAGGAAGCGTAAAAAGAAGCGAATTCAGGAAGGAGGGACCCTATCGCAGGTAGAGGCTGAGGCAATAGTTGAGCAAAGGGACGTTGATGGTCAATTCGAGAAGGAGGCGCGTGATGGGAGGCTGCGCGCAGGTGGTAGTAGAGGTGGTATCCGACGCTGTAAGACATGCGGTGAAACTGGGCATAACAAGCGCACATGCCAAAAAAGATACAGTAGAAGTAGACAATTAATTTAAGCTACTATACGTTGTAATAGCTTATCGTGGTGTTAAGTTGTTCGCGTTTGAACGTAGGGTGCCGCATTTAGTGATCAGCTCGCTTGTGTGATCAGCTCGCTTGTGGCTCACGTTAAGCTTAAGACTTAGTTACTTTAGGTTAACTAACACTTCTATATTAAAGAAGACAAGATTAAGGATAATAATAAAGTTGTTTTAGCTAGCACTTACCTCCGCGGCGATGCAGAGAAATAGGCTATCCTAATCCTCTAATAATATATAAATAATAATATTAAAGATTAAGATAACGCAGATCTTATTAATAACTAGGACTAGTTTAAGATAAAGATGCGCAAAATCTTCTTACTATTTAAGGAGTCTGTAATTGCTAAATAGAAGATCTAGAAGCTAAAGTAAACTAAGTCTGCTGCTAACTACACGACTGAATTCTAGTAGTACTAAACGGTTATTAAATAGGATAATAACGCTTTAATGCGGATGTACTGACAAGGTCTTAAACCTGCTATATATATAGAACTTATAAGAAGTAGATCTAGCCTTAACACGCTTAAGGAACTTATAGCTAAGGCTATTTAAGTTAATAACAAACTCTATAAGTTAAAGCTAGAGGAACGACTGTTTACTTAGAGAAATCGCGTACTAGGGAATACAAATAACTAACACTGTTAAATGTCGCGATAATTATACCCTAACTAAGGACGTTAGCGAAGCTATACGCCTAGGATTCTAGGTGCTTACTAAACTAATAGCTATAAGCCTATACACCTTAACAACCTTAATAAGGGATCTAGTAAACTAAAGTTTTAGCATAATAAGAGTAGTAAGAAGGATATTACTTGCTATGCTTATAGTAAGAAAGGCTATATAAAAAGGGACTGCTAAAGCTAAGGTAAAGTTGTATAATAACTTAATATCCTATACTAGGCAGTACCTAACTATAAGAATAAAGAGACATAGAATGTTATTACTAGACCTAATATTAACTTATAAGGTTACAATAATGGTATTATTAATAGTCTAGAGAATATAACTCTTGTCTCTCTAGAGGAAGCTACCTTAGATAAAGCAAGTGCTTCTAAGAATAAGTTCTATAAGGATCTTAAGGCAACAGAAATTAACTAGACTAAGTTTAGAAAAATAGAAAGGTTTAGTAATAATAATAGGCTAGTAACACTATTCGCACCTTAAGATAAGTTTATTTAACTCTTGCAACATATTAACTAGGTATAATAGTATCTTAATAAACTAGACGTTAAGTACGCCTATAAGGCACCTAATGTTATAATAATAATAAGACGCGACCTTTTTAATCTAGTTCTATAACTAGAGAAATAAAAGAAGAACTTTCTACCTAGCATAAGGGAGCTCTTGCACACAGCAATAACGGACTAGCTAAAAGGCACTAAAACGCCTGCAGACTCTAATTAGGTTAATAGAGTAATTAAAGTCTATAATAACTTTATACCTAAGTTAAAGCTTGTAACGCTTTAATATCTTAAAAACTTAGAAGAGAAAATTAATACCCTACTATAGCAGCTTAGATAACTTAAGATTATCTTTTATAAAACTAAAGAAGACTTCTATAGATAATTTAAGAGGTATAATTAGTATATAGATCTCTGCAACAAACTTAAGGTATAAGGTATAAACCTAGAACTTATATTTTAGTAGATTAATAATGCTAAGGCATTATAGAATAAACCTACTTAGCCTCTCTTAGACAATAAGAAGAAAGGAATCTATAATAAGATTTAGTAATAGTGTAAACTATTAGGAACACTAAGCACTCTAAAAGAATTGCGAGAAAACTAATTCTAGAGAATAACTACTAAAGGTAATACAGAGTTTAGTAGTTACAAATAACATAAGTTCTGTAGAAAGCGTAAGGCTTACAAATTAAGCCGCGCTACGGATACTTATTACTAGTTGGACTACTAGAATCTGGAGCACGAGAAGCTTACCTGGTCAGCATGCGCTCATAATTTATGCATAATCTACTACTCTAACTAATAAGGAATAGAATAGTTTCTCTAATAGATTTATAGCACCTTTAAGTGCAAATAGTAATAGTTTAAATGTGTAACAGATTTCTGTGTAATTTACCTATAGAATAAGCAAACTAGATTATATTTTCTAGGCTATATAAACCCTTAAGAGGTTATCGCGATACAAATAGTGTATAATACTAAGATTAGAGGTTACCTCTTAAGGGAATATAACTAAACGCATTAGTACACGTGCTTACACCCTAACTGCGATAAATATGCTATTATAAAAGATTTCTATAGATTTAGAAAGTCTTTTTTAGACTAGTATTCTAGGCAAAAGAAACTAGTAAGAAGATTAATAGTATAAACTTCTTAACACTTTTTAAGCTTATAGTTAAGCTTAATAGAAAATAGATACAGGTACTAGTAGATTTAGAATCCTAAGTAAGCTACATTTCTGCCAGAATAGTGCTTTTAGCTAGACTAAGACTACTAAGAAAAGAGATAAGCTACCTACTATATGTTGCTAACGGTAAGCCTATGCTAGGCGAAAACTAAATTACCTATAAAGTTATAAGCGTAACGCTCTGTATCTAGAAATATTAGGAATAGTTAGACTTAGATGTCTTTAGACTAGCTACTTACAATATTATACTAGAACTGCTCTAGTTAAGAGAATACAACCTGCGCATTAACTAGAAGTTAAAAACGTTCTTATTTAAGTGCTGTAGACTAGACGTAACTACAAGCTAGCCTACGCATTGCACAAAGCGGATAGTAGATAAGAGGAAGATTAATAATATTGCTAAAGAAAAGCAAACTTTGTATAAGAATAACCTTAAGACATAAGGGTTTAACTTAATAGGTACTAGAAGGGCACCTTTAGACTATAAAGTTAGAGTTACAGAGAAACGCGTACCTCTAGTTATTCTAAAAGAGTATTATGAATTTAAGCACCTTTTTGCAGAAGTAGTAGACAGTAAAGCCTTACTAAAGCACTAACTCTAGGACTATAAGATTATTCTAGAAGAAGAGAAGACTCTACTCTTTAGGCTAATTTATTAACTATTAGAGATAGAACTTAAAATACTAAGAGAAAAGCTAGATTAAGATTTAAAGAAAGAATATATTAGACCTTCTACTTCGCTAGCAGAATTCTCTATACTCTTTGTACTAAAGAAGAATAGACTACTAAGAATGTGCGTTAACTATTGCAAACTTAACAATATTACAGTAAAGAATTAATACTTACTACTAAATATTATAGAACTTTAGAATTAATTATTGTAAGCTAAGATCTTTATAGTAATAGATCTACGCGATAGTTACTAGCTTATTAGAATTAAGAAAGGTAAAGAATAAAAGACAGCGTTCTGCACAAGATATAGACACTATAAATACACTATTATACTGTTTAGGCTTATAAACGCCTTAGCAATATTTTAGAAGCTTATTAATAACGTATTAAGAGCATACTTAGATATCTTTGTTGTTGTATATCTAGACAATATCCTTGTCTACTCTAAAAATAAAGAAGACTATATTAAATATATCTATATAGTACTAAGGTGCCTAGACTAGTTTAACTTATAAGTTAAACTAGAGAAATGTAAATTCTATAAGATAGAAGTGGACTTTCTTGGCTATGTTGTAGGGGTTAACAGAGTACGCATAAGCAAGAAAAAGATTAAAGTAGTTAAGAAATAGCTACAGCTAAAGATAGTTAAAGAGATATAATTCTTCTTAGAATTTCTCAACTTTAACTAACAGTTTATTAAGAATTACTTAAAGATTGCTGTTTTTTTAACTAAACTTACAAAGAAGAATACACCTTTTATATAGAGTAAGAAAGCTAAAGACGCCTTTTAGACGCTTAAGAATGCAAGCATTATACTACTATGCTTCTGCATATTCTAAGCAGGACAACTGCTACGCTTTAAGACTAACGTATTAGATCTTATACTAGGCGCATGCGCAAGCTAATTACACGAAGGTAAATAGTATTTAATTGCCTATTACTCTTGCAAATTTTTAGAACCTAAGGAATATTACAACGTCTATAATAAGAAGCTACTAGCTATTATTGCGGCCCTTAAGCACTAGAGAGTATACGCTAAAAGCTGCTTAGAACTTATAATATTTACAGATTATAAGAACTTAGTTAACTTTATAACTACTAAAGTACTTAACTAATAACAGGTCTAATAGTTAGAAGAACTTAGACAACACAAGTTTAAGATTATATATATACTAGGAAAAGATAATAGCAGAGCAGACGCTCTTAGCCGCAGACACAATATTACTAGAATAAAAGAAATTACTAATACCGCGATACTTAAGGTTAATAATAACAGATTATTAGGACCTGTAAAGATAATAAACTTGCTTATGTAAGTTATATATAAATTACTAGAAGAATTATATAAGGCAATTATCTAACAACATTACAATAACCCTGTATATAGTTACTCTAGTATTATATAAATAATAGAACTTATTAAACGTAACTACAAGTTTTCACAAATAAAGGATAAAGTTACTTCTTTTATTACTAAATGCGCAGACTGTTAGAAGAATAAACACAGTATCTACGCACCCTATAGAGAAATGCAAGTAATAGAGCTACCTAACGCACCGTGGTTAGACATCTCTATAGACTTTGTTACAGGCTTACTAGTCTTAAGAGACTCTATTACTAAAGTATCTTATAACGCAATTCTTATAGTAGTTAATTAATTTATAAAGCAAGCTAAGTATATTGCCTTTAGAAAAGATTTTACGGCAGTATAACTAGTATACATTATTAATAATTATATTATTAGATATTATAGTATACCTAAGTTAATTATTAGTGACAGAGACAAGCTCTTTACTTTAAACTTTTAGACAATATTACTTGCCGCGATTAGAACTAAGAAAAAGCTATTAACAGCTTATTATCTGCAAACAGACAGACAAACTAAGCGAACAAATCGCATAATAAAAGCATACCTACGCATCTACGCCAATTATTAATAAGATAACTAGGTATTATTACTACCTATAGTATAGATAGCATATAACAACAAACTTTTAGAGTCTACAGAATAAACCCTGTTCTACGCGAACTATAGAAGACACCTAAATCTCTTTACACGTATATTTCTTAGTTAGAAAATAGAAGCAGCTATTGCTACAGCTGATAAGCTAAAGACAGTATACAAGTCACTTAAGGCAACACTTAAGAAGGCACAACGCTAAAGCATTTTATATATTAATAAGAAACGAAAAACAGCACCTCTACTAAAAAAAAGGGGATAAAGTTTATTTGCTTATAAAGAATCTCTATACTAAGCGACCTAATAAAGGGCTTAACAACGTTAAGGTTAGACTATTTTTAATTCTTAACTAGAAGGGACTAGTTACGTATACACTTAACCTCTTACTAGACGCAAAGATCCACCTAAGATTCTATATTAATATATTAGAACTAGCATACTTAGAAACGCTACTTTAGAAAACCTTTTACTTTAAAATAGAAGAAGACAATGTCTTTAAAGTTAAGAAAATCCTTATACACTGTACCTAGAATAATAGAATAGAATACCTAGTTAAATGGTTAGGATATAATAATAGTAATAATACATAGAAACTAGATATAAACCTTATAAACTACTGTTAACACCTTGCAAAATACTACTAAGGTTAGAGAACTTCTAATAATTAAGCAGCAACTCTTTAAAAGCACTCTAAGTGCTAGGCGAAAGATTTAGGGCTAAGCCCTCTAAAGTAGTAGAAAACTCTATTATCTCTTTAGCCTTAATACGCTCTAACTTCTTAATTTCTCGCGACTCTATAGCAATTTTATCCTCTGCCTAATAATCTAATAAATCTATCTGCAAGCGTAATCTTTTCTCACGCGCACGCTGTACCTGCAGATCTTCTAACGCTTTCTTATATAACTTTATAGCTGTATCTTGCGCCTTATAACTCTCTTTTATTTTCGCGTATAACCTTTCTTTCTCTGCAGCTAGGCGCTTAAATTCTAACTTAGTAACCTAAACGTTATACTGCTGCCTATAATATAGACACTTCCTTAAGCGCATGTGTACCTTACACACACGTGTTACAAGCAACAAAAGGAACTCCACCCTTGATGAAGGAGTCGGGGCTGAACGCCAACCGACGACCACGTCAGAAGGTAATGATCAACGCGGGGCGCTGATCACGTGACTGGCATCCCGCCAAGACAGGGCCTCCGGGAGGCCAATAGGGATCAGGAGGCCACGGTCCTCCCAAACCTCCCTTACAAGAGGGAAGCCGGGGAGGACAGGAACAGATTGCAATGAGTATATAGGATGGACGGATTTCATTATTACACTCGTTGTGGTCAACTCAAATAGTTCATCTCTTACACAGATTGTCAACTAGTTATTCTCGCTGCACTTCCCTAAGCGCACGTACACCTTATACATACGCTTATTTTGCGTGCAGGCAGAATATTTTTAAACTATAGCTTCTCTAAAGAAATTAATAAAGTTGCAGAGATAATAATAATAGTTAGTACTAGTAAGAGGTTTCTGCTTAGGCATAGTAAGATAAGGACTAGGCAGCTAACGCTACTTATAACGCGGGACTACTCTAGTTATAAGCTAAGCTTTGCTACTATTATATAACTTAAGGATAACTTACTAGAAGGAGAGAGAATGGTGTTATAACCTAGAAAGGACACCTTAACACTTAAAGTTTGCTAGAGTATTAGCGCATTTAAACTAATAACCTAATAGTTATAAGTAGTTACGTAACTGCTTAGTAATTAGTGCTCTTAGTATAACTAAGCAGACTAAGCAGACTGCAGGACTGCTTAGTGCTTAGTATACGTAAGGCACTAAGCAGAACTAAGCAACAGAGACAACCTTTAGTATATAGCTTAGGCACTAAACCCTTATAGCTTAGTGTGTTTAACTTTGTACAAGACTCTAGTATTTAATCTAAGAATTATACTTCTTTCTTAACCCCTTATAATATTATATTATTCTACTAAACGTGCTATTATAACTCTGTACTATTACATTATTCTACTAAACGTGCTAGTACACTAACCCTGTCCATCGCACTTACTCGTTCCCGAGAACCAACTCTTAGGTCATCTTAGGACGACCTTCACACAGGCCTCTTTCCGCTCTTAATATAAGAGGAAAGATTATACATTCTTTACTTTTTCTTCTTATACGTAATAAGTTAGAATTAAAAATAACACTTCTTTATATAACTACTATATAACTAGGCAATAGCTATAAAGTAATAGACTTAGCTAAGACTTATAAAGCAAGAGAAGTAGAGGCTTCCTTTTAACTATAAAGCAACTGTAAGCCTAGGACCACATCACATGACTGCTCTGCAGGCATGACTAATGCGTCCGACTACTTTCGAGCTCAGATCACACACTTGTACATATACACACTAATACACTTATACATAAGACCTAAGACTAGTGCTACCTTATGCTTACAGTTATAAGCCTAGCCTAATCTATGCTATTACTTTTATTACATTAACCTTCTATTACTACTATTATGTTAACCTATTCTATTAGTTCTAATATTATTCTCTAAGGCTGCAACAACTAGAAGCTCTAGATTTTTGTTATTAAAAGAATACCTAAAGCAGGAGACGTATAGGAGTATATCGATCCTGATTAAGCTGTCTAACCTCTCCAGAAGCTAGAAAAACCCCTTCGTCTATTAGCCATTATTAACGATAATAGATCGCCTGCTACTAAGCCTAGCTAAGAAGCTTTTGCTTAATACAACGCGGATGTTAACACCTACTATAAGGAGATTAAGGAATACAGACGCTTGCGAGATAAGTTAGGTTAAGTTAAAGCGTATATTACTAAAACGATTAGCTAGGACTTTCTATACTACATTAAAGACAAAGACATAGTCTATAAGCAGCTTAAGACTCTTCAAGAGCTATACTTACCTACTACCGCTAATTAAGAATACTAAGTCTAGAAAGCATACAAGTCAGCGAAAGTGCTGCATGCTTATTAGTTAAACATCAAAGACTAGTGTAACAACTTCCTCGCTGCATACAGCCGTGCGAAACAACTTAATTTGCTAGAAGTATATAGCTTTTAACCTTACAAAGACTTTATTTAAGCTATTAAATAGATTAACTTAGGCTACTCTGCTACTAGTGCTATTAAGCTCTTTAAGGCTAAAGAGATATAAAGCTGCTATCGTGATTAGCCTGTGCTATACGAAAGCTAACTTCCTACTCTAGTTAGAAACTTCCTATAATATTATCGCACCACACATTTAAAGAAAGCGAGTATATAAACTGCAGTGTTTAGGTCGAAGTTTAATAATAAAGAATCTCTATATTCTAAGAAAAGAGGCAGAAATAATAGCAAACCTATAAAGCTATGCCTCTGCGGCAACACCTACTTCTAGAGATAATGCCTATATATTAACACCTTACTAAGACTAAGAGGATTTATAGAAGACTCTAATAAAGCTAAGAAGATCTCTAATTACGAGTTTAAAGATAAGAAGGGCCTATTAAACAAGATTTAGGAGAAAAATCAGCGATATAAGAAACTTAAAATAGGCAGCCCTAGTTATAAAGCAGAATCTAATTTAATAGAGATTAATGCAGGTAACAACTCTATTAAACACACTTCCTACTAAGCCTATGCTGTCTTTCTCTTAGCCTTTAACCACTAACTACCTTATTAGCACTATCTACTCCTCTATTTATAGACGTTAGATCTAGCTACTGACGTATATATCTGTAATAATACTGCCGAGTTCTAATAGAAAGCGCTAGCTACTCTAGATAACATTATACTCGCTAGAGGATTAGAAGTACTCATTAAAGCGTAGGGAGAAGTAAATATACCTCTTACTACCGCTAAAGGCATAAAGACTATAACGCTTAAATAAGTAGTACTAATTCTTACTTTCTTTATAAGCTTTGTCTTGCTCGCACGCCTATTGTTATTAAACGTGCACTTTAACTTAGGAAAGAGTATCTTATATTATGCTAGAATCTTGCGGGAACACATTGCTAATCTTATCTAATTAGGAGGCTATTAGCTTCTAGTGCATCGAAGTAAGCCTCTATAATATGCAGCCTTACATACCGCGCTGCACTCTTTCTATGTAATAAATAAGAGAAGACTGTAATACTCTGCTCTACTAGCACAACCTCGCACGCTTTTAAAGCTACAGCTATATGTGCTTCTTAGACACGCTAGAAGTAATGCTATCAACTATTTGTCTAGCAACGTTATCAGCATTACGCCACCTACAGGAGGCTTACTAAAGACGATTAACTGCGAAGAATGCTTGCAAAACAAAGGGCATTAAATTGTCTTGCGCTGAATTAGTTACAAGATAGAAGTATTTTAGCCATTTAAGACTGTAGCTATTAATCTTATTAGACTTAACGTAACTGCCTATAACAGCTATTAATATGTTTTCTATAGCATTAACCTCTATACAAAGTTTCACTTTGTATTTACAATCTCTAAACGCAACAAATTAACGCTTCTTAATATGCTTAGACAGCTAGATTAAAGCATCAAACGCGAGTTCAACGCTACTATTACCTTCCTTATTGCGGACAATAAAAGAGGATATAGTATTACTAATAACTTAGCTCGAGCCTACTGCAACTAAGAAGGTATTAAGTTCTAACTTTAAGCACTACACGTTAAAGAGCAGAACGGCTCTGCTAAACGATTAGGCAAAACTCTTATTAACTGTAGCTAATCTATGCAAGTCGCGTCCAACCTACCTCTAGCCCTTAGCTCTAAGATGTATATATGCGCTAGCTATCTGCTCAACCAAACTTCTACAAAAGCACTAGATTAGAAAACTCTATTTAAGATAGCGTATAGCAAAAAGCCGTTGTTAGCTTACTTAAAGCTCTATAGTTGTCAAGCGTACGCGCTACGGCAGCAAATAGCAAGAGGCGACAAGCTTAGTCCGCGTTCTCTTATTAGATACTTAGTTAGCTACGATGCATCAAACGTCTACTAAATATGGTTACTAAGAGCTAGAAGCAGAGCTTACTAAGGAAAAGTCGTACAAGTGCGTAACGTAACGTTTAAGGAAACTATATTCTACTAACTAGAGAAGGATAATGCAGAATTAATCTTGCAAGGTTTAGACCTTAAGGAGTTTATCTAAACATATTGCATGCTAACTCTTAATAACTCTAAAGACACTTTAGAGAACAAAGTAGAAAATAGCAAACAGCTAATAATTCAGCCTATATTAAATAAACAACTCTAATCTTAACAACACTAAGCAAATCTAGGCAAAGCTACTCAGCTAACAGTGTTTCTAACTCTAGCTCCAACATTACTAAGCTATAGAAGCATATAGTCACCTACTCAAGACTCCTACAACGCTCTACAAATACAACAGTAGAGAGAACCATTACTAAATTATGCAAGTTTGTCTAGAAAACGTAAAAGACACGGCTTAGTTAATTCGAACTTAGCTCAGAACAGAGAGCTTATTAACAGCAACTTGCGCTCATCCTATATACTCTTAGAAGGATTAAGAAGAGCTAGGAGACTAACTAGAAAAAGCAGCAGCTTCTTTGTAAACACATACTAGTTAAGTTTTATAGCTGCATCTGCAAAGGCGCCTAAGACGAGGTTCTACCTTACCGCTCTTCCACCTAAACTACGCTTCTATAAAGACGTTATAAAGCTCCTGTATCTACACAAAGAGGGATTTATTAGAGCTATGCAACAAGAAATAGAAGTTATTAAGTAAAAAGATACTTTTAAAAAGATTACTTAGAGCGACTTTAACGATTAGAATAATAAAGTTCTTTCTCTTCTCTAGGTGTTTAAGTATAAGTTAGATAGTAAAGAATACCTTATAAAGTATAAAGCTTGTATCTGCGTGCGCGGCGATCTCTAAACTACGGCTGAAGACACTTACGCTGCCACACTAGCTATGCGCATCTTCTAAGCACTTATGGTAATTGCCGCCTACTTTAATATAGATATCTGTTAGTACAACGCTGTTAACGCCTTTACTAACGCGCAGCTTATAACGCCTATTTACTACTACTTACTAGAAGGCTTCTCTAATAATAAGCACCTATAGAAGCTTAATTAAGCACTGTACAGTCTTAAGACATCTCTACTGCTTTAGTATAAAGAGCTTACTAAAACTCTTACTAAACTAGGACTTTACGAAGTTAAAGACGCACTATGTCTATAGAAGAATAATAAGCTTCTTGTATTCTTCTACGTTAACAACATTATTATTCTAGGTCTGCTAGCTTATGCGGCAGCGCTAGATAACTTTAAGCAAAAACTTCTACAAAAATACAAGATTTAGTCTCTTAGAGAGCTTAAGGTCTTCTGCGGCACCTAGGTCTATCGCGATCGCGTTAACAGTGCTATTTAGCTATCGCAAGCATCTTACGTTAACAAGATTGCTTATAAGTACCCCTCTCTAAAGACGTTTAGTTAACCTCCTTTAACGCTACTACTACTTGAGAAGTTACTTCTATCTAATAAGCCTAAACACGACGCAAATACGTACAGATACGCTTAGCTTGTAGGCTTAATTAGATATATAGTAGAAGTAACACAACCTAATGTCGCTAAAGCCTATTTGAAACTAGCAGAGTTTCTTGTTAACCCTTTACAGCGCTATATTAACGCGGCGTATCAAACAATTGCATATCTGCAAAATACCTAGGATTAAGCCCTCTACTACAACGCTTCTGTCTCTAATAATGCTGCCTATATCTTAGATTACTGCAAACCAGACTTCTATAGAGCTATAAACGCTTCCTATGCTAATTATAAAGCTACTCGCAAGAGCTTATAAGGCTACATCTTTTTTCTTTTTAGTAGTCTTATTAACTAGAAAGCTACCTTGCAGTGATGTATTACTAAGTTAACTACAGAAGCAGAGCTAATCGCCGCTTCCTCTGCTGGCACAGAGCTTATATAGTGGTAGAGAGTGTTCCGTAACATCAGCTTTAATCCAAACAATAAACAACTACTATACTGCAATAATTAGCAAACAATCCGCCTTCTTAAGGCTGCAACACCTCGCCTTAAAACAAGCCTTTAACACGTAGATATTTACTATTACTAGCTACGTTAAGAATTATAAGTAAACAATATTAACATCTTATACACATAAACTAACTGTTAACTAGCAGATAGCCTTACAAAGCTTTTGCCTTAATAAAAGCACTAACACTAGGTTTTACTTCTTTACTTTAAACCCTTTCCTACAGTAGAGTATTAAGCTTAGTAAAAGCATCTAGCTTAGCTAAAAAGTTAAGTACTACCTAACTAAAATAAGCGCGAAGCAAAAGGACTTTAAAAACTAGCAAGCTCTAGGGACGCCTATTATATAGAGTAGAGGTCTACTAACACTGCGACAGCAGACGATCGCCTATCTAGAACTGCACTGTTAGCGGTACTAGCCCGCACCTAATGCAGCTCTGCCTGTTACACGGTAGAGGGTAGTCTACAATTACATTAGCTTCTAATATGCGTTTAAACCTAAAGAGGGTGTATAAGCCTAGGACTACATTATATAACTGCTCTGCAGGCATAACTAATGCGTCTGACTACTTTTAAGCTTAGATTATACACTTGTACATATACACACTAATACACTTATACATGAGACCTAAGACTAGTGCCACCCTATGCTTACAGCAACTTATATAGATACTTATAATAAAAGCTTATTAATATAATCAGCCTTCTAAGAGAGAACCTTAACTAAATAGTAGTAGAATAATAATTATATAAAGCGCTGTAATAGTAAGTATAAACTCTAACCTAAGCAGTGTCTTATTAAGGCTTAAGCATGCTAACTTTAAGTAGGGTATTATCTTATACTACGTTAGTACCTACACTGCCTTCGCTCTACTAAGACACTATATATTAATATAAGAAACTAAGACTGCCTAACATAGAGGTATTTAAGAAAGGCTTATATAAAGACTATATCTAATAGAAGATATGCGTATAAGCAAAACTCTTTATAGACTAATAAGCCTACTCTTCTAAAGAAGTCTAGGTATACTATACTACTACTTATATAAAGGGTTAAGCCTTTACTACCTCAAGAATATACATTATAAGTATAATAGAGGGCTCTTCTTAACTATTCTTAGCGCAGCTTTAAGAATATCTTAATAAGTTCTTTATAGACTCTATAATCTATAAGAAAGTAATATAGTAAATCTATATAACTAAATAGAAGAAGGGCGAGTTTATTCTCTATATATAAGCGTTTAACCTAAAGTTCTTAGAAGCAGGCTTAGAAAATACAAGTAATATATAGAAGATTAACTATCTTAAGAACTCTCTTAATAAGAGACTATTATATTATTAAGTAGGCTTTTAGCCTATAAAAGATAAGTTGTATAAAGAATTTATATACAGAATGTGTGTTATCTAGAAGAATCTTAAAGCTATAGACTAGCTTAGCTTTTATACACTGCTAGCAACCTTCTTACATACTGCGCCTAGCAATAAGGATATAATAAATTAGACTCTTACTGTAGCAGCATTCTAGCCTTATACAAAGAGAGAATTCTAGGGAATATAAGCTTAGGTTTAAGAAAGAAGAGAATAAGAAGACTATTTAAGATATAGGCACTAAGGCTATAAAGTTAATTAGTACCAGGTTAAGATTAAAAAATAACCTACTTATATAGAAAGGAAGAGAGCTGTAGTTGCTGCAGCAGCTCCTGCAAAGATAGATACTAATTCTAAGAAGTTAGAAAAAGAAGAGCCTTAGCTTAAAGACGCTAGCTAGAGTCTAGAATAGCAAAGCCTCTTTAGGCTGTATAATTCTTTTAGAAAATCCTGTCCTAGCTAGTAGCAACCCTCTCTATATTAATAGATGTTATAATAAATAGCTTTAAACACGCTACTACTATAGTTAATAATAGTTATTGCACGTATAGAATTATAACTAAGAAGCTTATACAATTAAAAGGCTTACCGCGCATAAAGATACTCTAAATCTAGATTAATAGAGTAAATAAGTAGAGAAGTTCTATTAATACTATTATAAAGCTTAACTTAGACGTTAGAGGATTAAAACAACGCGCTGCTGTATACATTATTTCTATAATGTATAATTATAATATAATTCTTAGAAAATTATAGCTAGAGCAAGTTGGTAGAATTATTAATTCCTACTAACACATGTTAAGGCTGCCTTAATATAGTATTACTATACGCAGTATAGAGTTATAGAAAAAGAAGATAGACTTCTCTCTAATCTCTGCTGCAGCCTTTTAACTGCATGTATAATAAAACTAATAAGAGAAGAATAAGGTGCAGATATTTATAGTAAGCCTTCGCGATATTAAGAAAGCTCTTTAGATTAAGTCCTCTTTAATATTAGTTTAAATCCGCTAGTAACTTCTAGAATATCTACACTTATACGTACACCTCTTCTAACTAAAGGAAGAAGAGGACCTTCTACTCTTATAAGAATCTAAGGTAGACTACTAACTAAAGCTAGAATAAGAGAATAGCAAAGACTTAAAGATTTTATATAGGCCTCTCTACAGTATATTAAGAGATAAACTATTAGTACTATAAAAGATACTGTATAAGCTTCTAGATAAAGAGTTTATATAAGTAAGCAATTCTTTTGCAGCGTTACTAGTTCTATTTATATAGAAGCTAGGCGGCAGGTTATAGTTCTGTATTAACTACAGGGCGTTAAACGCTATTATAAAGAAGAATTAATACCTATTACCTCTTATTAAAGAAACCCTGCACTAGATTAGATAGGCTAAGTAGTATATTAAGCTTAATATAATATTTGCCTTTTATAAGATAAGAATTATAGAGAGGTAGAAGTAGATAATAGCCTTCTAAACAAGATTTAGCTTATATAAATAGCTAGTAACTCTCGTTAGCTTTATAAACGCTCTAAGCACGTTCTAGTGCTACATAAACTAGGTTTTAAAAGACTTCCTAGATAAATTCGCCTTAGCGTACCTTAATAATATTATTATCTTTATAGATAGTCTACTATCTTAGCACTATAGCTACGTACAGGCTGTGTTAGACTAACTTAAAGTAGCTAGACTATAATTAGAGTTAAAAAAGTGCGAATTTAATGTGCAGCGTATAAAGTACTTAGAATTTATTATAAAAGTAAGAAAAGGCGTGTCTATAAACCTAGAGAAGGTATAGGCTATTTAAGAATAGAATACGCCTACTATAGTTAAAGGCGTATAAGGTTTCTTAAGATTTATAAACTTCTATAGAAAGTTTATTTCTTACTTTATATAACTGTTTAGACTACTAGTTTAACTTACACGCAAGAACGCTAAGTTTATATAAGAGATAAAGTAAGAGAGAAGCTTCTATATAATTAAGGAAGCCTTTCTCTCTAATAAAGTTCTTATACCTTTTAACTTAGAGCTACTAACAGTTCTAGAATATAACTCTTCTAGACACGCACTAGAAGGTACTCTTTTCTAAAGAGGCCTAGACGGCGTACTTTATATAGTTGCCTACCTATTATATAAGTTTCTTGCTTATAAATATAACTACCTAATCTATAATAAAAAACTTCTAGCCATAATCTACTATTTAAAGGAATAAGACGCTAAACTTTAAGGCGTACAAGAATTTAAGGTTATTACAGATTATAAGAACCTTAAATACTTTACTAAGAAGTAAAAGATAATAGAGCGCTATATATAATAGTTAGTTAAGCTATTAAGATTTAGAAATATAAAGATTAGGTACAGGCTAGAAAAGAAGAACGTATAGGCTAACGCCCTCTCTAGACAAGACTAAGACATGCTATAAAATAAGAATAATAATAGGATTATAAGTAGAGAGTTTATAATGCTAACTCTAGCTTATTAATAAGACAGCGTACAAGTTGCTATATTACTTCCTCTAGTTATACTAATAGTCTTAGATACACTGCTCTAGCTACTAAATAAACAAGAGTTAATATAGAACTACTAGGCTATAGTAGTAGCTAAGAATAATCTCTATTAGGAAGTGCTCTAGTCTATACAGGAGGGATAATACTTATTATCTATAACTAGGAAGATAGCTGTGTCTCTAAGAGACTGCGTAATTAACTTAGATAACTGCCTTATATAGAGAATACGTATCTAGGTACTTAAATTAGAACTACTTTATATAAGCATAATCTAGATAGCTTACTTATTCTTATAAACAGGCTACCTAGGTTAAGAAGAGATATATAGAATTATAGTAAGAGAATAGTACTAGCCTAAAATAAGTAATAATATTAGACGCTTTATACAGAACTGCAAGCTTTATAGAAAAAGCACCCTATAGAGAGATAGAAGGCATAGTTACCTTTACTCTCTACTAGTTCTAAGTTATATGTAGCAGCACTTAATAGTAAACTTTATTATAGGCCTCTCTTTTTAGAAGGAAAGTTAAACCTAATAGTAGTAAAAGACTGCCTTAGTAAAGCTATAGTCTTAATACTAATGCAGAAGATAGAGAGCTAAGACGTAGCCTAAGTCTTTGTATAAGAAGTATACTACTACTATAGCCTTTCTCTCTTTATTACGTCTAATAGAGGCTCTTAATTTGTAAGCGCTATATAAGAAGATATCTATAAGTTATTAGGCATAAGAAGGAACTTGTCTACAGCCTACTACCTACAGACTAATAGCATAACTAAGAGAGTAAACAGCGATATTAAGTTAGTTGTACAGGTATTTTATAATAATAACTAAGACAACTAGGCTACGCTATACCTAATTCTTAAGCTAATGCTTAACTTCTATATAAACACGTCTACTAGCGTCTCTTTCTTCTTTCTATAGTATAGTTACTATAACACGCCTTTCTTCTAATAGAAAGAATATAAATATATAGATAGTATTAAGACAGCTAAGAAGCTTACTTATAAAAAGGCTAAAGACATTATCTAAATAATTACTTTTACTATAGAATAGGTAATTGTAGCTATATTATACGCATAATAAGAATAGAAAAGGTAGGTAAATAAGGCTAGAAAACCTGCCTCTACTTATAAGGTTAGAGATTAGGTTTAGCTTAACCTATAAGACGTACGCACTACACAAGCTAGCTAGAAGCTAGACTAGAAGAGCGAGAAGTACTAAGTGTTACGCGTATAAGACCTCTACTAGGTAGAGCTAGCTGTTCTCTAAGAAACTAAGTTATACTATATTAATAAGATTAGACTAGATGCTACTAATTCTCTACTCTTATAATAGACTAATAATTTAAATCCTATAGCACTTATTATATAAGATAAGAATAAATAAGAGAAATACTTTCAATAGTAAGTAGAGAGTACTACAAGTAAGAGAACACATTAAGAAACTAAGTAATATCTTGTAAAATAGGTTGGATTTTAAGAAGCTATATAGAAGCTAGAAAGAAATCTAGCTAATACTACTACTATACAGTTCTAGCTAACTTATATATAAGCTGTACAGTCGCCCTTAAATTCTCTTTAAAGAAGATAAAACTACTAGCAGCAAAAACCTAGTTATCTGTATTAACTAACTCCTCTTTAGTAGAAGAAGCATAAATCGCTTAACTACCTGTGTAAGAATAAAAACTAGAAAAAGCTTCTTCTTCTCTGCTAACGCTAATAATAAGACTATAGCGCGCGCTATACTTAGTCTAGACGTAGTTAGAGTAGAAGCTATCTTACTCTCTAGAAATAGAGATATAACTAGCGAAGGCAGTAAAAGGCTTAGCACTACGTACAGTATAGGCGCAGTTGTTAGAGTAGCTAGCAGAGTTAAGAATACTATAGGTATAGATAATAAAGGCCTTAACGTATAAGTCGCGACTAGTAAGAATTTAGTAAGCGTAGATAGTGTTGCGAGTAATAATAAGAGTGTATTTATAAAAGCTAGCACTCTAGTAGCTATTGTACAGCGACACCCTAGCTAGATAGATAAAGAACTTAGCGATACAGTAAATAAAATTCTAGTAAGATTAGTAAAGAAAAGAGAGGATACAGAATAACTATACAGAGGCTATTAAGAGTATATAATAGAGCTTATTAGTAATATCCCTGTTAAGGATATACTAGACTAAGTAGTTATTTATATTAATAGCGCCTTATACGTTAACAACTACAACAGCAGTAGTAGAGTAATTGCAAGTAAGTAGTTAATAGGTAATATTTTAGAGGTTAGTCGCAGCGTTAGCGTACGTGCTGTTAGCCTAACCGCTAGTAGCAAAAGCAAGGTAGTTAGAACTATTAGCGGCCTAGACGCCTTAAGCAGAAGCAGCTATTATTAAGATATTATATAAGAGGTCTTAATAAGAAAAGAGAAGTTAGTGTAAGAAAGAAAAGGTTTAAGGGAGAGACACTAGCTTTATATACCTAAGAGAGGACGCTAAAATCCCCTCTCACTATAAAAAAGCAGTTAAATAATAATAGCTAGATCTATATAAGAGGCCTTATTTACTGTTAGAATAGTTAAATAATAACTAATATATACGTACAAAAGTTAGATTTACTACAGATTTTAACATTATATTATAAATACTCTTTTACTATAACGCGTCGCGTACAATTCTTAGAAGAGAGGTATTATAAGAGGCTACGCTGTATTAAGCATAGTGCTCTAGTCATATAACGTATAGCTTAGCGCTAACTAAAGCAGTGAGGTATAAGGCCTATAAGAGGCGAGTCGTACGCGTAAGGAGAACCTTTCTTCTCTTATCTTTCTTCTTCTGTATATAGGATAAATGCATACTCGTTAGCAGGCCTCTTTCCGCCCTTAACAATAATAATAATAATAATAATAATAATAATAATAATAATAATAATAATAATAATAATAATAATAATAATAATAATAATAATAATAATAATAATGATAATAATAATAGTACTAGATCTACTACAGACTTAATACTATTTATAAGACAGCTATAAAGTAATAAATAGTTCTAAAGACCTAACCTACTATCTAGGGCATAATTAAGTAGTCTTTTAATACTAAACTAAAGCTTCTTTATACAGAACACTAGTATAAGAGGCGGACCTACTTATTAGGAAGAAGAGTTATATCTTAGCATACCTTAGATATTAGCAGGTGACTTATTTAATATTCTTAAATAGTAGCAATAGAATAAGAGCATGTATTCTTAACTTGCGCAAGTTACAAAAGATATTCTAGTAATTCTAATTGTAAAGCTATAAGCTTTTATAAGGCTAATAATGTTATTATAGCTTATCTAAGACTAGATAAGCAATAGAGAATAACATTATATATGACGTCACTATTCCGTAACTATTACATAACTATTACGTAACTATTACATAACTATTACGTAACCATAACTATTACGTTATCATGACGTCACTACTACATTACTGTTACATTACTATTACGTAACAGACTACACAATATATCAGAATGTACTCTAGAGCTTTCTAGCTATTACTAATCATTAGTAATATAGAAGGTACTAGAATCTCCATCTCCTGTATATAAGAAGGCTGTATCTCCTTTGTTAGTTCTGTGTCTAATCCTTTAATCTTTAATACAACGCTATTATATCTATCTCTTACCCTACTTCCGTTGCAACTATTATATTATATATTATATAATATAATAGTCTCCTCCTTACCAAAAGAGGAAAGAGATCTACAAGCTCTATTAGATCTCTACTCCCTCTTTTCTACAGCTAGTTGTATACAGGCTAAGATAGTTAACCCTAGTATACTAAGCAATAATACTAATAATCTATTTAACCTGCAAGCGCCTATTAAGAGCGTAGAGGAGGATATCCCTATAATATAAGAAGAGCCTAATAATAAGCTCTCTATTAAAGAGAAATCTCTACTAGCCTAATCTCTAAGAAAGTAGTTACGCCCTAAAAGCTTTTGTACGCCTCTCTAAAGTTAATAGTATTTAATAGAATTATAAATATATAGTAGTATATGTTTATATAGCCTTGAATTCTTTTCTACTATTATAATTAGCTATAGTAACTCTGTTAAGGGTTAAACCCTAGTTCTATATAATAAGTATAACTTTTGTTGCAGACTAACTCTAACGTGGTTCACAAGCGAGCGGCGCACCTAAGCGAGCGGCGCACCCAACACTAACGCTGCACCTGCATTGCGATAACATAAAATGCCTTAATAACACTAACCTTAAATAGCCTATACTAAAGCTAACGTACAGCTTACTATCTCTAATCTCTAAAGTAACTAAATTAAGAGCGTGCGGCTTGCTATAAAAGTCTATAAAGTTTCTTAAATAATAATATAATAGTAGCGCGATAGTACCTACTCTTAACGCGATAGTAAGCCTATATTAAGGCGTCTTATAAATCTAGAAGAGAAGGTAATTATACAGCGTATACTTAATAAGAGTCTACGTAGTGTACCCCTCTTAAAGGCATACGTATAAGATATAGCTAATAGACTGCTAAGAGACTATAGTAGAAAGCCTATAAGTAAAAACTAGGTTAATAACTTTATTAAGCGTATACCTAAGCTATAAACGCGATAAAGCTATCTATATAATTACTAGCAAGCTGTCTGTAAGAACCTAGCGACTATTAGGCTCTAGTTTACGCTTATTTAATTAATAAAGGTAGAATATAGTATTATAGATAAGAATACCTAGAACTTTAATAAGTCTAGCTTTATAATAGGCAAGATATCTTCTTAGCTTATTATTATAGGCTTAGAGAAATCTAGAAAGTAGAAAAAACTACAGCCTAGCGATTGTAAGTAGGTAACTCTAGTATAAGGTGTCTCTGTAATAAGGCGTGTTATCCCGCCCTTTCTTATCTTTATAAGCAAAGTTCTTATTACCTTCTAGTTTATAGATCTACCTTATAATTAGATTATTACTATCTCTATTACTAGCTAGATTAATAATAACCTTGCGCTAGCGTAGCTTAAGCACTTTCACGCCTATATAAAGGCGTCTTCTGCTAGGGCGTATAGGCTGCTTATTATTAATAGCTATAAAAGCTATTACTTAATAAAATTCTAAGACTACTATAAGAAGAATAAGATTATTGCTTTTTATATACTATCTTACTTATTGCATCTACTACAGCCTCTTAATGTAGTCCTCTACTTGCTGTTAAAGCGCTACTATAGGGATAGAATCTTACTCTTAGCACGCAGCCGCATCTACTATATTAATAAAAAAACCTTCTTACTAGTCTTTAAATCTGCTTTTAAGAGGACATTTATAGTAGATAACGTTTACGTAGGGTTTTAAGGCGCTAGGCTAGTTCTATATAATCTAAAAGCTGTATTATTAAAGCTAGATATGTAGCTGCGTACGCTAATACTATCTATACTAGGCACTATTGCTTAGAAGGCGCAAACACCGCGCAACGCCTGCAAGATAGAGGCGTAATCTACGCTAATTTAAAATTATATATAAAACTACTAAAGGTTACTAGTAAGCTTATTAGATAAGTAGATTGAGCAGCTAAGGAAAGGCGCTTAGTAGATAGCTTATAATATAGTATTAATATAGAAGGAAATAGGCTGCCTTTAAGACGCTGTTAACACGCTTATAAAGCGCAAGACTTATAAAAGGCAGTATATACGCGTAGAAGACTCTAACAGTTAGTAAGATATTAGACTTAATTACTAAAAAGAAGAGTAGTAGTTATAAAGATAAAGAGACGCCTATAAAGAGGGTACGCGCAGAGAGGCGCTGCGGTTATTGCAGCGAGGTTAGACATAATTCCTGCACCTGCAAGGTAGAAATAGAAGACGTAGAGAATAGTAAAGCTTCTAATTAATACTATTCTATTACGTATAGTATAGTAATTTGTTGTAGTGTTGCGCTGCGTCGCTGCGTAGGTGCGTTGCTAGTGTTAGGTGCGCCGCTCGCTTAGGTGCGTGTTACGATCTGCACCCAGGAAGGAATAGGGGTAAGCGTAATCACTTTGGAGGATCAAGCGGCGCAGTTGAAGGATTGCGGCACATCAACTATGCTGTAATTACGTGACTGCTTAGTAGTAAGCAAGTACACGCTAGACTAAGAATAGGTGCTTAGCAGTAAGCAAGACTAGTCAACTAATAACTAACCTAACACTGTACTGCTCAGCAACAAGCACTTACACGCTTAGTACTAAGCGCAACACTCCTTAGTATATAGCTTAGACACTAAACCTTTATAGCTTAGTGTGTTTAACTTTGTACAAGACTCTAGTATTTAATCTAAGGATTATACTTCTTTCTTAACCTCTTGTAATATTACATCGTTCTACTAAACGTGCTATTATAACCCTATACTATTATATTATTCTACTAAACGTACTAGTACACTAACCCTGTTTATCGCACTTACTTGTTTCTAAAAACTAACTCTTAGACTATTTTAGAATAACCTTTACACTTTAAACACCCTTAAGATAAGTAATACTGTAATAGACACCTCTACTAATTTCTACGTTACTAGATTAACTACTTAAGGCTATAAACCTAACACTTATAATAGTAATTATAATAAGCTTAAGACTTAGTTGCTCTAAGTTAACTAACACTTCTATATTAAAGGAGACAAGATTAAGAATAACAACAAAGTTATTCTAGCTAGCACTTACTTCCGCGGCAATGCAGAGAAGTAGGCTATCCTAATTCTCTAATAATATATTAATAATAATATTAAAGATTAAGATAACGCAGATCTTGTTAACGACTAGGACTAGTTTAAGACAAAGATGCGCGAAATCTTCTCACCATTTAAGGAGTCCGTAATCGCCGAGCAGAAGATCCAGAAGCTAAAGCAAACCAAGTCTGCCGCCGACTACACGACCGAATTCCAGCAGTACCAAACGTGCTATCACAACCCTGTACTATTACATCGTTCTACCAAACGTGCTAGTACACCAACCCCGTCCATCGCACTCACTCGTTCCCGAGAACCAACTCTTAGGTCATCTTAGGACGACCTTCACAGTGCGCCGCTCGCTTGTGAACCACGTTAACCTAACTATAATCTAATATAATCTAACTATAATATACGTTTATGCTTTATAACCTAACTATAACCTAACTTTAGCGTATTCTAAATAGGTTGTAGTTAAGGTTAGGTTGTAGTCTTACGTAAAGCAACCTAACCATAACCTAACCTACACCTATTTGCCAGCGTAGTAGTACCTGTATAAGCTGCTAAGATACAAGATAAAGAGTAAAGACTTATTAACAAGAATTGTATAAAGTGTGTCCCTTTTTAATAGTTATTATTAAAGGATAAGAATTGAGAGTTAAGTATTTAGTTTAGAGTTCTTCTAGAAAGGCGTCTGAAGCACTAAGAATATACCTCTTAGCATTAACTAAGCACTTCTTACAGTAGCACACTATACTAGAAAGTGAAAGTTTTCCAGAGATTTCCTATCCAGGTATAGTGCTTACTACGCATGATAGTAATAGTAAATAGCTTTAAAATATTAAAAGATAGATAAAAATAATTGTAAATTTTTAGTGCTCAGACTTATTTCTAAAAATAGTAATACCTAAAGTCATAGTTTATAGCTATTTTAGCTGCTAATAAAATATTTATTAATACTTTGTAAATAGATTTTATAGTTTTCTAATATTTAAAAGCTTGATAACTTATTACTAAGTAATAGTTCACTAGTTAGCTCTACTTCTATAAACTACGCTAAGATAGACTAGCTTACCATATTTCTCGCGTAGCTTTTAGCTAGCTGAAATAGCAACATTTTTTAAATATTTTAAAAAAACCCATCTAAACCGCATATTTTTACTATTAGACTTGCCTATGCAGGAAATATAATATTATCTACCTAGTAGATATAGTACTTTCTATAACTTAGTATACTAGAATTATCTCTAACTATTTAAATAGACTACAAACTAAACCAGTTAACTACTATTTTAGCTATTCTAGCTAACCTGGCGAATTTGGCGAATCTAGCGAATCTAGCGAATCTAGCGAATGTGCCGAACAGCGCAGAAAGCTAGCGAACAGCCTTCTATAGAATATAAGTGTAGCTAATTTAGCTAATTTGGCGAATTAGCGAATCGCGCGAACCGCCGGCGGGTTGCAGGCTACTAGCTCTACTAGCACCCTCTTAAGTTTTCCTGACGCAGTTATTATCTTCTAATATACTAATACATGCTTGGTAGAGCCTTTATATTCTGTATTAAAGTAAGCAAAGAGAGAATCCGAGTATTTCACATCAGTTAACCCTGTGCGCCGGCACAGTACTAGAGTAAGTCTGGGCAATGCCTAAACCGATACAGACAACTTGATATTAGATCTTGGGACATGAGCGAGTGAGATAGACACAGGGGGTGTAGTAGCACGTTTAATAGAACGATATAATAACACAACACCCAGGAATCAGGTAACGATTCTTGAATTAGTAAGAGTTAAACATAATAAACTATAAGATCTTATTGGCTAACACTGTATACTAGTGCGATAGTCTCGTTGCCTTCTATCTATAGTCGAGGTAGTCTTGCGCGCTCCTAGCGATAACCCTTGATACCGTGAGCGGTCACTTGACGAGGTGCTCAAGGTCAGCAGTTTGAAGGATTACAATTCCAGCGGTTGTGACTGAGGTAGGGTTGCGGCGTAGATCTAGAATCTGTTAAACAAGAAGCAATAGGTTGTGGGGGGTAGCGTACAGTCTAGCAAACCTTCAAGTTCAAAAGCTTACTTAGGGCAACCAATACCCCATCCAGTCCTCATAGAACAGCAATCAGCTCCGCAGGTAGCCTGAATAGCAGGGCTACACATATCCCCCCGCGCAAAACCAGAGATGCCTTGCTTGTATTGTGCTCGGGCGTCGCGAAAGCAGCAGTCTTCAGTGCGGCCTATCACGCTGCACCAAGCTGAGGTAGATACAGCAAAGATGCTAAGAGCAGTGAAAGCAACAGAAAAGATAGTAGAATGCATGTTAAGAGGTGTAGTAAGGCTAGGGAGGGCTTAAAAAAGTCTCTGGTGGAAGTAAAACTAAGTAAGTGTAGTGTTGCTGTTGGAGAGAAAGAGATAGTAATTGTATAAGGAGGATATTAACATGTATTTATACACAGTAGAATCCGTAGTGGCTACCCAGCCTGTAGGGATGTTTCTAGAGGCTATAAAGCCTATTGGTGCGGAGTTTTTCTGCATTGATTAATGCGAGATTGTAATTACAACTTAGCACTATCGCGCCGACTGCATGATACTATTAGCCTATTACCTTCTTTGCGAACGGTAAGTACTCTTGTAACGGCGCGTTACCGGCTACTGTACGCAATTAGCTAAGGCTTAGTCTAATTTTTAGCTTGTTTAGTAATCTGGCTTGATTAATGCGCTGCCACGATACATGGGAAGCTTGTGTATACAGCTTTCGGTGTTACTATGTATACATAGATCGGATAGAGAGTGATCTAGCTAAAATGGATTGCAAACTAGGTTTAGCTGCCTCTAGCGCTTCTATTGCGGAGGCTAGCCTTGTGTCGCGGAAGAGTGTAGCGGTTAAGGTCGTTCTTTGAACTAGGAAGGTTTTCCTTGCTGCTATCGCTAGCATTTTGTCTCTAGTAGCTATGTGCTATCTAAGGTAGCTATCAATTTTCCGCAGTCCGCTAGGTCCAAGCGTTTATTGCGGCTTAATGCGGCCTCTATACTAGTAGCGTTCGGCCCTATACAGGAGGGAAGGTTATACGCATACGATCGTAGCCTTACGGAGTGAGCTAGCTAGTAGTCTTTCCGATGCTATAGACATTATAGGCTACCTTTGCTGCTTTTGCGTTGCGTGTGGCCACGTGTTGCTGAAAGGTAAGTCTGTTATTAAACTAGACCTCTAGCTATTAGAATGCTAGCTAGCTATGCCCTCTACCTAGGAGGATAGGGCAAATCCAGTCGTCACGCGCACGTACACTGTCGCTTCGATTACCGTAAGCGTCTGAATCTGCGCACGTCCATAGCGAACGACACTAGTATAGTTTCTAATTTGCTCTTAGCTTTTGCGTGTTATGAACACTCGTTGTTGCAGCCAATCTTTCTACTTGTTCGTCTTTCAAATCTTTGTGCTCTGCACCCTGACTCACAAGAGCTTTGTCTTCAGCTTTCGATATCTCGACATCAGTTGCAGCACTTTCTACGCGCGGCACATCCACTCTTACTTCTTCTGTGTTCTTAAGCCGAACGCTTACATATTTCGTACTCGTTGTCGTTAGCAGATTGCTATCAGTCCTTTCCTTCCTTTCTCTCACATCTCGCGCAAACCTACTCCTAGCGAACACAAAATCCTCTCTGTATCTTACGAATAGCACTATGTCAATTCTAACATGCAGCTGCAGTGGCGATGTATAGAAGAGAATAGTTCGATTAGGTAGTGCGTGTCTATGCGACTACAAGTCGTATATTTGTATAAGGTAGCATTCAGCCTAGCTTACGAGGACGAAACAAGCTTAACAGTAGTGCTGTTTCCTTTGCCACAGATCTTTCTGTACGATATGCGATTTAGTTAACTAGGGTTAGTGCCAAACCCAGCGAGTTGCCCTACACACCGGCTGCTTATCGAGTTTAGAGCTATCTCCAACTCGCCTCCAACTGAAAGCTTTTTGATATCATTCGTTAATGTTTCTCAGTCTAGATTTGGCCCCTAAGAACATATTTTTTGAAGTTGAAAGCATTGTGGGGTAATAAAAATCTATGTTACATGAGCAGGAAAAAAGAATTCAAAGTTATAGCTATAATGTAGAGAAAAAGGCCAAGAAGATAGTAATAGAAAGGGGACACTGTTACAAGTAACAGGAAGGATTCTCTCCTTGACGGGGACAGCGGGTTGAAGGCCAACCAGCGGCCACGTCAGAAGGCAATGATCATCGCGGGGCCAGGGTCACGTGATGTGCCATCCCGCCAAGGCTGACCATCCGGGATGGCAGTGCATATAGGGATGGCATCGCCATCCCATAACTCCCACCAAGCTGGGATGGACGGGATGGCAGGTATGGATGGCAGCGGATATAAGAATGTGTTGGATCTCATTATTACATTCGTTGTGGTCAACTCAAATAGTTCATCTCTTACACAGATTGTCAACTAGTTATTCTATCGTTTATAGAATTGGTATTGTTTATCCTTTTGGTTACAACGATAACTCCTTTCCACCTGATCATTCCCTACATTACCTCACGGACTACCGCTTTAGTCTACCTCGCCTTAGTACGGACCGAGCTTAGAGAAGTATAGCAAACCCCCGTGTAACACTTTGACCACCAGGGATATCAGTGGACGTTTAACCCACAGGACAGCCCGATTAAGATTCAGCAATGGCTCATCAGGGAAACACTCAAGGCAACATGGCCCAGGGTCCGGGACCCTCGACGCCAGCACGCCCTACCCCGGAGAACGATGAGATGCTCGAAGCATCCGACGACGAAGGAGAGAACCCCAACGTCACCGAGCTTAGGAATCTTAGGCAACACACGAATGCGCAGGCTCAGCAGATTGCTGAGATGCAGGCAATGATCAATCAGCTTGCGGGGCAACTGATGATGACACCCAACGAACGACCCGTCGCTACTAGGAAACCCAAGATAGCGTCACCAGAGAAATACGGCGGAGAGCGAGAAAAGCTACGAGTATTCCTCACCAACATCGACCTGTACTGCGAGTATAACGAGGTACCCAATGACCAAGAAAAGATCCTCATGGCCAGTACATACATGAAGGATAAGGCTTCCAACTGGATGCAACCCTATGTGGACGACTACCTGCTGGACGCAGAACACATGGGCACCAAGGAAGGAACCCGTACCTTATTCGCAAGTTGGACAGAATTTAAACAAGAGATGGGACGCATCTTTGGAGAAGTAGACGCTCAGAACCAGGCAGAAAAGAAGATCACTCGCCTGAGGCAGACCACGTCGGTATCGGCATACACGGCGGAATTCAAGCAACTGCAAGCACGGATCGATTGGGATGATGCGGCTCTTCGAACGGTATTCGAAGCAGGCCTCAAGGAAAATGTCAAGGACGGCCTTGTACACCACGACAAGCCCGGAACACTACACGCTCTGATCGAGCTAGCCACGCGTATAGACAACAGGCTTTGGGAACGGAACGACCAGAAGAAATACTTCCGACCCAACCTGCCAAACATGAAGAAGCAACGCGGAAGGTATGACAGAGATGGCGACGCCATCATGACCGGCAAGGTACAGGAAAAGTCCAAAGACAAGAAGACCCGAGGATGGAGACAGGACGGTCTCTCCAAGGAAGAACGCCAGAAGCGTTACGACAATAAAGCATGTCTCCGATGCGGCAAAACAGGACATTTTGCCCGAGACTGCAAGGAAGAACAAGCCAAACAGGCAGCTGTCCAGATCAGGATGATCAGACAAGGCACGCCTTACCCGGCCGGGATAGAGCCGGATGACAACCTAAGCGACTTAGACCTCTACGAGGAGGCACGCTTAAAGGATAAGGAAGGCTACGAAATTGTCCCAAGAATCAAACCGGACAACGAAGTTCTCACCATGGACCAGCCAAAGAAGACCGACTGGAAGGTCGAGGGCACCATCGTGATGGAACGACTAGCCAACAACCAGTGCTGGGTGTGTGGTAACAAGACACACTACGCCGACGAATGCACGATTCGCGAACGAATCATGATTACCGGCCCGAATGCCGAAGAAATTGGGTATCAGGCGATACACCAACAACCCTACTTCGATGATCCAATAGCTGAGGTCGAGGACCAAGAAGCCCACGAAGTAGAAGATGCCAAGGACCACAAGGACTTGTGTTGGTATGACTGCAAGATAGATTGCGAGTTCCATAAACAAGATAAGGAGGAGTGCAGGACAGACCAGGAGCGTTGCTGTCACCTGAACCTCTGGGCAGACGAGTGTCTAGCAGACAACTGCCACCTACACGAACCGGAGAAAGTGGAGATCCACTACCGACTTCTATGGACGCAATGCAGGAACGGGTGTGACTTCCATCGCAAACAGCTCAAGGAAGCACACAAGGTGGATGACTATTACCATCGCACCCTATCATCAAACATCTGCGAGGTCGCAGACTGTGAGATTCACGAAGCCAAGAAGGCTCAACCAAGGAAGAGGATCACCAGGGAGGAGATTCCTCATCAGAACATTCATTGGAGCTTCTGTTACGACGACAGGTGCTTGACGCACTACAGCTCAAAGAATGACACAGGCTACTTTCCTAAGTACAGGAAAGATAAGCAGTCAAAAAACTAGGATGCCGCCAGGGACAGGGTCACGCTGGTGAAGGCAGTCCTAAAACGACCCTTAGGAAGGTACAGGATACCGATGGTCGGGTGAAGCAGTTGCTCACGACCGTATCTGTACAGGGACGAAACATCGAGGCGCTCGTAGATAGCGGGGCCGCACGAACGATGATCTCACCCAGAGTGGTGGAGAAACACGAACTACCTTACCGGGTCAAGAAGAACCCAGTATCGGTACTGTTAGCCGATGAGAAACCCATGGAATATGGAAACGGCATGATACGGATGGAAACCGAATCAACAAAGCTACGGATAGCTGGCATAGAGTGCCAAATGAACATCGACATAATGGAACTAGGAGGACTAGACATGTTGATAGGTTATGATTGGCTGGACGCCCATAACCCCGCCATCGACTGGCGAATGAAGACGATACTCAGAAGAGAACCTGTGCACAAGGTTGCTGGAGTACGCCAAAGAGTGAGCCCGAAGGACCAGAGCTCAACCCAGGACGGGAGGTTCGGCAAGATCTCGCCTCATAGGATCATGAGAATCTATGAGAAGGACCCTCAGAAAGTAGGAGTCATATGGATAAGACGAGTCGCGACCGCGAAGGAAGGACCCTTACCACTAGAGATACCAAGAGAGTATCAAACCGACGAGTTTAGAGAACTCTTCGAGGAAAACGAAGCCACGGATTTGGCCGACCATCAGGATTGGGATCACGAGATCATCCTAGATGAAGGGGCAAAGTTAAGCCCAGGACCTATGTATCCCATATCGCCCGAGCACGATGCTGAGCTAAGGGAGTACATCCAGAAGAATCTGAAGAAGGGATTCATCCGACCAGGATCAGGCCCGATGGCCTCACCTATCTTGTTCGTAAAGAAGCCTAACGGGAAGTGGCGACTATGTGTCGACTTCCGCAGGTTGAACAGCGTTACTCGGAAAAACCGATATCCCTTACCACTAATTACGGAGCTCATGGATCGACTCCAGGGAGCCAAGTGGTTTACGAAGTTCGACGTTCGGGAAGGATTTCACCGAATCAGGATCAAGGAAGGACACGAATGGATGACAGCGTTCAAGACGAAATATGGACTGTTCGAGTATACAGTAATGCCTTTTGGGTTAACGAATGCCCCGGCAACGTTTCAGTCAGTCATCAACAACGCGCTCCACGAATACCTTGGAATCTTCGTCACAGCGTACATCGACGATGTGCTGGTATACACTAGCGGGACGCTAGAAGAACATGTAGAACATGTTAAGAAAGTGCTGAGGAAGCTTAAGGAATACAAGCTGTACCTGCAGCCAGGGAAGTGCGAATTCCATACGAAGGAAACGGAATACCTAGGCTTCATCATATCTACAGAGGGAGTAAAGATGAACCCGAAGAAGACAGCGGCTGTACAGGAGTGGCCAACGCCCAAAACAGTCAAGGATGTGCAATCCTTCCTAGGATTTGCCAACTACTACCGGAAGTTCATTAAGGATTACTCGAAGATCACAACACCCCTCTCCGAGATCACGAAGAAGGAAATTGGTTTCAAATGGAACGAGGAACATCAGGAAGCTTTCGATCGAATCAAGCAGATATTCCTCGAGGCACCCGTACTAGAGATGTACGACCCAAAACGAGAGACGCGAGTCGAGACCGACGCGTCAGACTATGCACTTGGAGCTGTATTATCACAGCAGTGCCCAGATAAGAAGTGGAGACCGGTGTTCTACCACTCAAGGAAGTTCTCCGGAGCAGAACTCAACTACGACGTTCACGATAAGGAGCTACTGGGAGTAGTCGATGCCTTTGAACAGTGGGAGGTCTATTTGCTAGGACTACCACACCAGATCGAGGTTTTTACCGATCACCAGAACTTGGCAGGTTTCATGACAACGAAGAAACTCAACCGACGACAAGTCCGATGGGCTGAGATGCTAGCTCAGTTCGACTTCAAGATAACACACCGCGCTGGAACGCTCAACGGAGCAGCGGATGCTCTAAGTAGGAGATCCGACTTACGCGAGGAAAGTCATAAGGAACCGCATGACGCCATGTTCAAGAAGATGCCGGACGGCACACTACGTTATAACCAGCCGGAACTAGCTAAGGTAGCTAAAGTGGCCGAGCGGGTAGAAACACGTCAGCAGCAATGGCAGCAGAGAGCAGCCAGCTGGCAGTTCGAGCCTGACAAGAACGGCTCCGATGAACTGTTGCAAGACGAACGAGAGTACCGAGATATGATTCGAGGCGATCGAACATATGTACCTCCACACATGAGATCGAATCTCATTAAGGAACTGCATGAGTCCCCAGAGTACGGACATGCATCGCTAGAAGAAATGGTCAGGCGACTATCAAAGGTGTTTGCAATACCACGCTTGCGAGCGAAGGTGCAGGACGTCCTAGGCAACTGTTTAGCTTGTCACCAGAACAAGCCCAAGAGACATAAGCCCTATGGCCTGTTACAACCCTTACCGCCACCAACGAGACCATGGAGTAGCGTAACGATGGACTTCATAGTGAAGCTCCCGAAATCGTTAGAACCAGGATCCGGAAGATTATGCGACACAGTCCTAGTTATCGTGTGCCGACACACGAAAGGAGCAAAGTTCGTGCCTACCGAAGAGACCATCACGGCAGAAGAATGCGCGTACGAGGTCAGCAAGGCACTAATGTCAGAACATGGGATACCTGAAGAGTTCATCACCGATCGTGATAAACTGTTTACTTCCAAATATTGGAACACATTCCTGGCAAAATTGGGTGTGAAGAAGAAGCTATCGACTAGCTTTCACCCTGAAACGGATGGCCAGACGGAAAGAACGAACCAGACACTGGAACAGTATCTGAGGATGTACGCCAACAAGCTGCAAGACAACTGGGTTGAACTCTTGCCGACAGCACAATTGGCCTACAACAGTACTAGGTCTGCGACGACAAAGTACTCGCCACATTATGCGAACTACGGATATGAGCCGGTTGCCCATCGAGATCCGAAGGATATAGAAAGTATCGCAGTAGGTGCAGACGACAAAGCCCGCTTGATGCGAGAACTGCACGACGAATTGAGCAAGAACATAGCTCACAGGAACCTCACGACAGCCAAGGCGGCTAATAAGCAAAGGATTGAGGGACCAACCTTCAAGAAGGGGGACAAAGTTTTCCTGTCACGTCAGAACTTGAAAACTAAGCGACCAAGCAAGAAACTGGATAACCTCCGAGTAGGACCATTCGAGGTTTTAGAGGAAATGGGCAACGTAAACTACAAACTCCAACTCCCACCAGGCATGCGCATCCACCCTGTCTTTCACAAGAAACTCCTGGAAAGAGCACCTCCAGATGCCGAGCTAGCTACCGACATAGAGCTCGAAGACGACGAGTACGAGGTCGAAGAAATCAGGGACCTACAGAAAATCGGTCGTCAGTGGAAATACTTGGTCAAGTGGCTAGGATGGCCAGAGAGCCAGAACACTTGGGAACCAAAGGAAAATTTGACGAACTGCAAGTCACAGGTACGTGAGTACCATCGGAAACACCCAGAGAAGGGAGGACCGGATCCTCAAGGGAAGAAAAGAATTCAGAAAAAGGATCGAAAGAAGCGTCAGCCTGTAACCAGCCCAAGTCAGTCGACAGTCCGGGTAGCGATGGTTCGGTTGTCGGAAAGTCCGTACCAGGGGCAGAGCTCCCCTCGGCTTGCTCTTTCGCACGATCCTGAAGCTGCAAAATGGCGAGATCTCGATCAGCAAATACTTGCTCTTGCACCTCAGCCTCTAGAAGCTCTAACTTGCTCTGAGCCAACTGAGCCTCTAATCGAGCAACCTCGAGACGCTTTTGACGCTTCTCGCGCTGAACCTTCTCCCACTCCTCTTCGGAAACAAACAAGCTGCACTCAGCCTTTACGGAAATGCAGCCAGCACAACGACCAGTCGCAGTGTCCACAAAACAACGAAGGTTCTTCTCCTCACAACGCTTACAACGGAACGACATCTCAAGACCCTGCTCTTTTACACGTTCAGCACGAGCGCGTCGCTCGGAAGTCGAGTTCTGGGAACGATTGCGACGGGTTGACTGAATCTTGGGCATGGTCAGGAAGGCATAAAGGAAAACGAGCGTACGACACGACGGGCGTACCGAGACCTTATATGCAGCCAACGCTTCAACACGCGGCACGGGAAAACGATAATCCAGGGTATCGAGACGATACGCCAAAGAGGGGGAGATAATGTTACAAGTAACAGGAAGGATTCTCTCCTTGACGGGGACAGCGGGTTGAAGGCCAACCAGCGGCCACGTCAGAAGGCAATGATCATCGCGGGGCCAGGGTCACGTGATGTGCCATCCCGCCAAGGCTGACCATCCGGGATGGCAGTGCATATAGGGATGGCATCGCCATCCCATAACTCCCACCAAGCTGGGATGGACGGGATGGCAGGTATGGATGGCAGCGGATATAAGAATGTGTTGGATCTCATTATTACATTCGTTGTGGTCAACTCAAATAGTTCATCTCTTACACAGATTGTCAACTAGTTATTCTATCGTTTATAGAATTGGTATTGTTTATCCTTTTGGTTACAACGATAACTCCTTTCCACCTGATCATTCCCTACATTACCTCACGGACTACCGCTTTAGTCTACCTCGCCTTAGTACGGACCGAGCTTAGAGAAGTATAGCAAACCCCCGTGTAACAGACACCTAAACAACCAGTGATTCCAGATCAGCTTGCTCTACGTCACTTCCTAACACCTATATTACGCCTATTTCACGCCTGTTCTGACCTACGCCATAGTCTAGAGAAGCTTGATTTTGAGGTTAATAGTTGTGACATTAACTGTGTAGGCGCTTACTAAAGCTAGGCAGTGCGTAGTCGTAGTAGAGGTAGCTACAACTACAGGAACGTAAGAATAATAAATGTTTTGAGAAAGATACTTATAAAGAGAAACAAGGAAGAGATTAACAGAACTAGCGTAGTAGAAAGATATGCTTATAAGCTTGTGAGAGGAGAGAGCAAGAGTGTAGCATTGCGTAAACTTCTAAACCAAAATAAGTGTACACCTAGAGCGTTAAACCAAAGCGTGCATCTCTGCTACTAAAAAAGACATCTATCATCTCAAAAGATCCTTGTAAAAGCCTTAAGTCTAAATCCTATCAGTTAAGAGCGAAAAGCTTGCAGAGAAAAGGCTTACAGTCTAGAAAATCCTCACACAGAGGATGTGCCTAAGAGCTTACTTAGGGCAACCAATACCCCATCCAGTCTTCATAGAACAGCAATCAGCCCCGCAAGTAGCCCGAACAGCAGGACTGCAAAAAATCTCCGTGTGCAGTGGAGGGTCCTTGTCTACCATGCGCCCATTTGTCACGAAAGCAGCAATCCTCAGTGCGGACCATAATTGAGCAATAAGCTGATGTAGTCGCAGCAAAGAAGCTAATAGCTACAGAGAAGATAGTAGTAAAGTGCATTTTGGAAAACCTGGTAAGGCTTGAAAAGTTTTAAGTAATAACAGAGTTGATTGAGAATATTGTTGCTGTTAGAGCGGTATGTTGAAAGAGTAGTGACCTTTATCAACAGGACAATTACATGTATTTATATTGTACGACGCAGACTACCCGTCTAGACTGCAGGAACTCCTTCCGCATAGAGGTTGATCGCTGTAATACGAGGCAAGCGTATAGAGTGCCCCTGGTGAGTTACATTGCGTGCCCGTAGTCCAGAAGCCACGCTACTGAAGTCGATGCTCAGTGAGCTTGAATTGTCTAGTAAATCACTCTTTCGGTGCAACACTAAATTCTAGCCCTTCTAGGTATAGCAGTTACTCCTCTGTCCGTACGCGTGATTCCCTTAGTGTTCTGCTCTCGGCTAGTGTAGTTAATAGACCGACCGACTAAAGCCTCCGGTTCAAGTCAGTTAGTTTATTAACTACAGTACTCTCTGCGAAATTAAAACCATTTGTTACGGTAACTACCGTAATTGCTTTTCCACCTAACGATGCTACAGAACCGAGATGCTTGGCGGAGCACCTAGATTCTGTTTATTAGCTACAGTAGACAGAGCCCGAGCGCGACGCTTCGGCCTTAACTACATTTTCTCGCCGCTTCTGTCTGAACTTCTAGTTATCTGCGCAACGTCTTATATTGTAGTAGATTGTTTTAGGGTCATCTAAGGAAATGCATACTTAACGCAGTAAAGTATGTTGATTAACAAGTATATTATATTATGTGTATGTAGTTTGTTGTTCAAAGAGTGTTTAGCCAACTCTACCTAGCTTCTATCTTCTTCCGCACTATGCCCGGGCCTAATGACTCTTCGGCTTACAGTATCATCTCTAGTTCCTCCACTACATTATTACACTAGATATCGTACAGGACCGCAATCGGCGCTTTCTGTAAGCTCTTACATCACGTGCTTGTGGCGTCTCGTGATACCATCGAAACGCACTACTAGACTACTACCCATGTCGTAGATCAGTTTTAATTGGGTAGCGTTTTAACTCAGAAAAGGAATAGTAAAACACATTAGAGCCTTGGTGAAATATATAAAGACATGCGTCTTTTCTATCTAAATCTTTCCTTACCACTTCTATCTCTAACTACAAACACATCCGCTTGTACTCCTACGCTTGTTTCAAGACTTTCTAAGTCCTATCTCTACATTTTAAACCTCGCCAACATGCATTCCAGTACCATTTTCTCCTCCGTCATTGCCGCTGTTGGTATCTTTGCTATGACTACTTCGGCTTATTGCGAGGTCAGATATAGGGACACGAACTGCTGCTTCCGCGACGAAAAAAGCACGCAGGGTGCAGAGTGAATGGAGTACACCAGTCCCTATCCGCAGAATTGGCGGAAAGATTTTATGGTCTGACGGCAATCTGTGCCCCCCCGAAATCAGGGCTACTTGTGGAGCCGACTGCTGCGACCTAACGACTGGGTGGGGCAAAGGTTGCCCGAAGTAAAAATTACACATATGATATATCTTTATCAAACGTTTGCTAGACTGTAAGTTTTTGTTCACAATCAGTTAGCCTCAGCTACATCTAATCAAACGTAGATTCTACTATTTCAAATTGACCTTAGAAATCTTAAACAAGGTGGCTAGACCTAATACTTGTATATCAAACTTTGTTGTTGGTTTAGGGTTTTTGGAATAGTCTCTAGAATGTTGGTTTTTTTGTATTTAGGAAAGCTTAATTAAGAGAGTAACTCTCTTTGTTTACTCGTTAGATCTAATAGAGAGGTTATTCTAATCTTCGTGCCTCTTTAGTTATTGTAAAAGGCTACAGTAACCGTGCGCCAGTTGGTCATGGTCACCAGTTAGACACCCCTACCACCACAACAACAAAACTTCAACGCGTTATAACTTAATTACTATAGATCTAATTTAAGAAGCGATTGCAGAAATTAAATTGCGCGATGTAGAAGAATAATTCTTATACTAATAAATTGCTAAAAAGTATAACGTACTATAAACAACACTAATAAGATAATATAAGTACTAAAGCGATAACTATAGCGTACATAAATAATTCCTCTATCTAGAACGCGAAGCTAAGCTTATATAATATATTAAAACGCTTACTAAACAACGTTTGCTACCTATAAGAATAATAATAAAGCAGTTTACTAGTTAGTTAGCTAGCAAGCTAGTCTCTAAAAGCTAGGTTTCTTAGTATTTCTGCTAGCATCTTAACTATCTTATCTCTTGCTTAGGCAAAGCTATAGCTAAGAAGCGTACTAAAGCTAATTTAGAGGCTAAGTATAACTTATATTTTAAGCTTTTACATAAAAAAAATAGAGAAGTATAATATATAACCTATCTATATATTTAATATAGATAAAAAGGAATTTTAACTTAGCTAGGTTAGTAATATAAAACGTATATTTAGCAGAAGACTTTATAAGCAGAAAGAGGCTAGGCAAGCACTTAAAGATAGCTTAAGTAATTAGATAATAGTAATAGCTTATATTTGTTTAGATAGGAATGCTTTAAGTCTAACTCTTATCTTCTAGGAAGCTAATAAAGCTGTTTAATTAAGCTAAGTTAAAGCTATATAAGTAGAAGAATACTTAGTATTTACTACGTTATTACCCTCTAGCTAGAGTAATAATAATATTACGTTAGCT
Source organism: Alternaria brassicae (assembly GCA_004936725.1). NCBI lineage: Eukaryota > Fungi > Ascomycota > Dothideomycetes > Pleosporales > Pleosporaceae > Alternaria > Alternaria brassicae. Next base: position 1,477,654 of record CM016513.1, read on the forward strand.
TAGCTTAAACAGGTATTTAACTAAGAAACTAGATAGCATGCTTTAACTAAGTATTAATTACTACTTCTTAATAGCTATAAATTCTATGTAACTATAGATTTTATTAAGTATTATAATAATAATAAGATCCTCTTGTTTGTACTGCCTTCTTACGCTAGTTATACGCTTTAACTACTTAATATAGTAATATTTAAACCCTTAGTAATAGCTTACTTAACTTAATTAATAAGATACTTTTAGAATAGCTTGGAGTTACTTAATTTAACTAAAGAAGACTTCTTTCTACTCTTCTAGAGGTTCTAGAGCTCTATATTTAAGCCTCTACTTATTAAGAGGTCTTTCAAAGCTACTAGTATACAGCTAGTTAACCTAAACATTATACTTAAGAAGTTTACTAAAGAGGCTTTAGATTCTAATAGTAGCTAGTTAGTTCTCTCTAGTAAGAATTAGCTTAAGCTTAAGTTAATTGTACGCTATAAAGTTAAGAATTAGAGTAGTAAGAATATAAAGAAGCTTTAATAAAGCTTATACTATATCTTAGCTTAAAACAGTATACTTTATAAAGAGATTAGAGGCCTTAAGCAGTTTCTAGCTATTAAGAAGAGGTAACTAAAGTAGTTCTTTACCCTTTAGCTTAATAAGAATAAAGTTTACTATAAGGGAGCTAAATTATAGTTGCCTAGGAGTGTATAATAAGCTTATAATTATTAGGCATTATAATAATAATAAGCTAAGCTTAAAAAGCTTTAAAAAGCTAAGCAAGCTAAGATTAAGAAGGCAGCTTATAATTATAAGGCTTAACTTAAAGCCGCAAAGCGTATAGAGTGTAAGAAATAGGTATATAAGAAGAGAAAGAAGAAGGCTAAAAAGCTAGCTAAGAAACAACACTATAAGCTTATTAATAACACTAAGAAGCTTATAAAACTGTCTTAAAAGAGTAGGTACAAAGCTTTATAATCTTATCTAATAACTATAAAGCGTTAAAAGCGTAGTAGTGTTATTCTAGCTATAGTAGAAGCTGTAAAGGTTCTATAAGCTGCTCTACTGCGTAGTTAACAGCTACAACTAATAACGCCCTCTAAAAAATTATCTAAATAAGCTAAAACTTCTGTAGGCCTATATATAGTATAATTCTAGCTTTACGCAATTTTATTATAATTTGTAGTAGCTCTACAACCTTATCTTTTTAAATATATTGTTGTTGTTAGGGTGTCTAACTGGCGACCATGCCTATCTAGCGCACGGTTACTGTACGCCTAAGTACCGCAACATCAGGAAAACTTGAGAGGCTGCTGCGTCAGGAAAAGTTAGAACGCTGCTACTAGAGCGAGTAGCCTGCGAGCTGCCAGCGATTCGCGCGATTCGCCAATTCGCCAAATTAGCTAAATTCGCCAGGTTAGCTAGAATAGCTAGAATAGCTAGAATAACGATAGTAGTTAACTAGTTTAGTATATAATCTATTTTAATAGTCAGAGATAATTCTAGCTAGTAGACTAGTATGGAATCTAGTCTATTTAGTTAATAGATAATATAATATTCCCTAAATAGGCAAGTCTACTAGTAAAATTTAGCAGTTTAGAAGGTTTTCTTTAAAAATCTTCTAAGTTTGTTGCTATTTTAGCTAGCTAGAAGCTAAGCGAGAATTATAGTAAGCTAGTCTTTATTAGCGTGCTTTATACAAGTAAAGCTAACTAGCTAACTATAGCTTAGAAATAATAGTAAACTATATAATCTGTCTATAGTATCTTAAAAGCTATTTTAATAGTAGCTAGAATAGCTAAAACCTATAACTTTAAATACTACTTTCTTTAGAAGTAACTCTTGGCACTAAAAAATTTAAACTTATTATTTTAACTATTTTTTAAGATTCTAAAACGATATATAAGTTGTATTATGCTTAGTAAGTACTATACCTGAGTAAGAAATTCCTTAATTTATCAACTTCTCTAGAAAAGAGTACTATTTAGAGATCATGTTTTTTTGTAAGCGCTATACCTAATTAGGAAATTAAAAATTCCTTTATTTCTCTATATTTCAAGCTATTTTCGAACTATAATAACTTGTAAAAGCGCTAACGTAAAGCATCACCGAGCCGGCTATATCACTAAGCCGGCTACTTTGTCTTAGCATCACAAATACTACGTACGCAATAGAATGCTATCTTAAGATAACATTAATTTATTATATAAAGAAGGCAGAATTAAACTTACTCTTTATACTTATACTTTACGTTAATTTTAGACTCTGCAACGCGCTGCTGCAGCCTTTAGCGTATAATATTAGCAGCTCTCTAATTAGCTGCGCAGAATTATAAATTAATGCTAAGTATCTCTAAACTATTAAAAGCCTTCTCTAGTAGAAGAGCAAACTATTATATAATATATTCTTAACCTAGACACGCGAGGATTTGCCCTCTAGCTTTATAAGGTAGTAGATATAGCTAATAAGCTGTTAGCTATACGTAGTAGAATACTAGTAGGCAAGCTATAGCCTAGACGCTTTGTTTCTTATATAGAGAAGCTTAAGATAGCTTTTAATTAAGCAAAGAATCGCTAGAGGATACTCTAGAAAGACCTAGAGGTTGTTAGCGCCTAGTTTAAGCTTATATAAGAGATAAAAGCTAAGTATAGGGTCTTAGATAATAATATCTATAACTTTAATAAGATAGGCTTCTAGATAGAAGTTATTAGCTTAATAAAAGTAGTTACAGGCTTAGAACGTTGTACAAGACTAAACCTTATCTAGCTAGGTAATAGAGAGTAGGTTATAAATATCTAGAGTATATGCGCTGCTAAGTATATAACCCTACTATTTATTATCTATAAAGAACGCGTATATATCTCTGCATAGTATAAGAAGAAAGAAATACTATATAACTAGAAGCTATTAGTATCTAAGAATAGCTAGACTAATAATTAGCTTAGCTTTAAGTAGTTAAAGTACTTTAATAAGCATATAAAGTCGCGTTAGATAGAGTTATACAGGCTGCTTATCTTAGATAGCTATAAGAGCTACCTTAACTAGAATTTTAAGGACTACTACTTTATATAAAAGATTCTAACCCTCTATATACCTGCCTATTTACTGTATATACTTTAGCTACTTAATGTAGTATATTTCTTGCTATTAAAGCTAAAGTACTTCTAACGCATATAAGACTTAGCACGCTAACGCGTTTACTATATTAATAAAAAAGGCTTCTTTCTAGCCTTTAAAGACGCCTTTTTTTAACGTGTTTATATATAAGAACTATAAGAAGGCTTTTAAGGCAGTAGGATTAGTTCCTCTTAACGCGCAGAGAGTTATTAATTGCCTTAAAGTCTATCTTTATACGCTACTACTAGTAGCTTTACTAGAAACATCTTAGTAGTCTAAAACAATAAGTAATATGTATAAATTTAGGTTACAGTTAAAGCTTATAAAGAATTTCTTTATATAATTACTACTAAACGCTTAAGAAGGCTTCTTAAAGCTTATTAAAGAAGCTAAAAAGATACTATATAAAAATATTCTTATTAAGGCCTACATATAAGAGCTTAAAAAGCAAGTAGTAGAGTTAATAAAGCGTAAAGGACGCAAAAGGAAGCGAATTTAGACAGATAGTATAATAGAGTTTAGTATAGGCGCATTGCAGGTAGCTAAAAGTGCTTCTACTACTTATATAAGGTCTAAGAAGGGTAGTAGTAGAAGTAGTTAAAAAAGAATCTAACTAGCTTAATAGCGCTATAGTAACTATAGCAGAACTAAATATAACGCTTATACATATTAGAAAGATGCAGAAGAAGATTCTAAATCTAATACAGCTACATTATATAAAGAATCTATAAAGAATATAGAGTAATTTTATATTTTGTACGTGGTGTTTGTAATGCTAAGACAAAGTGGCCGGCTCGGTGATATGGCCGGCTCGGTGATGCTTTACGTTATACCTAAATAGGACATTTATACCTCTTTTATTTCTCTATATTTTAAGCAATTTACTAACAATATTATTTTTAGTAGGTACTATACCTAATTAGGAATTTTCTAACTAGGCAATTTCATATTCTCTACTAGCTCTAATTACACTAGTAGCTTTAGTAGCTATAATAAAGCTAGTAGAGCTATTCGCCTTTCTCACGCCCTCTTTACAGTCTTATACCTGTTTTAATATCTGCTATTTGCGCTATTAGCTAGATTCGCCAGATTCGCTAGTTTTTGACAGGTTTTCGCTGGATTCGCCAGATTTGCCAGCTTTTGACAGCCTTTTGACAGAGGTTTTTTTCAACTTTTCCTGACGTGGTAGCGCGACCAGCCAGCGAGCCGCCGGTGTAAGGGGCTACGCCATATCAAGCAGACTGCTCTAGTTATATAATGTATAGCTTAGCGCTAACTAAAGTAGTAAAGTATAAGGCCTATAGGAGGCGAGCTATATAAGTAAAGAGAACCTTTCTTCTCTTATCTTTCTTCTTCTATATATAGGTGTGAAGGCGTAACTGTAGGTAATAGTGCTTGCTTCACATTACTCAAGTTAGTGAGAGATGGCTTAGATATTCACACTACAAAGTGTAAGTTGATAGGAGAATTATTCTTGCCCCTCGCTGTAGAGCGAGGCGCACCTTATAAGTAGGAGAAGCGCACGTCCCTATACTAGGAGCGGCATGTGTCTCGCATCCCTTTTAGCCTAAGGCACTTCTGGAGTATATGTTACAAGTATCCGTTACAATAGGACAAATGCATACTTATTAGTAGGCCTCTTTCCGCTCTTAACAGCTCTAACTAAGCCTAGAGTTAGCTTTTATAGCTATTAGTTACAAAAGGTTAGTTTTGAATCTTGCTAATACCTTTCTTCTTTTATTAACTCTACTACTTTTCTATAACCTACTAACCTAGTTCTAGGTTTATACTTTAGTAAGCGCTACTTATAGGTAGCTAGCGTAGAATCGCGCAGCAACCTTCCAAGTTCCTTATATATTTCTAACTATAGTAGTAGCTTCTTCTTACTTTATAAAGGCTTTATTATTTTCTAGGTATTCTGCAGATTTCTAGAATAGAGATTTGTACCCTATCTACTATACTATATACTTCTAGCTTTTTTGGACGAAATTCCTTTCGCTCACCAATATGTATCGCCCACGAGGCCGCCACAATACACTCTGCTTGACTTAAGCAGACATTCGCGGGCTTAGTGGTGCATCTCTTACTTCCACTGGCTGACTGATTGCAGCTTCGCGTATGCCAATATATCTTGCCCGTGTCCTGCTAGAGCCGTCGTAAAGATGAATGAGCCAAGGGGAGAGATGTGGGCGTCGAAGCAATTCAACAAATGGATGGAGCCGAACGGACATTGCAGTCGGGCTCGTTGTGAGCCATCAAGAATCTCAAGCTCGTATTGCGACTGAGCTAAAGGTTTCAGCCAACGCAAAGATGCACTATAGCCCCATCTCATTCCATGGGTATCTTCGTGGTGCGTATATCTATACAACTTACGTATATATATGTAGGATATACGGTAGCAGAAGTTCATGATGAACTCTGTATATTATAGATATTAATTACTATTCTCGATAGTGCTATATAGTTATGTATAGTCCTAGTTTTAATGGGGTCACAGCAAAAGACAGCCACTTCCTTCTTCTAGTCACTTGCTATGCACCTTCGTTACACCATCTGCGCCTACTTTGCTATCTATGCGTCACAATCTTCGCTAGCGTACTCAAAGTCTAGCGGTGTAAACGCAGGATATTTGTGACCCATTGCGTCGAAAACAGTTGTCATGTTTGTGATCAAGCCATGCACGGGTACAAGTCTAATATTTGTTAATAAGAGGCTACTATCAGAATTGGTTCTAGACTTACGTTGCGGACTTGGCTACCCGATGTTTCGCCAAGGCCACGAGAAGTTGATCAATCTCAGCATGATCGTTGTGTGTAGGCAAGAATTCGGCATTAACGACGTGGTCGGCATCGAATATCACGACTGTGCTGCTGTTGGTTGGGCAGGGAGGCATGATAATGCCAATACTGTGGTCCTCGGCGTGGATAGTGCCTTCCAGGTGGATGTAAGTGGCCCTGAAGTTTTTGCTTTCGGCGATGTAGGGCTCGTTGTGCCTATATCAGTTAGCATACTCGTGTATTTTACGCTTGGAATGATACCTTACTTGTAAGTTGCAAACTGGATCCCTGGAACTTTGGCGTAGTAATCAGTCGCTATCTCTGGGACGACTACCTCAGCACCTGCTGCTGCGTATGTCTTCACACCATAAGCATGATCGTGGTGGTGGTGTGTAGGCTATTCAAGAGTAAGTACGAAAAGTCGCTGTTGTGACGGACGACAATGGGGGGAGATTCATACCCAGACTTGCTTGATTGGCTTTCCGAGAGTTTGCATTGACCATTCTAGCAACAGTGAGGATTGGTCGAGCGGAGCGTCCAGCGCGATCACATAATCGTCCATCTCGAGGAGAATCTGGCGGTATCGAAAGTCCTCGGGGAGTCGCACAACCCAGACGCCGGGCAAATCCGGGAACGGCTGCGAAATGTTCAAGTCGGCGACTGTTGGATTCGACCGTCCAAAGTAAGTGTAAGTAGCCAGCTGCTCAACAATCTGAGCAGTTGCGCTCTTGTCCTCAATAGGCACATTCCGAGAAGTTATATTGTCTGGAGCGTCAAAGATTGCCTCAGGCACTTGAGGATTGACAGCGATATCGTCAGCAAGGAAGTCTGTAATGAACCGCTCATTGTTGTAGATGACTTTGAACTTGCGGGGGATCATTACGCCGTCGACAGGACTGTGGTCATAGACACGGAGGTCATTCGTAGATGGTCCAAAGAAAGCATGATCTTCGTAGGAGCGGATGACATAGGGCAGATACGTGTCGGCATCGAACAATACTGACAAGCCAGTGGAGTGATCGAAAACTATGCACCATGTTAGTTCACAGCCAAAGAGAATTCGCTTCAAAACGATCACATACCTGCTGGCATTCGAAAGTTATTCTCATCTGTTTCATAGCGCAAAGTAAAGTTGTTGCCATCTCGTATCTAACACGCATTAGTAGAGAAACGTAAACAGTAGACACAGTGAAGTACGACGAACCTGTTTTACCAACAAGGGGTTCCATTTGTAACTGTCGCGGATCAGAATAGATGCTAAATAGCCTGTTGATTGTCAGATATTGAATTCAGAATCCCTGTGATTACCACATACCATCTAACAAGCCTTCGGGAGGAGCACCAGGAGCGAAGGCAGCAAAGCTACCTTCAACGACGGCAGCAAATCCATCTGCGCCATCTCGTACTACAAGTGAATAATCCATGGGTTCCAGGTTTGGTCGCGCAAAATACATCAAAGCTACGGATTATCAGCGAACTTGTATGAATATCAGAGTGATGAGATGGCCATACGTCCCAGGGCAGAGACTTTGTCGACTCGCTGCAACAAGGCATCTCCCGTGTAATCATACGTGATGGTTTGGTTTCCGTTTGGCACAATGACCAGATCCATGGATTTGAGACTCATAGTCATCACGACTGCGCGGGTGCGAAACTGAGAGCCACCTATCCTAATCCTCTGAATGGACGGGTTGTCTTGGAGACCCATGGCCGTTAAAGCACGGTCAAGCAGATCCGCTTGGGGTTCATCTTGTCGAGAAGAATAAGTGTCGACAGGCTGGTAAGCTGCAGCTTGCAAAGGCAGACACAAAGTAGCGATTGCTAACAGCTTCTGTGCTATAACCATGTTTAAAACAAGAACGAGGGAATGACAGCTAGGAAAAGCTTGGAGGAGATGTGACGACGGTTCCGAAAAGTAGCAGATGTGATTCCAGTTTGAAGATGTTTGTTGAACTTGAAGAGAGTCTCGACTGAATCTTTAAAACCCATTTTAATAGTACCACACCTAGCGCCAAATACAAGGAACAGCGACTTCTACAGGGAGATTACCGTATTTGCAAATTCCGGCTCGGATAAACGTTGCTTACCAACGCCAGATTGGCTTGTCATCTCCCGTAAATGCTATATCGCTTAGCAAGTATTCAGTATATACAGCTGACAAACCGTCGTAAGGCAACAGGGCAAGAAGAGACCAAAACACTACTTAAAATGATTCGCGGTGAAATTACCATCTTGATTTAGGCATATTCGAAGCTGGAGTGTATGCTCGGATGTCGGAGTGCAAGGAGCCGGGTAGCGGATGTTGCTTATTTATCAACCATAGTAACGTCTTGGATCAGTAAGTGGGCCGGATCAGTAAGTGGGCCGCCTCACCAAAACCAGCGCGACTCTTTACGCAATAGCTCCACAACAACACAAGATAATAGAATAGAATTTTAGAGATAGCTAGTCTATTACTACCTACATTAAGTCCGCGTGTGTCCTTGGACGTGACATTTTGTACACGTTGGCGGCGCGCGCTGACGTCCTGGAGTAGCTAGAGCTTGTTCTACCTCCGCGACCACCCTTTCTGCCTCTGCAGCGAGCTGCTGGCCTTGCTGAGCCTGTAGCGCTCCTCCACGAGCTATATATTGACGCCGCTGATCTCTTCTACGTTGCTGGTGCTGACTAGCTCTACGCAGCTTTTTATTCTCCTCTGCGAGTATAGTCGCTGAGTTCATCGCAAGCTGAGCGCTTTTGGCAAGTTGGCGGATAGCTAGAGTAGTTGGACTCTCTGATTGCCGACGGAGCCTGTCTTGGAGATAGCGTACCTGCTGCTGAAGCTGTGCTACTGTACGCGGCGTCTCTGCAGCCCATGCGACGTTGTTGTCTGCTGTAGTCGCTGGTGGAGACGGCGTACGGATGACTGTGAGCGACGATAGGACGCGGTCTGGACAAGGAGGGATAAGCCCTGTCGCCTGGAAGCCAGCCTGGATGTTCTGCTCTGTAAATACCGCTGGCCGGATCCGTGTATAGGTGGTGAGGAAGTCTACCTTGTCGATATAGTAGACGCCTTAGCGAGCGAGCTCCTAGATCTTATAACCGTACGCTCGCTTAAGCGGCGAGAAGCAGCTCACATCAAGCGGCTAGAGGAGGTGGGAGGTGTGAGGTGGCATACAGAGGGTGATAATGTTGTTCTCTGTGCAATACTGGTCGAACTCAGGCGTAGCGTGGCTGCTATAGCCATCTAGAATTAGAAGCCAGTAGACTCCACGCGTACGAGACGCTGTATATCTGTCGAAGTGCTTTACCCACTCAACACCAAGCTTATCTGTCGTCCAGCCGTTGTCTGATACAGCGACTACCCAGTCTGGCGGGATGTGGTGGTACCAGCTAGCCTGGTGGTGCTTTCCAGACAAGATCACGAAGGGTGGAAGATACCAACCAGAGGCGTTAATACACTCAATTGCTGTAGCCCACTCTCGGTTGCCTGGCTGTACAACAGTAGCGCGGCCTACTGTATCTGAGCTAGTGACCACCTTAGACGTCGCTGCGACGCCCATCATAAAGCCAGTCTCATCAAAGTTGTAGGTATCAATATCCTGTATGCCGTACGCCTGGCGCGTCTCCTCGACGAGCTTAAACCACGCTGCGATAGCGATGGGATCCTCACAGCGAGCGCGCTGGCTATGGAACTTCCTATTCCACTTTATCTGTAGCTCTGGCTGGCTATTAACAAAGCGCGACACCCACTTCTAGCCAACAGGTTGTGGAGGCGGATCTTGGCCACGCGCGGCGAGAAGAGCGTCTGCCATACGTCGTACGTCGATAACCTAGGGCGGAAAGCCTCGTCAATCAAGGTCTAGGATCCACTGCACAAGAGACTGCTCTTTGATAGGTAGTAGCTTGCGGTTGACAGATGCTGTCTCTAATCGCGGCTGGGTACCGTGAAGGCGTCGTTGGAGCGTCGACTTTGGCACATCGTACGCTTTTGCTAGGGCGTAAATTGCTTAATTTAGGTTATTGTAATAGGATGCTATAGCAAGGCTTATTCTGCCTTCGCGAGAAGTCTGTATAGAGCGTTGTTGTCGCGGCATTATGGTTGTTGTGTAGAGAGTCGCGCTGGTTTTGGTGAGGCGGCCCACTTACTGATCCGGCCCACTTACTGATCCAAGACGTTATGCTGATGCAGAAGCTAGGTGGAAAGGGCCGTAACTAGAACGTAAGGTTATAGGCGGCGCCCGGATCGAAGCGGATTCCCGATCCGACATAGTCACGTGAATTGGAGACCATGCTGCTCCTCTTGGCATCGATTATGAAGACACAACAGAACGTATTCTTCATCGTAAACATCACAAACGAACAACCTCCTCTAAAGACTCTGCTAATCTAATCTTCGGCTAAGACGCGTCCGGCTACTTGAGGGTACTCATATCTCGTTCTATCCGTCTGATAGTCACAATATCGTTAAATGTCAAGGGTATCTCGCTCTATTGCAACGATAACACCAGATATAGGAGACGTTTGATAACTTGCTGGCATTGAAAAGCAGGATTTGGCAGCCGCAGCATCGACTTTCGCAAGTCCCACGCAGCAGCAGCCCGTGTGCACAACTCCCCGCACTTGCCCTGATGACGATGGTAACAGCTCGAGCCAACGTAACAGTAAAAATGATTGGCATACGACGATGCCTTGCGGAAAACTCCACCGAGCAGCTAGTCATGATTCAACTCCGAGTACGATAGTCCCATTACTGCCCTGTTGACTAAGAACGGAAGCTTTGACGAGCGCGATCGCACACTCTTACGACGCTTGCAGATCTAGCCTCGTGCGGTCTCGAAACCAGGCAGAATGCCTACAATAGCAAACAGTACTATCTGGGGCGGTCCGGGAGATAAAGAGGGTCTGATAAAGTACTATCCTTTTGGCTCAAAACGTGTCTCAGATCAGACAGTTCAAGTTGGATATCCAATGGCCAGATGATGACTTATCAGCACTTGATCGACTCCAGCGTCTGGTCCAGCAGTGCTACCTATTCGAAGACGCTCCAACAAACTCTGCCCTGAGCGATCTTGTAAATCCGGCCTATGGAATCCAATGCAATCACTGGCGTCGCCTCAAACAACACCACCACAGCAGCGCCGTAAAGGTCGTCTGGATGCTTCAAGACTACAGTTACTACCTTTCACGGATTCAAGTTGCTTGCAATCAAGTGCGCAGAGCCCCCTGGTAAAATAGACCTGCATTTTCTGGGCTTTCGAAAGGAACTATGCCGCCTCACCACGGATATGGACCATGAACGATCCGCGAAGCGCGGCCGCTAGTGTACTCTCCCGCGGATATTACTCTCCTCGCTGTATACATGGTAGCTACCGGTGTGGTCGTTGAGATCGCAGATATGGATGCCGGTGAGATTATCATTACGGGTCCTTTTGGTAGTTCGTTCGGTCGCCCTGCTGTTGAAGTCGCACTAGCTCGCAGGGCGAATGTCATCGCGTTGGGAAGAAACAAGCACCAGCTGAACGCCATGAAACGCGCTTTCAGAAGCGCGCATTGATTACAGTTTGCCGCGAGGAATAGGAACGTCGAACGCGATACCGCAGCGATTGAAGCATTGGTTCCTAAAGACGGTGTTGACGTTTGCAACGATTGGACACAAGGAGTTGCGACACCACTTTATTTCGCGGTGGATGTCCCATCCCGGCACAGCGCAAATCGTTGCCAACGAGATCACAGCTGGATTTCTGGAGATTGGGAAAAGGAACGGCGCTCAGGTGGCCACGTCCAGCTTCGATGTGGACCACGCCGCGGTCAGAACGCGGCAAAGTACGGAGGGGAAACTTTACTTTAGTCGCGCCGCATGCATAGAAGACATAGCCCCCTGTGGACATGTCAGCAGTCGCGCATAGTCGATGTGATGTAGCAGAATCTTGGCGGTCGTGCAGCGTCTCACAAGGAGTGTTGCTTGTGTGACGTTGGTGAGGAAGCGGGCAGCCGACTCCCGATTTGCCTACATGTTTCCTCGAAGCTGAAACACAAGGGAAGAGACACGATGACGGCAACGACCAGTGCCACACACTGGTTGGCTCCGGCTGACGGTGATCAGTAGAGAATGCAGGCGCCACTCATCATGCGCCTCCTATGAGTACGGACGTGTGATGGTGGTGGGCGCAGACCAGCAGGCTTATGGACGGGTCCTTAAGGCTACCGTCGCCTCTGCTTCATCACCACCACCACCATCACCACTGTCGCTCTTTACAAATTCCACGGTCATGTTCGCGTCTACTGGGCAATGGCTTTTGGTTGCGCAAGTATTTGCGGTGGGTGTCGCTGCGCACGGGGATTGGTGGCTGCAGGGCCTGCCACAGTGTTGGCGGGATTGCTTGGGTAACACAGAAGATGGTTGCGGTTATAGGAAATGTAAGTCGGTCTCAGCACCACCCCACCTTCACATTGGCTGATGGCATGCAGGCATATGCCAAACGAGTGAAAGCAGCGCGTCCTACCTCCCCAGCGCCGTCACGTGCGCCGTATCCAACTGCGATGCAGACGACTGGGCCCTCGAACTTGTCCTCGGACCGCTAGAACTGTACTGCGATGCGATAGGCTGTACGATACCAGCAGAGGTCGTGAACGACGCATACCATGCCGTCTCAGGTACCTATGAGCCGGCAACGACAACACGCAAAGCCTCTCCCACGACGACCGCCGCCGCACCCCAGCCGACAGGCACCAGCCAAAGTGACGACGATGACAGCGATGGCTTCACAAGCCCAGTCAGCACGACTATAACACAGACCACGACCGACGGCGAGGGCAACACGCTACAGATAGTGGTGCCCATCGTCATGGATCCAACGGGCATAAGCACTGGCAGCATCGTCACGTCGACTATGGCTGGTGCCTCGTCAACATGGGCGGGCGCATCGCGTAGCCATACTGCCCAGCCTTCGGCTGCGGCGCCAACACCAAGCGCCACGGACGCGTCCGCGACTTGGACCTCGTCGGGATCGAAAGCCACAGATCCTCCGGCCAACGGCAACGGTAGCCCGTTCGAGAACATGCAGGCGGGGGCAGGTAGGTGGGCGGTGTCGATACCGGTCATGGCATGTGGTGCACTCACCGTGTTGCTGATGCGCGTGTAATGGGCCATGTCCTGCAAGCAAGGATTGATTTCTTTCCACAAAGTACGGGGTGTGAAGATTCTTCCATATCATGTGCGTTCATGCAAGGCGAGGACGCTACAGGTATGCAGCGTGGTCACTCTTCACAGGTATAGCAAAGAGCAAACGACCAAGACTCGCATGACGGAAACCACAGTCACGGTAATTTCCATGTGATGCATACCGCATGAAGCATGCTCGAGTGGGAAAGATGATAACGCTGCACTCGTACACCATGATGCTGGAGAGCGCAATCATGGCCGCCATGACTGCACGTTTGAAAAATGGGAGCGCCAAAGTTGCCAGCGGACATAGTATGGTCCACACGCATCATGCCACCACTTCGACATTGCAGCCAATCGAGATGGGGCTAATGCCAAGTCGCACCACGCACGCATTGCGCAACATTGTCTCTCGCAAGCTGCACCCTTCTGCGCCGTAGCATCAACAATCTCAATCTCATTGTTCCTCGGTCTTCAATTCCAGCTCGTGTCATTGTGGCTTTGCATGTGCCCCAGCCTCAAGCTCGGCCGACCACAAAGACCCTCCGTGTACCGACGTGAAAATCTCCGACACGGCGACTTCCCGAAACGGCAACAGCAAATCACCGTGCTTCAATTTCACGACATCGACCGAGGCATCTTTCTTTTCAAGCACCGAAGTGGTCCCTACGCGTAGCATTCGGAGCGCGCGAAAAAGGATTTGCTGTGTTTCAGTGCGTCATTATGCAAACGACGTGGCACGAGTTCATTGATCCTGATCATTATAGATACAAGGGCTCTCCAGCTACCACCAGCGGCCTACACATTTTCAACAACTCACAAACACATAGCCTTGTTTCTTGCGTTTCTGGCCACTTACTACTGCTACATTCTACATCATCCACATGGCGAACCTTGAGCCGATTCCCGGCCCACCTGGCCTGCCCATTGTTGGTAACATTGGTGACATTGACGCAGCGAACCCCGTACAGTCCATGTGCAATTTGACACTGAAATACGGTTAGTGCTGGTCCTGAGATACATGTTCATCAGGCTTTTGCCATGCGCATCGGGTTAGGACAGAAGTGTCAAGGGAGACGACTGACGAGTGCAGGCCCGATATGGAAGTTCTATCTCGGCGGCGAGCGTGTGGTCATTGCGAACCAAGCTCACATGGACGAGATCTGCAATGAGGAACGCTTCTCAAAGATGATAGCACAATCACTCGAACAGGTCCGAAATGGTGTTCACGACGGCTTGTTCACATCCTACGGACCCCAGGAGGAGAACTGGGGTATCGCACACCGCGTCTTGCTTCCACAACTAGGGCCGCTCGCCATTCGCAACATGTTCAACGAGATGCACGACATTGCGTCTCAACTCGTCATGAAGTGGGCAAGACATGGCTCTGACCACACCATCCACGTCACAGACGACTTCACACGACTAACACTCGATACCATCGCTCTCTGCGCCATGGACTACCGGTTCAACTCGTATTACCAACAAAACATGCACCCGTTTGTTGACGCAATGGCCGACTTCCTCAAGACCAGTTCAGACCGCGCGAGGAGGGATCCCATCTCGCAGATGTTCTACGGCGCCGAGTCGCAGAAGTACTGGAGGGACATTGAACTGCTCCGCAAAACCAGCATGGATGTGATCAAGACGAGGAGAGAGAACCCGACCGACAAGAAGGATCTACTCAACGGCATGCTGAATGGTGTTGATTCCAAGACTGGCAAGAAGATGACGGTAGGTTGACCACGATTACTGGGACGGGGCACGCACTAACGTCAACAGGATGAAAATGTCATCGACAACATGATCACGTTCTTGATCGCTGGACACGAGACGACTTCCGGCTTGCTTTCGTTCACATTCTATTACTTGCTAAAGAGCCCTCAAGCATATGAGAAAGCGCAGCAAGAAGTAGATGATGTAATCGGCAAGGGTCCGATCACTGTTGACCACTTGACAAAGCTTCCCTATTTGAATGCAGTACTCCGTGAATCTCTCCGTCTCCAGCCCACTGCCCCTTCAGTGGGTATAACAGCCAAGGAAGACACCACGATTGGAGGAAAGTATGCGGTCAAGGCAGGCGTGCCGCTCGTTGCACTGTTTCCTATGGTTCACCGTGATCCAGTCGCATATGGCGAGGACGCCGAGGAGTTCCGCCCTGAGCGGATGCTTGACGCAGAGTTTGAGAAGCGCAACACTGAATTTCCCAACTGCTGGAAGCCATTTGGCAACGGCATGCGAGCCTGCATCGGACGGCCGTTTGCCTGGCAAGAAGCCCTCCTGGTACTTGCCATTCTCCTTCAGAACTTCAACTTCACCATGGAGGACGCATCGTATCAACTCCAGATCAAGCAGACGCTCACGATCAAGCCCAAAGACTTCTACATGCGCGCGCATCTCCGAAGTGGCATTTCTGCGACATCGCTCGAACGCAAATTGGCATCAGCTACTCTCAGCGAGCCTCCACCGGCGAACGGTGCGCCAGGTGTGAGGAAAGAGGCGGCGGCCAAGGGCAAGCCCATGGCCATCTACTATGGTTCCAACACCGGTACATGCGAGGCGCTCGCCAACCGGCTTGCTAGTGACGCCGCAAACCATGGCTTTAACGCCGAGGTGGTAGACACTTTAGATGCTGCGCGCGAGAACCTCCCCACCGACAAGCCCATTGTCATCGTCACAGCCTCGTATGAGGGAGCGCCTGCGGACAATGCTGCACACTTTGTCAACTGGATCGGTACGTTGAAAGGGAAGGAGCTAGAGAATGTCAACTACGCAGTCTTCGGCTGCGGCCATCGCGATTGGTCAAAGACGTTCCACAAAGTGCCAAAATACCTCGACGCTACTCTGGAGGAGCGAGGCGCGACCAAGATGGTGCAATGGGGTAGCACCGATGCCGCCTCAGGAGACATCTTTACCGATTTCGAGACTTGGGAGGACCAAGTGCTATGGCCAGCTATGCGCGAGAAGTATGGATCTACAGAGGCCGATGGTGAAGGCTCGCTAGAGACTACGCTTGACGTGGAAGTCACTGCACCCAGGTCGTCGACGCTGCGTCAGGACGTTCGTGAGGCACGCGTGGAGGAGGTCGAGGTTCTCTCCAACGAAGACGCGTCGGAGAAGAGACACATTGAGATCAGCCTCCCGTCAGGCATGACATACTCTGCAGGCGACTATTTGGCTATCCTACCTCTGAACCCCAAGGAGAACATTCAACGCGCGATGCGCCACTTCGGTCTGAGCTGGGATTCAATGTTGACCATTTCTTCAGCCGGCCCTACTACGCTCCCCACGGATACGCCTCTCAGTGCCGTCGATGTCCTCGGCGCGTATGTAGAGCTTGCGCAACCTGCCAGCAAGCGCAATGTCGTCGCGCTTGTCGAGTCTACGCGCGATGAAGGCGAGAAGAAGCAGCTCACGCGTCTCGCCGACGAAGCCTTCAGCTCTGAGATCACGGCCAAACGTGTGTCTGTGCTTGATCTGCTCGAGCATTTCCCGTCAACCAAGTTGCCACTCGGTGTGTTCCTCAAGATGCAGCCACCCATGCGTGTGCGGCAATACTCCATCTCGTCGTCGCCCCTCTGGAACCCTAACAACGTCACTCTCACATACTCGGTTGTCAGCGCACCTGCCCTCAGCGGCCAGGGCCGATACGTGGGTGTTGCCACAAACTACCTCGCCAAGCTCGCGCCGGGCGACAGGTTACACGTCAGTGTCCGCCCTTCGCACCAAGCCTTCCACCTGCCCAAGGACTCGAAGAAGGTTCCCGTCATCATGATGGCAGCGGGTACCGGTCTCGCGCCTTTCCGCGGATTCATCCAAGAACGCGCCGCTCAAATCGCCGCCGGGCGCAAACTCGCGCCCGCCATGCTATTCTACGGCTGCCGGTCGCCGTCGAGCGATGTCATGTACTCAGATCTGCTCAAGCGGTGGGAAGACATGGGGGCAGTCTCACTGCGTCTCGCCTTCTCGCGCCAGGCGGAGGAGTCCTATGGGTGCAAATACGTGCAAGACCGTGTCTATCACGACCGCGCAGATGTGATTGCGCAATTTGAAGCTGGAGCGAAGCTGTTTGTCTGCGGATCGCGCGGGGTGGGAGACGGTGTGCAGGAGACGCTCATCAAGATTGCCAAGGAGGTGTTGGAGGAGAAGGAGGGCAGAGAGGCGGACGATGCCAAGGCGCGAGAGTGGTTCGAGGGTCTGCGCAACGAGAGGTTCGCTACTGACGTCTTTGAGTGATGGTAGATGAATACAAGCCCTGTTCGCAGTCACACGGTAGTCTTGTTGATTCGGGCACTGGAGTAGGCTTGCGCACGCCCCTGCGGGATTGCCCCGCCGATGGGGCTAGCCCACACACCATAGCTGGGACCCTGAATTACCCGACCCTCGCGACGAATATCACCGGGCGGGGGCTCGTTGTGCTCGTTGGCATGTCATGCACCAGCCCAGCCCAGCACAGCACAGCACAGCACTCCACGTCGGCTCGATCAGACCCCCACTGGCCATGGAGACGACGTCGTGTTCCCCTTGCTGGACGGCTGCTCTGGGGCGGTCAGATCTCGATAATTAGGCCTTCCTCGAATGCCTGGGCCGGCTTGGAATTGCTGAGCCCCATACAAGATCGTCAGGGCCCACGGGGCGTCGTGTTATCGCGTCCCATTACGGTTAGCGTGCGGCTCATCTTCTTGGACCCTGACTGCAGTTGGGAACAAGAAAAGTGCCAGGCGATAGCATACCGCTCTCGCAACACCGCCCGCCGTGCGCGATAAGCCCAATGGCCCGCGACCATCGACAGCACACCCTTGCCGTCATCCTCATGCCTTTTTTTTTCCGGCAATCTTGCCCCGTCTCGACCTCGCTCACCGCAACGTGTTCATCCTAGGCGGCTAGTGCCGACTGTGCGCCGACGTTGAAATCTCGGTTAGAGGTCCACTATTTCCAACAGACGCGAGGCGGTGTCTTGTACACACGCTTCCTATGCGACGTTGAAACCTAGGTCGAGTGCATTGAGCTTAGGCCGCTGTACATCAAGGAGCAGATTTTTCGCCTTCCACCCACACGCGGCTCGCTACAAAAGGTTGAGCAGCGACACGGCACGCTCTGCACGCTTCTCCCTCCCTTCTCCCTCCCTTCTCTCACCCCTGAGGACCATGATTACCACCACGTCCCGCACACAGGCTGCGCCTGTCAAGACTCGCTTCACTGCCGTGGCCGATCATGTCAAGCCGACTCCCTTCCCCGATGTCAAGACGCTGAAGGATGCCATTCCAGCCAAGTGCTTCGAGCGCTCCATGGCCCGCTCCTTCTCTTACGTTGTTCGCGATCTCATCATTGTGAGCGGGCTCTTCTACTCCGCCGTCCGCCTCTCGCAATTGGATGCATCACCCCTTGTCACCGTGCCCCTCTGGGCCCTGTACAGCTTCGTTCAGGGATGCTTTTTCACCGGTCTTTGGATTCTCGCCCACGACTGTGGCCATGATTCCTTTTCCGACAACACCACTGTCAACGCCGTGACTGGCTGGTTCCTCCACAGCATTTTGATGGTGCCCTTTTTTAGCTGGAAGTTCAGCCACGCACGTCATCACCGCTACCACAACCACATGGAAAAGGACACCGTTTTCGTCCCCCACCGAAAGTCTGCAGCTGATGCCAGGACGACCGAACCTTCCATCATGGCCAAGATCATGGACCACTCTGCTGCCGACACGCCTCTCATCCAAGTCGGTGCTCTCATTTTCCACCAAGTGCTTGGCTGGCCCGCCTACATCCTAATGAACGCCGGTGCCGGTCCGAAGAGTCTGACCAAGAGCGACCGCGCCTCCCAACCAAGGTACAAGCAGAGCCACCTCGACCCGACCTCCCCCGTCTTCACCCCGTCCGAGGCCCCCTTGGTCGCGCTGAGCAACGTCGGCCTCGTCCTCACCATGAGTGCAATCTACCTCGCCTCGAGGAGCGTCGGCACGTCGACCGCTCTCCTGGCCTACGGCCTGCCCTACCTCTGGATGAACCACTGGATCGTCGCCATCACCTACCTGCACCACACGCACGAGGACGCGCCGCACTACGAAGCCGAGAACTGGACCTTCATCAAGGGCGCCGCGTCGACCATTGACCGCGACTTTGGCTTCATCGGCCGTCACATCTTCCACGGCATCATCGAGTACCACGTCGTCCACCACATGTTCCCCCGCATCCCCTTCTACCACGCCGAGGAAGCTACCTGGGCTATTGCTCCTCTCCTCGGCGAACGCTACATCCAGCAGAAGAGTAACTTCTTCGTCGATCTGTGGCAGAGCTTTACTACCTGCAGGTATGTCGAGGAGGGCACTGGTGCGCATGCTGGAGGCTTGGTTTGGTCGAAGAACTAGGCGGGTAAAGCGTGTGCAGCTTGGTGTTTACGATTAGACTAGATGTAGATTATTGCCTTGATAGCAAAATCTATGCCAAAAACACTATTTCAATTTGTGTGAATGTATCTGTGCATGCCTTTTGCACAGAGTCCTGCCATGACAAGAAGTGAATTGAGCGAGCTGAGATGAATAGTGTTGTTCTGTTGGCGTCGTGGGAAGTAATGTCTTTTGTGATGGTCGAATGGTACTATTTGCGTCTGCGTCTCACCCGATACCTAGGATATTATACCCTTTCCCGCCACGCCACGACACATACAACAGCAGTAGCGCGGAATAAGCTCTCATGCTCCGCTCTACCATGTATACTATACTATCCACCCAGCTTATGAATCCACCAAACACGTCCCATCCCACCGCCCCAACGGCAGCCCGATATCTCCCACCTTCCCATACCAATCCTCGAACGAGAAAAGATTGACATGGACCTATAAATATCAACTATGTACACTAGATACGCCCACAACACCCCTGTCCCGCCCACCATTACTCACGCAACTCCCTCCTCTCTTTCCCCCCTTCCTGATATGTAATGTAATACGCGACTAGACGAGGCTGGACTGGACTGGGATAACCGCCATCGCCACGGTCTCCTTCACGCCCGTGCAAGACATGCTATCCTATCATACTGTACCAACACCGAGCTAGATATTGCAATCCTAGGAGGAGACGATGGTGTTTGGGATGTGTAGCCTTTGAGGGATTGATTGCTGGGTATATACGTAATGGGAAGACGTATGGCGAGTTGGTTTGCCGTGATGATTTGGATAACATATGTGTACAGGACGCAGGAATGTAATATGCAAGGTGGTCTTGGAGAGACATTTTTGCTTTCACGGGGGTTAGGCATGTTTATCATGAAAATAAGGTTCTTTCTCGAAAAGGAACTTGTATCCCGAGATCTTGTTCTACATGTCAGTTTCATCAACCCGACCGTATATCAAAGTACTGATATCGCCTTAGCCACGTAACCCGTGAGCAAAGTCGTACAACAGCATCACACAGTACACGATCAAACAACAGCCACCAGCAACCTGAAATGTTCACAGTACCATTTCGCATTGATAGCAAAACTACATACAGCAACAAAGCGATATCAATGAATCACCTCGGGTATATCACCACACCATTTACTACGACGTCTGACCACCCTTCTTTCCAGCCTCGACGGGATCAACCTTGCCATGGGCAAATTCACCCTTGGCACTACCGCCAGAAGAGCCATCAGATCCCGAGCCAGAGGTCGCTCCGCCCTGCTTGCCAGCCTCGTGGGGGTCGACTTTGCCCTGGGCAAACTCTGAGATGGCGTGTTAGCGAGTGTTTGCGCTTTGCGAATGAGCGTGGTAACATACCGCCTGTGCCGACGCGCTTGTCGGGGGTGCCGTCTTGCTTGAGGCCGCCGTGCTCTATGCGCGGGTTAGTTTCGTGGAAAGAAAGGAGCGTGGTAACGTTTCGTACCAGTGGGCTTGTACTGCTGGTCCGTCATTCTGATGGAGAGTTTGGTTAGGTGGGGGAGGTTGAATATGGTAGTAGGAATTGTAGAGTGTGAATTGCTGCTTGATAGATACAAAACGTGCTTTCGAGGCAAGTACTTATACATCGACGACAGACCTCGACATTTTTCCCACGACGTCAGTACACACCACACCGTGCAAGCGCGTCGTCGCTCATCTCACGCATCCATCCCGCACACGCGAACAAATCGCATACCCATGGTGGCCGGGCCGCGACTAGGCTCAGGTACATGATGTAACTTCGAACCACGGAACTTACAAAACGAGCTAGATCACGCCATACAAGGGCAATCAACGATGCAAAACGGCAAACAGTAAGGGGGAATCTCGAGATCGCGATGAGGACCCCTGGAGGACATGATGGTCTTGATGTCATGATATATTCAGGCACGTCGCGTGTTTAGTGCTAGTGTGATTCAGGAACACGAATTATTCGGCGAGACGGTAGATCGATCGTGCATTGCGTGTGCGCTTATGCGGGGAGTCAAAAGCAAGAGGTGATGTCGTGAGTGCGGGGGAACTTCCATGACGGATGCGGAACACGCTGAGGACGCGTTTGTCTGGATGGCGCGCATATGCTACATACATGCGTAAGAGGCTGGCGAAGACGCAGTTGCGAGTTTGTCATGAGCCGTACCTATGTCTGGTTGACGTAAGTGTAAGCATTGCTTTTCGTGATGCAATGTATGATGCGCGCGTCGATACCGCGAGTAGGCCTAGAAGCGAGGGGTAGATGGTGGGTGACAATGATTGTGGGTCGAAAGCGCGCTCTTGTGAGGAAGCCTCGTTATCTGGTGGTTGCAGACTCCATCGATATGCGGTATCGCGCAAGACATCTTGCTTCTTCGCAGATCCCCCTATATTGCGCGTCGATTGCTGTTAGAGACGGTGTGCTAGCTGGGAGACGGGCGACATGCGTCTATCCGAAGTCGGAGATATTTGATCGCAGCACCACCCACTGCCGAAGTGGTAACGTCAAAACATCCTGCCTAGTCTCTTCAACACAAACGGCGGAGGCATTGGCCTAGCAGCTTTACTGAAAATATGTCGCCACAAAACCTCGAGCCTACGTTAACGTGCACAAACTCTTCTTGCCGAACCCGAACGGCGTACTCGATCGTTTCCAGAAACCCCCTCTCAGCTCCCAACGCATCTCGTTTGTTGAGCTCGAGTGGTTGAACCCAGTGCTGCAAGTTCACCCAGTTCTTATCGTTGGTAAGGAATTTGTACGCAATGTGCACTGAGAGTACAATGAGTGCGGCATCACCCAGCTGTGGACCTGGAGAATGAGAGACAGGCACTGGAATAGTTTGACTTGTACCAAAATACCCGTACTTGTGCGCGACTTCGCGCTGGCATTCACAAGAAAGGTTTACACGGTAGCAGAACAGGAGACATAGGGCGAGTGGAATGGTATCCGGACTAGGGTGATCAGCACGGGGGAACTGGAGTGTTAGTTCGTTCAGAAAGCGAAGCACACGTTGGCACATGGCGTTTGTGAAATCACTAGGGCGTGCAAGTTCACTGTTGGGATCGAATTTCGATAGTTTACCATCGTGTGTTGGAGTTTGA
Organism: Alternaria brassicae; assembly: GCA_004936725.1. Taxonomy (NCBI): domain Eukaryota; kingdom Fungi; phylum Ascomycota; class Dothideomycetes; order Pleosporales; family Pleosporaceae; genus Alternaria; species Alternaria brassicae. The sequence goes on from CM016513.1 coordinate 1,500,161, forward strand.
CTGAGCGCAGACTTTACGATGGCGAGTGGGGCATGTAAGATGAAGACGCTGAGTGGAGCAAGAAAGGGCGCTGTGTAGGGCTGGTGTGGGCTGAAGGATGAGTGTGTAGTGTTAGAGGATGCTGGCGTAGTCATGTCAGCCAGGGCGCTGTTGTCGCTTTGGCGGAAGTCGTTAGTGGGTCATGCTCGTGGGGCTGATGGAATGATTGCTTTGGAAAAGGAACATTGATATTGGCTCAGCATAGCATGACGCTGTCAACGAATTCGGAGTTGTGATTTCATGCCGCAGCGAAACGCATTGTGACGAATATGCACACATCTGATGTGCATCGCATGTGACAGTGTCATCACGACGTGTCAACATGCTGTTTTATGTCGATTTGATGGTGCGAATCCTCCAATCGCAGCTGGCGTATGCAACTTGATATGTCTTCTCTCCTCTAAGCATGAGCTTTCAACAACAGTTTTGATTGATTATTCAGAAATTCTTGTCATGGCCATACTCGGCATCAACCGAAACGTTCTCTACAACTCCAAATCCGCTATAGAGTCTTCAAGAACAGTCTGCATCCTTTCTTGTTTACAGTTAATCAGGTCAAGGTCTTGGCGAAGTCGTGCAAGTCGTAGTTCAGATCATCAGCCAATTCCAATTGAATAAAACGTCCTGGATACAGCGTTTATATGCGCGCAAGAAGTACGTATGGCAGCGTGTTGCTCGGAGTTTACTTGGAAAAGATACTAGATGGTGATTTATAGTATTCAGCAACATAGGGTTGGCGATACAGACTCTAATACCAAAGAACTCTAGTACACATGGATTCTCATCAGATCATGTGGAGCGTTTTCACATGCTGCGTCGGCTGCACCGACGCGAGGCGTCCGACCCGTCCCGTCTGATGTAGCATGCCGATTGGCCAAGGTGTTACTAGCACCGATGTTCTCCTCTCTGTTCACTAATCGGTTGACGAATCCGTTCGTACTGCCATTAGGTGGTCAATATTCCAAATGAATGTACAATTTTCGACGCGCATAGAACCAAGAGACGAGTTGAGATAGACTGTGGAATATTGTGAGGTATAAATCATTGGCGGCGGACTGCTTTGTGAACGAATATTAACGTTCCATGGGTAGTACGACGTCTGTGTGACGAGAAGCATCGATTCAGCGATACTCACAACATGACTAACATGGCCCGTGTCCGCTTCAACTTTGACTTCCTGTAACTTACCAGTGGATCAGACTGTCGTCGTCGTCGTTGAGCAACACATCCCACACAATCTCGAACCTGCCAACAAACTCCTTGAAATCAGTCTCGCGCACCCAACTTCTCCAGTCCAAATCTTTTAAGAACTCAAGCTCAGCGTGTTGAATAGAGTCGAATTTGAATGGCATACACAGAAGGTATTCCAATGTGTTCAGCCATAGTGTGCCGTCGCAGAGATTCCCATGCCCGATCTTGACAGCGACAACGAGTCTGATAGTCTCGTTGTACGTACGGAGGTTGTCTGAACGGTTGTTCAGAACCCGTACCTTCAGGAGAAGGAGGAGGGCGTAGGGAATAACGTCCTTACTTATCGCTCCACTTTCACTGCAGTCTTCGAGCCAGTGTGTGATACGCGCGCAAGTACGCTCCATGGGTTTGCTAGGTTGGATTCGTGGATCCAACCGGTTGAAACCAGCGAGGAGTACCCTGAGGTCTGATTCGGTCGCGGCGGACATGATGGCGTATAAAAGATCGGGAGGAGCGCCGCTGACGAAAGCTGCTAGCTTGACCAAGTTTTCGCCTAGGTAGTATTGCTGGATATCCGCAGTGGGCGCGCAGCCTGGACTTGAACGTGGGGTAAGTGGTGAGACGGACATGTCTGTCATATTGTTACTGTTTGGATAGTCTATGGCTAGTGGGTGAGTGTAATCGTGGGTACTTGAAGAACAGCTAGGCAAAGAGCTGTTTATTGCACTGTGAGTGAATGAGGCCACATCAAGCACAAACAGAGAGGCACAGGTAGTCTTTCGCTTCGGAGATGTCCGCAAAGCCCTCTGGTCAGTACTGGAGGTCATTATGATTGTTCTGACAGCAGTCGACTCCCATCGCTATCTATTCTGTTGCTGAAGATCATCGCTCGATGTCACTCGTTCCATTGGCAGCTCATTATAGTCGCGCATGAGGATAAGCATCGGCACCTTGGAATATTCTGACTGGGCTATGTTTCGTTTTGCCTGTTGTTTGTTGATGGAAGGATGTTGATGGAAGGATGTTGATGAGACAGGCTTGAAGGGTCCGGTGAAGATCTATTCTGCTTTAGGCTAGACCTCCCGGCGCTCCGCAGCCTCCCGAGGCGTCTCCCCGCACGTGTGTCTGCGCGTCCTCCATGTCCCCAATGGCTGTCCCGCTGCCACCTGCTTCGAATCTCCACGCCATCCTCCTGGTCACCAAATCGCGCTCTCTCGGCCCCCGCCTCGTCTTCCACTATCCCCCGCTGTCCCCCTCGGCAGCCGCTCTCGCCGCGGCCAAAGACCCGGCTTGGTTCCGGCACGACACGTCCACAGCCAGCGTCGATTCGCACAGTTCCGATAGCGACTGGGACAGCAGCACCGACTCGGACGACGACAATGACATCGAGATAGGCAGTCGCACCAGCGGGGGCCGCCGATCGGGCCGGACTCTGACCGGCCGCGTGAGCGACAAGGACAAGCTAGGATCACGTCTTTGGGGCAAGCAGGAGACTATCGACGAGGAGGATGCCGATGACGACAACGAGGGCGGTGGACGCCGCTGCACGGGTGGAGATTATGACTGGGACACTGTGCTGGGCTTCAAGACGGATGCGTTGGAGAAGATGCTGACCCCCAGCAAGGACTACAACAAGAGGCGCTTCGAGCTAGGCGTTGAGAGCATCGTCTTCCTGGGCGCGCCCATGTTCGTAAGGGAAGACGGACTCTGGAAGAAGGCGAGGCGGAAAAGGAAGAAGCGATCGGATAAGCACAAGCTTGAAGATGGCGATCTCGTCAAGAATCTCACGAGCGCCAGCGATGACGACGATGCCGACGACGCCGACTCGCCCGAAGCGCCTGCAAAGCCCGCCTCGGAACCATTCAGAATGCCGGAAGGATTCGAGCCGGGCTACGGTCATGGTTCCATGTCCAGTGGACCGTCAGGCGCGCCCTCGGAGGCTGGATCGGACGCGCCGAGCAACTCGACAAATCACGACAACAACAACCCCGACATGACCATGTTCAACGTCGTCTTCGTGCTGAACCCGCCTGCGCTAGAGTATCAACAGCGCGTCAAGGAGATGTACGATAACGTCACACGCAAGTATGCAAAGGCACTCAAGTATGAGGAGGCGCGGTTCCAGTATGTGTGGAAGGAATCCAAGCGCATTATCGACATCAAGCAACGTGCGAAGGAGACCAACGAATCTCTAACAGCGACATGGAAGACTATTGTCAGCACATCACCACTTGCCAAGTCTATCGCTATCATGTTCGATGCTATATCGCACGACAAAATAGCACACATCCATTTCGACGCCACATTCAACACATCCTTTCAGATCCCACAGCTTGATTCCACTCCCTATCTCCCCACCGCGATCGAACCACAGATGCCGGGCCTGTGGCTCACGACCTCGAATGTTATATTAGACGACGACCATGCGCCTATGACACAGCATGCCGCCATGTTGCTCCTAGAAGATGCGGAAGTGCTGATAAAAGATCTGGGTGGTGATGCCGGGGGCAACGCCGCGGCTATCGCTTTCTATATCCGCAACATTATACCCACTAAATCGCTGCTCAAGATCTCGAAGAAGCACAATATATCAGCACACGATATGGAATATATAGCAAGCCATCTTGTGTACTGGCGGCGCGCACGTCTCATAGCTCCGCTATCACCACGCGACACGTACATCGTGAGCCCAAACGCCGACATGACCCTTCTTCCGGCCGCGATATCAGTGTACGCACAGCGCTTCCCTACTTTGCCCACGCTGCCCAAAGTATTGAGCATGCTTTCCGGCACACCTCGGCCGTACAGAACCTTCATACCCACAGCTGAGCATCGCGACGCCTACATGGAGATTCTAGCTTGGCTGATGCGCGGAGCCTGGGTGACACAATTGCGCACATTTGCGTGGGTACGGGTGACACCCGAGATCAAAGCTCAAGTGGCAGCCGAAATTGAGCGCGAAGAGCGCATCAAGAAAGCCGAAGAGGCGCACAGAGAGCTGATGGGCGACAACGATTCGGTAGCGGACAGCCTACTCTCCGACAAACGAAGCAGCTTGCTTTCCTTGAACTCTGTGAGGACTTCATCACCCTTACGACGCACGCGGCGCGATGCGGACGAGGAGATGGAACACAGCACGATACTGAGTCCGCGATTCGGGCCCACTGCCATGTCGTGTAGTGTTTCTGCCCGCACTGGGTCGGACGCCGGGAGTACGAGTAGCCAGCGCACAACGATTGCGCTCAATCCGTTACAAAGAGCAGAGTCGCCCTCTCACCTGGGGCTTCGAGACATAAAGCCTCACCGTCCATCGCCGCTGCATCTCAAGCCTACCTCGCCGTCTCCATCGCGCAACTCGATAGCCTCACCCACGTCCCCGGTAGAGAAGCTAACGCCGCCAGACCCCTCCTTATTCACCCACACCACCATCCTATCCCCACAAAAAGCATCGTCTATGGAAGCGCGGTGGCTCGATAAGATTGCCCAGACTTTCAAAGAGACTACGATCATTTCCACGAATCCTAGCCCACCGAAGCACGCAGATGGTGGATTGGGTGGTATCACGGGTAATGAGTTGCGAGAGAGCTGGCCAATGTTGCTGAGGCATTTAGATGGTAAGCACGCGATTGAGGATGTGTCGGCTAGAGAGGGCATCAAGCGGAAGCGCGTCGCTGTGCTTTTCAATGCAGTCAAGGAGAGAGGCTGGCTGGTTGTTGCGCGCCACTGGTGAGTGGTGCGCATGATACGGTGGTCATGTTTGATTCGTGCATTGTGAGGGGCTATTCGGTTATGATGTGTGTAGTGGATCGAGTAGGAACCATGCAGACATAACCTCTCTTGCGCTTTGCCATTAGCGAAACGTATGTATGGTCTACTTTCCCCCTGTAACCAGAATCAACACGATAGAAGTTTTTGGGCCTCTTCAGCTTACTCAGAGACAAGTATATAAGGTCCTTAGCTTCATCTTCATTTCTTCTCATCTTCACCACTACAATCCACTTTGTAAGTGCTTTCTAAGAGCTATGTAAATGTTGGGAATATTCTAACTGACCATAGCAACATCTAGCAATCCAACACACTAAACCGTCTTCACTTTATCCCCATCAACACACCAGATCCTCCTTCACCCCCACCACCAAAATGCGCAACATCCTCATCACACTCCTAACCATAGTTTCCTTTGCCCTAGCCTGGCATGGTCGCCCCATCATGGTCACCGTAGTATCCAAAACTGGTGCTACAATCGCATCTCCCTCGTCGTCTGCGTCTTCTCCGGCTTCCACAGAAAGCGCAACTAGCACCTCTCCCCATCTCGTCGCGCGAGTGACCCGAGCTCCCGCAGTGAATCCCACGACGCTGGCAACCGTTGCGCGACCCAAGGTCGATGCCCGCGATAACACGCGCATCTATTCCAACGCGCAGTATACCTGGATCTCCGAGTACGACGGCCGGATGATCACTGTCAAGCCCTGTCGGTCGGCTACGACGGAAGTCTCTTTTTATCTCGCTTCCCTCTTTCCTTCCTGCTGTCTACGTCCATTTTTTGAGCTTTGGAGCGGAAATGCTAATGCGTAAGCTATAGCCTTGTGTATCACGGCACGCACCCGCTTACCCTGCTCGAGGGCAGTAGATGTCCCGGTTGCAATCGCGTTCTCGACCCGAATGATGATGGGGCGTATAATGGGCGGTATAGGGGGGGTCATGACGGCCATCATTCGCATGATGATGATCTTAATGATCATCATGAGTGCCCGTGATTAGTAGTGTGGCGTTGATGTTGTGAGATGATTGGCTGGCTGTGGTAGTTCTGGGTTTTTGTATGTATGTAGGCGTGATCTTTTTGATCAAGAAATCTTCATCTCTTTCGCTTCATTCTTGTGATTTATGACATGTGGATGTGTGATCCTTGCAGAATTTTTGGTACCGAGTGCTCCAATTTCGGTTTATGGGTTCTTTGTTATATCGAGCGTCTGATCTCCATGTGCCACCTTTTGAGTGGTTTCTACATTGAGCATGCTTATAATCGGTCTGCTGGCAGCGTATCGGATATTTTCCCACAAGTGCCTCAGAGTCATGCATGACCCTGAAGATATTCGCTGCATTCTACGGTGCTGTCATCATGGCGCGCGCACAGCGAATACCCCCACGGTCAGTTTTCGAATTCATGACGTTGACCGCAAATTACTTGGTGGTAGTCGGTGCAAACCATTTCGAGCCAGTCCAACCCTCGTGATTCTTGCAAAGCCATTATAAAGGCTTCGCAGTGTAACAAATCTCTGCTTATACTATGCCGCACCTTCATTGGACGCACAAGCAAGTCTGAAGGCCAACCATGGATAGACCCGGCCGTACCACAGAAATACGCAGTCTGGATATATCGAGGAGATACAATTGCGATCGATTTTCCATCGTATTAGACTCACTCATTGCTGCAAACTACCTTCATCCCAAAATTTCTCAACTTCCCAACTTCCCAACATCATGAAATTCATCCTCGCCATCGCCGCATCCATCAGCCTCTTCGCAACCTCCGCCATCACAACTCGAGAATGGCAGTACAACGACCACCGAAGATCAGAGGTACTTCAGGAACGCCTGGAGCAAAGTAAGTAACTCCTCCTTTCCATCTTTCCCCCCCGCCCCATTCCACTCCCTCTGTCCTTTCCTAAATCATCTCCATCCAACACCAACAGCCACGGCCAAGCACGCGGCCCTTTGCAAGCACTGGGACGGCCCCCGCTGCCTCGACGACGAAGACAAGCCTTCGCCCTGGGAGATGGACTACCTGGAGCGCAAGACGACCAAGATCGAGAAGCAGGAGGCGGAAGACGCGATTGAGAAGATTCATGCGCTCTGGGGGAAGTGGAATGTGGGGCAGACGGATATGATCAGCAAGGTGAAGAAAGGCGGTAAGGCGTACATGGCGCTGATGGAGGAGGTGTCTGATCTGGTGGATGTCGATGCCGGTACAGATGCTGATGCTTAGACGGTACTTTGTAGTGTAGATGCTCGCGCTTCGCGATGAACAGCGAGTTGATTCGAGAGGGTATATGGAGTTACTTGTGTTCACACGTCCAAGCCATACATTTTATTGCGCGTCTGGGAACGGTAGTTGATCCTCAGTCGCTTGTACTCGTTGTACGCATGGGCAACGATATCAATGCTACTCAATCAAAGTCCAAACGTCTGGAAAATTAAGAGCCACGATCTTCCTGAATCTTTACATACATACTACACAAGTAGGATTTTTTGAACCCAAGCTTTGTCGTATGCTGCTAGCAATAACTTCGCAGATGGAAAAACCACACAGAAATACCCAACCCTCTCAAAGGCCCCCACTTGATTTCCAGAATGGACCACACATATCCCACTCAATGACATCGGTTCGTATATGGAGCTGGCCTCACGTCTCAAAAGCACAAGTAGTCGAACGTCGACCGCTTCGTCAGCGTGGTAAGAAAGGTCGCCTTGAGAGTCGAGATTAACTTCTACTGACTCCCAGTCTAAAGGGTCGGGTCTGTGAGAGAAAGGAGTCAGAGCGCTTTCGTCCAAATTAGACCAGCCAGTGTAGTATCGATTATTACTTCCCACTTTTCTAAGACGCATATTGGCTGCAATAGGTCTGCATTCCAGGAGCACCGAGCCCTGCTCTACTTCTCCGGAAGGCTTTGTCGAGATGTGAACTTCGACGACTGCTGCCATGTTGTGCAGATCGTTCTGATACGCGACTGGATGATACCTGATTCTGCCTGTCAAGCTTGCCCAACTCCAACTTGGTGCGCGCCAGTGGCTAGGTCTCAAGGTACCACCCCATGACTGCCAACACAGCTCTTCGTTGAATCATTTTTTCCAGAGACCAGCAACCAGACAATCGCTCATAGCATGTCCGACGGCGTCCGCTACACCAACTAGCGCAACCAGGATGTCTGACTCTTTGGTGATATCGCATGAATTGTAATGGCTCAAAAATCCACACCACGCTTCGTAAATTCTCTTGTGTTGGTCAGCTCGGTGTCGTTACTAATGCTGTGAGGAGTGATATCTGGTACGGGTCCAACGCCGGGTTCTAGTCGTTGAGAAAGTCGTTAATCTGCTTTCTGAGCAGATTAGGACTACTGAAAAGAGAAGTGTCTGATTTGGTATAGTTTTCGCATGTGAGTGATGTATGGCATTCCCAGAATAGCAGGGGTTGTGTAAAATGCAGAATTCGTGGGGAAAGAAAACGTTCCTGAGCCACCCATGCCCGTCGGTTCAAAGGCGCTGTATCGATGGCAGCCGATGGGGAGACTTGATAAAAGCCGAACAAGTATGGACCGGGCGTTAGCGGTGCGAATGAGTCGTGGTAGCTTGACCACGTAGCGTCGATCTTAACCGGTGTGAGTTGCTCGAAGTCACGATCAAAGAAAAGACCAACATCTCCAGATTGGGCAGCAGTGGCTGCAATACAGAACTCAGCCTGACTGTAGATATCACGCATACGAGAAGCTTCTACAGCCCAATCGCTGATATCATCCTGAAAAATGTACCTTCATAAAGTTAGTTATTGCTACATAAGTTGGGGATGCGGAGGCACTACAAGGAGTCTATCCAAATGTATTGAATCTGGAACTTTTTTGTGATGACAATGGCGTCCCTGAAGGTTTTAGGCAGAGAAGACAACGCAATCCCTTTTCTTAGCCGCTCCGCAATAGGCTTAGTCAGTATGATCTGCTGCTGATTCTTGCCTAGCAGTGTGAGAGTACACTGTAGGCAGCTCCTGGGAGAATCTCGACGCCATCATAAAGGCTTACTATTTTGTCCCCGGAGGACCCAACGTACATGGCTCTCGTTGGCGTAAAATTATTGCTGGGAGCGAGACGTTGACACTTCGAATGCTGTCTTCGGCATTTGTGGTATTGACGTTCAAAGAATGAAAGAGCTTCAGCATCACCCGTGTTCTGGGTAATATGCCGATGATGTAAATCAGGCCTTGCTATACCCAGGATTATTGTTGATAAGTTACACAATATTGAATAAGCAAAGGACGGCGTTTCTTACATTCATATGGGACCAAGCCAGGATCAATACTGTAAAGCCGACAGTGGCTCACACTGCTAAACATGATATCTAACTTCTCAGAACTCATGCTGGACATTTTGTAGCGCGTTTCCCCGACGCAATAAAAACATTTGCCGAATATAGCTAATAATAGGTCAGCTCTGTTACTATCCGCACTGAGAAGGCACAGCATACTAGCTTTGCTTTGAAAAGCCTTGTAAAGTCGAGTGCAGATATCACAGGCAAGGTTAAGAGCTTGCTGAAAAGAGTCCGCATCCGGATGATGAATATACTGAGGAACGGTCCGGGGCCGTTTGTCTGAATCAAAGCACTCTGTCCAATCTCCTTGAAGAAAAGCCTGACAAGCCTTGCAAAGCTTATGCTGCGACGAAGTAAGCAGCCTCGTAGCTGTTATGGTTTTCCGGAGTGGGGAACTATCCAAAGTAGCAAGAGGCAGGCGGGGCGTATCGTGAGGATCGCTCATACTAGCGGCCATGCCTGCTAGGTACTAGACGACGTTATCCAGATAGTATCGTAGTCTGAGCACATTTGTGGTAACCTAGAGGGATATGTAACCCTCACTTGCGCATTATAAATGACGGCATCACCACGTGCTACATAGCGCTTACATCTGAAGGATCAGGCTGACCCATAGCTGGTCTGGTAGAAGCGCTTAGAGATGGGCGTAGACACGTGCTAGTAAGTTGCATATGCTTGTCGCATCGCTAGACCGCGATATTCATGGTATTCAGCGAAGGGTGGTTTCTTTGGAATAATCATGCGGCGGAGAAAGAACCAATGTGAAGTTGTGATGTTCGTCTACCATGCCAGATCGATCAAGGGAAGCCACAACCAAGATGATCCAATAGTAGGTATTCGTTCAGAGGAACGAGTCATGGGAACAGCGAGAACGAATTCTTGTTGAACCCGAAGTCCAAAAACAAGGCCATTTCTTTGTTGCAAACCAGCTGATCGCACTGCAGCGTTACCGAAGCAAGTCTTGTCACTTTGAGGCCACTGTCAAGCCTGATCCCATCTACAAATCGCTCCTATTTTCTTAATCTTCCTCTTGCCGCACCCATCCTAGCCATCATCTGAAAGTCGCGGACGACAATAGTCTGAAACAGCTCGCCATATTCATCATCTACACCAGCCCACGGCGAGCCATTCTCGGTAAATCCACAAATCACCACAGCCTGACCGGTGAAGCTCCCTGCATGAGTAATCTGGAACTTCGGAAATGCAGTAAAGCTCCGCAGGCCGTCCGTTAAATAAGCGGAATTATCGGAATCCCAGAGCATCCTAGGCTCAACTTCGATGTGGCGCTTGGACTGGAATGGGGCGATTATACCTGGGATTTTGAAATGCATTGCAACCAGATATATGTTCGCTGCGCTTGAATGCTCCGCATAGATTACAGTGGTACCTACTCTTCTCACACGCTTGGATATGAGTGTTGTAATGCCGCTTGATATTGTATTGGGGCCGTCTTATTCAGTGATGCGAGCAACTGTGGTCTCATTCGAACATAGACGCTTGCGCCTTCATGCCTGAGAACCAGGGCAAATTCCGCCATATTATCACTCTTGAATCCCACTTCACCCTCTACTCCCTCAGCATAACAGTATAGCGGCATTAGAACGTTTTCCGGGTGCGTATCCCCATCAGACTCAAGGAAGGTGTTTAGACGCAGCCCCTTGTTGGACATTCAATACTTTAGGTTGAACACGATGTCCTGTGGCAGTTTGAGGCTGCTCAGACCAACGAATTCATTTGGACTGCGGGCAAGAATGCCACGGTATATCGAAGCGTCCCTTTCTCTCCATGCAAATAGGCTGAGGTCATTGCTGTGACGCATAATCTCCCCATGAAGTCGAACGAACGCTTGCTCGCCACCCTCACCGTAAAGAATCCGCATACTGACCTCGAACAGACCAACCAGGCAGTGCGTCATGTCCTCGGACCTGGTGTTTTGACGAGATGCGGCCCACGCTATGCGGCAGCCAACAGGGATGGTGTCAAGTAGGTCACGAATGCCTACGGTATCGAGATCCTGTGCCGGTGTGAAAACCTCTGCATCAATCTTCGTGATAGACGCCAATCCATCGCGTAGAGATGCTCGCGCGCCAAATCGGCACCAAGTTCTATCGTAGAAGGTTGCGGCTCGCGAAACGACAATCTCATGCAGCGTCCACCCACGTGCGAACCAGCGAGCATCACGCAGCATGGCATTGTGCTCGCCGGTAGTAGCGTTTGCGTCGAGAATACCGAGGTAGACGAGACAGAGCTCGGCCTCACTGTACTACTGGAACACGGAGTTGATATACTCGCTCAGTTCGGCGTTATTGGTCTTATCGATGTAGCACGAATCGATCTAGACGTAGTCGAAGCGGCACTGCTGAGCCTCGTGGCACGTCTGCTTGATCTTCCTCAAGCCCTTGGCTGTGGTGTGGTTGCCGATGTCGTTGAAGGCCTGGAAGTAGACCTTCTCGCTATCCCAGGTGTGCGAAAGAATGGCAAAGAAAGAATGGCAAAGGGGCGAGGTGGGCATCTGAGAAACTCATCAATCAGTAGAGAGCCACCGCGACACTCAATCAGTCTCATTGCTTCCGAAGGAAGCATTTCAGCCGAACAGTGAGCTTCAGGAAATCTGAATTGCACCCTCTAATTGGCTCAATAAAACCTCCTGTAATTGGTCGGGCGAAAGCTACCCTTTTAACGTTACTAGAACACTAAGATATCCCTGTAATTAGCTGCAGTAGGGGGCGCCCTTTTTACGTAAGCAGGAATAAAGGTCACGTAATAAACATTAGGAAGGAGAAGGAGAAGGAGAAGAAGAAGAAGAAGAGTAAAGGCGGCTGGCTTCTGAAGGAAGCAGCCGCGGCCGTAATACACACAACAACGACCTTTACGCCTGAAGGATATACTTCTTACACAGGTAACGTTAGTGCCGTATTGCTTAAACTATGTATTGGAAGGTGGACTATTGACGCAGCTCCTTATTCCCAAGGTTGTGCATCACCCATATCAGCATCACCACGTGCCAGCGCTGTCTCGGCGTGGAGCGCGGTCACTAGCAGCCTCACTATCGACATCTTACTATTTTACTACAAGCAATAAGTAGAAAAAGTAGTAATTATTATTTTACTACTTCCCCCATCACTGACTGTAGATAGGGTAGAAGGGAGTATGGATGCCTCGAAGAAACTTATTGCTAGGTGATCGATTCAGTTTACCCCAATAACACGGGCAGAACCAAAAGTACTTCAGTAGTAAATATCGTGCAAGAAGCGATGCGGCTGGACGAAGAAGTCCGTTTTTTTTTTGAAACGCTACGTATAGTACATAGGTTTACACCCAATCTAATGTAGGACTTCACAGACCACGACAACGTTCTCCCACCCCAGCGTCCAAACAGCAAATTGCAACGTCCAAATAAACATAACATCAATCTAACCTAATCGCATCCTTACCACATTCATAAAACCTCCAAAAAGCCCCTCTACAAACCCTACAGCTTAGGGAACCTAACCCTCAAAAACTGATTCGGCCACGCAACATCCAAACCCAACTGCCACGCAACCCTCAACATCCACTCGGGCTCGCGCATAAACTGTCTCGCAACCAGCACAACATCATCTAACGGCTCCTTACCCTGCGTAACCTCGACCGCAGCTTGCGCTTCCTTTGCGAGTTGCGTGTTGTTGATTTGGGATGCCGCTACATCGGCCGCGCCGCCCTCTTCGACAATATCCTTCGCTTGCTGCGCTTCGGTGATGAGACCTACAGCACCAATCAAGAGGTTCAGGTTCTCTTTCTTGAGTTCGGCGCGGATCTGGGCGGCAATTTTGATCTGATAGTCCTTGGGTTCGAACATGTTGATGCGTTGCTCGGGGTGGTTACCACCACTACTCACGTCAAGCAGATCGACACCTAGTCCCGGGAGTAGCTTTGCAAGGCGAATCGAGCTTTCTACGTCCCAGCTGCCGAGCTTCTTACCCCTTTCTGTTTCTTCCATCCAGTCTGCGGAGCTGATGCGGAGGTACAAGGGCATGCTGTCCGGAATGACGGCTCGAATGGCTTTGATGATGTCGATAAGGATGCGCGTGCGGTTCTCGAAGGATCCACCGTAGTTGTCCGTTCGTTGGTTTGTAACGGGCGAGAGGAATTGGTGGATCAGGTAGCCATGCGCGGCGTGGATTTCGATAACATCGATACCAGCTTTCACTGCTCTTTGCGCTGCGTCGGCCCAGTGTTGAATCAACTCTCCAATTTCCTTCTCGCTGAGAGCTCGAGGTGCCCAGTATCCGCTACTTTAGTCGTTTGCTGCCTTCTCGTCCCACGCCCATTCTTGGCCACCCATGGGTCCTACAACGTTTGAGGGCCAGCCACCTGCATTGGTGTCGGCTTTTACGCTGACTTTGCGCTTCCCACCCTGTGTCTTTTATTCACCAGCAATCCGGGGCGCGCATGTACTGGCTTTTCTTCCTGCATGGGCTAGTTGGATGCCACTTTGAGCTCCTTGGCTTTTGATGAAGTCCGACACCCTTCGTAACGCAGGAATCTAGGAGTCGCTCCATAGTCCGGGGCAGTTTGGCGATATGCGACGGTTGGCTTGGACACCCGTTGCTTCTATGAAGACTAGACCGGCACCTTTGAGGGCGTAATGGCCGAGGGTTGCGATATGGTAGTCTGTCAATGCGCCTGTGGTGGGACCTTCAGATGCGGTGCTGTACTGGCACATGGGGGCTACTAGGATGCGATTGCGTAGTGTAGTGCCACGGATAGTGAGAGGTGTAAAGAGTGTCGACGTTGATCCATTCTACTTAGCGCTTGAAACGGTTGTTCCTGGGCTGACGATGTGTTTTGGCGTGAAATATGGCAAGCCCGGTACGCCGTTGTTGTGGTCTTGCGGTGCCATGTTGCGTGTTGAGCCTCAAGAACTGGACCGACAACGTGTGAGCGACGAGGTATGGCCGGACAGATGTAGGTTGACAGAGGGTATCAAAGAAGCGGTCGAAGCCACCTGTGCTAGAGCACGTAATGCCGTTGATTTGTAAGTAACGATGGGTGCAGATAGTTACCGAGGTACATTTGCGCTTATCTGAACCAGCAGGTCCCCTGCGGCGATCAGTCGATCTTCATTCTCTTCCTCAGGTACTGGGCCTCGCGTCAACATTTTAAGAGACTGGATGCCTCAGGCCGTCAATCTTTCCACCCTCAATAGATTGAGGACGTCCTCCCGTCAGAGCAAATGTAGCCGACCTCGAAAACATGCAAATCATTAGCAGGGAACGAACGACACTCGCCAATAAGACGTGCAATCCGAGTGGAGACGTCTAAAGTCTGAACAAGACTGAGACTAGAGCTGTCGCGGAAGAAGGGTCCAGTGCTTACGTCCACGCGCCAGCTCGAGCGCGTCGCCATGTGATGTGCTCTCGATGACGTCAACGTAGCCGCTGTTCCATATAGTAGCCAAACCTCCAGTGGCTCGAGGCAAACAATCATTTCCATCTCTTCATACCGTTCAAATCATACATCTACAAAAATCCCCTCTCCTATATCTACCACACACTACAATATGTCTGCCGCACCAAACAACCCCGGTCTTGTGTCTTCCCACGCCCAATACGTCAAGGGCGCTGCTGAGGTATGTGATGACCTTTCTTTCCAATCACGTTTCAATGCAATACAGATACTAACATGATCGTAGGAGACCATCGGAAACGTTACCGGCGCTGAGGCATGGAAGGCATCGGGCGCGCAAGACAAGTCGCAGGCCGTCGACGCAATGAAGGCAGCATCAGCCAACCGTGACCCCAACCAACAAGGAATGGGGGGTATTGAGGAGAAGGCAGGAAACCTAGTTGGCTGTGAGGGCATGCAAAAGGAGGGTGCTGAGAGCAAGAAGCAATAGACAGCGGCCCCAGTCGTTGGGAATAGATAATGTAATGAGGAATGAAATACCAATTCAAATACACTCATATATCTCCATGCAACCGTCAGTCGCATGTGATGATTCAACATGTGCTGGTACGTCATTACTTGTGGCATGGTAAGCTTCGGTCGGTGATGCACGGTCCTTGCTAGACTTGAGCTTGAGCTTCTCAGACTCGCACGCACACGCAACGCGACATAACTGTTGATTCCCGTATCCTCACCATGGCGCCTCCAACACGTGCGCGCCCGATCAGATCCGACCTCTTTCACGAACATTTCCGAAAGCTCACGACATCCGTCTACCAAGACAGCCCTCGCCCCAACGCCGTATCAACCTCGCACTACATCCGCTCGCTATCCTGGAATGCCTCTGGTACGTTCATCGCGACCGGCGCGGCAGATAGGACGCTGCGCATCTGGAACCCCGAAAAGACGAATCCCAAGAACTCGACCGAGTTGCGCACGCCCAACACGACCGCTGCCCTAGAACGCGTCTCCTTCCACCCAATCAACGAGAATGAGCTAGCAAGCTCTACCTCGGACGGTATGGTCAGGTTCTGGGACATACGGTCGAAAGCGAGTGTTGGCGAAGTCAAAGTCGGCGAGTGCCCGTTTACGCTGGCATGGACACCGGATGGCAATGAATTGGTCGCAGGAAGAAAGGTCACATGTCACGAAAGCGTAAACACCACACATGCTGACGTTTTCTAGGACAACCTTCTTGTCACCATCGACCGATCGACCTTTAGCATCGTCTCTGAACATCAGCAATTCCAGCAAACAAATCAATGTGTCTTCGACTGGTCCGGCAACCATCTCTACTCTACAGTCGGCGACGGCAGCGTCAGACTTCTCAAATACCCGTCCTTTGAGGATACGCTCACACTCAACGGCCATACTTCCGCGTGCTATGCCGTATCGCTATCACCCAGCGGCGAATACCTGGCAGCTGGTGGCGGCGACGCCCTCATCTCTCTCTGGGACACGCAAGAATGGATATGCACACGCACGTTGGAACTGACTGGAGGCATCATCAAGTCGGTCGACTTTTCGTTTGACGGTAGCTTCGTCACCGCTGGCTCTGATGACAAGGAAGAGAAGAAGATCCGTATTGCACACGTCCATACTGGAGAGATTGTACATACTGTCGACGTTCCGACACCAGCCCTACACGTCACCTGGCATCCTTGCCGGTATGTTCTGGCGTACTCGGCGGAAAATCTGGGATTGAAGATAATCGGCGGTATCAGCTAGTCTGGTGCGGGATATGTACAGAGGAAAGGCGTTTATCAGGTCAGCAGGTTCGTATGATACCCTCTGTAACCGGAATCGAAATTCAAGCACAGTCTTCCACGGAACCATTTCAAAGCGGCTTATTTCCGTCTGTGACGCAATCCTAACGCTCAATGTCGGAGTATACATGTCCGACGTCTATTCAGTAAGAGTCACTTCTTTCGAGACTTCAATTCTTCGTTACACACTGTACACCTTCTTCGCAATGGACGTAGCAACTCCAATCAGACCAAACGACCTCTTTTCAGCGAAAGGACTGGTGGTAGTCATAACAGGCGGAGGCAGTGGTACGTTCCTTGAGCTTCGAGCTACCCCACCAAGCCCCGCGCCCTCACGTCTCTCCATGCTCGCGCCCAACGCGTAGTCCAACAACAAGCTTACCGTCACAGGCCTTGGTCTCGCCATCGCATCCGCCCTCTACCAGAATGGCGCTGAACGTGTCTACCTCCTCGGCCGACGTGCCGACATCCTCGAAAAAGCCGCCAACGACCTCCAGTCCAACGCACCGCGCGACCCCCGAAGCACCAGCTCCGTCCACGACATCCCCTGCGACGTCACCTCCCTCTCCTCCCTCAAAGCCGCCGCCGAAACAATAAAGAAAGACATAGGCTACATCGACGTCCTAGTCAACAACGCCGGCGTCATCGGCCCCAAAAACGGCGCGGACATTTACAACGCCGAAACGATCCAACAACTCGCAGACGCCATGATCCACGACTACGCCGCCTGGCCCACAGCAATGGCAATAAACACGCAATCCGTCATCGGCGTCTCCGCCACCTTCCTCCCCTTACTCGAAGCCGCAAATACACGCCGCGGCTGGACTCCTGGAAAAGTATCAGGAACAGGCGTCGCGCGCGCCCGCAACACGTCGCTCGCCGCGCAGCATGGCATCGACCGCGACGACGACCGCATGGCACACATCATCACCGTTGCATCCGTCGCGTCGTACATGCGCTGGGTGTCCGCGGGCCTGGCGTACAATGCGAGTAAAGCAGCGGCCGCGCACCTGGGCAAGATGATGGCGACGTTTCTGAGCGAGTGGGGCGTCAGGAGTAATATCGTTTGTCCTGGGCCGTATCCGAGTGATATGACGGTGGGGTTGGATCCTGTTTACGGTACTAATCAGATTCCTCAGGGCAGGATGGGCGGGATTAATGATATAGCTGGGTTGATGCTTTTTTTGGTCGGGAAGGGTGGGGCGTATGTTAATGGGACGACGCAACTTACTGATGGGGGGCGCGTGGGCGTGTTTCCGGCTGTGTATTAGCTGGTGATTGGTGAGGGTGGTTTGTTCGTGTCGGTTTCGTGACTTTGATTGAGGATGCTGCGCTTGGAGGAGATGTGAGAGGGGGTGATGGAGGTATATGTTTGTTCATTCATGTTTGTCAGATATCTATACTTTATCCACCTCATTCAGTCCTTCATTGTCCCATGACCGCTAAAAACAACCCACTTCTACGTCGTGACCTCGACTTCTTCCCCCGTCACTAGCAGCACACGACCCACCATGGCAACACCACGCATCAGCTAAACAGCTAGACACGATCCGTTCCCTCGCGATGAAGCCTAGCCTTTTCGAGTCTCCCCTATCTCACACACTTCTTACACGCATCCGACTCATTCTTCCCGCGCCTATTCTGTTTCCTCCTCTCCTCCCCCTTGCCTCGATTCCCTCGCATCAGCCTAACATGTCCGTCAACATCGCGAGTCAGACGGTCATTCTACGAGCGTCCCAAGACACCCCTTACACTCCCCTTGATCACCTGATTCCCCCTAACACTAATCTCCCCTATTCCCGTGTTGCCTCCAGACCCCCCGTTCAACCAGCGCTGGAGTAAGGCGTTACTCTCCATAGGCTTGATACTCGGATCTGCCGTCCCAACCGTTACATGTGCCGTAGGATTGACTGTCTCAAATAACAACTCCTCCGTTGTGGTTCCAGCTGCGCTGTCAATTTGCAGCGTACTAGACCCGTTTAGACGCACAACAAAGCACATGATGCGGTCATCCCAGACTACTCGCTCAACAAGCACGTCGCATGTACCCAGTTCAGGTTCCGAAGCGCCTGACGAGCTAATCTTTTGGGAGGCTTCGTGGAGCTTGCCGAGTTTGTCCCAGTACTCTTGGTTCTGGGGTGCAGAGGCGCGGTGGATTAGCGTGACGTGGAATTCGTTCTGGACGCGGCGGACTTGCTTAAGTTGCTTGTACATGCGTGCAGTGTTTTCGTCCTTTTCGTTGAATATAGAGTCAAGCATGGAGTTTATGCGCGCGGTGTCGAGGCGGACAGAGAAGTATTCCATGCGTGCTGCTTTCTTTGGCCTTGCAGGTTGGGGTTGCTGGCTGTTGGCTCCGCGTTGTTGGCCGTTTTGCGAATTTTGGTTGTTACTTCTCTTGTCGTTTTTATTGTTCGAGAGGTCCATCTTGAAGTCTGGGGTGTAGTCGTTCATCGCCCATTGAATGGCTGCGTCCATGTCAGGGTCGGTTGGCATGTCTTTGCCCGCGAACAGGGCAGGGTATGTCTCGAACATCTTGCTGATAATGGTCTCAAGGTTCTCGCGCGAATCAACGGTAGGGTCAAGGTCGATGACGAGATCGAACAGGTCGTCTGGCTTATCTGAAGGGTCGACTGGCTGGAAGCGATGCATGAAGCCTTCCATAATCTGAACAATCTCATCCCTGCCTTTCGAGCCTGCTTGGATCGTCTGATGGTTGTCCCCGCGGTCGAGCACACGCTTCTGCGTTGCATGTCGAATGCGGTCGTAGTTGGATCGATCATGTACATAGTGCAGTGCAACAAATCGGGCATCTGGTACAGTCCTCGAGACATCGTTGATGATTTGATCGCGCTCGCGCTTCTGGTGGTTGTTGCGATCGGCAATGGCAACTGGTTTTGTGATGAGCAATGAAGAGATGGTGTCGGCAAAGATCTGGCCTCGACGGTTCTTCGTCTTGACGTTGTCGTTCTGGAAGTGACCCCAACCGAACAACTTCACCAGTGCGAGAGCCAAAGTCGTCTTTCCGCATCCAATCGTCGCAACTGGAACAAGCACAATGTTCCTGTCAGCCTTTTTGCTCTCGACGGGCCCGTTCTGCATCTCCTGCCTAATGATATCAGCACCGGTTGTTCCACGGAATTCTAGGAAGTCATCGCGCATCTTGATGATGCCATGGTTCGCGTTGTATTGTGTCGCTAGATCTTTGTTCTGCGAAAACTGATGTCGAGCAAAGTCGAGATACTCCTTGGTGATGGCCTCGTGCTTCTTGTAGCGTGGTGGCTTGCCAGCGATGAGAGCCCTGGTGCACTCACGCCACTGTCGGTACATGAGATACGGCTCTTCGAATTTGTACTTGAAGAACCAGTCTACATACGGCGCACCTTCAGACTCGCGCGCCTGGCAGCGGATGACGAACCCTTCTGTGTCGCGGCCTTCGTAGTTGCCTGTCTCCGCGACCTTCTCCAAGAACTTCTTGACCTCTTTAATCTCGTTCTCCATTACGTATGTGACCTTCTTCATACCCCACTCGTCGGCGAACTTGTCAACGAGATGACCAGGATATGTCGCGAATTCGGGTAGGTTTAGGTTTATGCCGTGGATGTAAAGACCAGCCTGATCTTTGGTATACGCTAGGACGTGCTCCTCGAAATCATCGTCGCATAGCTCGGCTACAAGAGTCGCGTTCATGGATCGTAGTGTCCGGGCAAGATCCTCCTTCTTCCTGCCAACACTCGCGACATGGCGCTCCACCCACTGCTCACCTACCTGAGCATGGCTGAGCTCGTCACCTCGCGGACCAGTCGAGTGCTTGCTGCACACCAGCAGCGTGTCGTCGTCCAGACCGGATACGAAGATGATGCAGCCGTTCTCCTTGACACTCAGCTCGTACGGACCCTGAGTATGTCGCTCCACGTTCTTCCACTCCGTCTTCCGGACCTCGCCGTGGTTAAAGAACTTGTCGTATCCCCTAGTGACAATCTCGTAGTTGCCATTTCGGTTCTTGTATGTGAATAGTCCTCGCGCGTATGTCGGGAGATTCGCCTTCTTGTAATCCCAATCGTTCATCTTCCATGAGTCGACGGTCCGACCATTGGGGAGCGAGAACGTGTGTTTCTTGACCGAGAAGCCACCCTTGCCCTTCTTGCCCTGGTGCGCTTCGAGAGCATGAACCAGCTCTGTGATCTCTTGGGGGTCTTGGGGCGCATAAGGTGCTTGATCGCGGTGCGCCATGATCGCGGTCGTTCGGAAGGATCGTGCAAAGGTAGGTGAGGTCCGAGCAAAGTTTCCCAGTGAATGGGATGTCTGAATCAAGAGTAACGGTAAGCGAAGAGTGGTGCGTGGTGGCAAGTAAATGTGTGCAAGCGGGGACAGTGATTTAAGAGCGATCATTTCGTCAGGCAGCAAACAAAAAGACCAGACAAAGTGCGCAGTAGCGATGAGTCAACATCGAATCAAGACAAGGGCGTTGCGTACCAGGCTTAAGCTGCAAGGATGAACATTAAGAGGGCGTAAGTAGAGGCGCAGGCGCATCGAGGTCAGACTAGAGTCATTGCTCCAAATGTTTCCAGTGTTATTGGCGATGAGCTCACACATGTGGCTATGGCAGGGGCTGACTTCCGCGGCGCGGGGTCGGACTAAACCTATTTGAGAAGCATCCTTTTCATAACATCGCCATCGGAACACCTGCATCAACCAACATGCATACTATTCTTCTCGTCCACTATCCCTGCCAGGAGATTCCGAGAAAGCCGAACGTTTGACTCATCACAGCTTCTTCACGCCCTCTGCCAAAATCTTCTCAACCTCGTCCTTGTGCTTCGAGAAGTTGTCTACCAGGTTGTCCCACATCTTCGGGTCGTGCTCATGCTTCTTCTTGCTGTTCCACGCCCAGTCGGTAATGGTAAACATCCTTGAGCTCTCCATCATAAATGCGATGGCGCCCTTGGAGATTTGCATCTCAGGAGGCGGTGCAGCGCTGGCTGCTTTAAACTCTTCGTAGGCAACGCCGTGGGGTACGAAACCGCACTCGAAGCTGATGCCTCCAGGTTGGAACTCATCCGATCGCCCTGCATACTCGCCGTAGATCAGACCCATGAGCTCTGAGGCACCATTGCGATGGTAATATGGCGGTCGGTAGGCTATGATTCGGTCAGTATCTTGAGAACTCGCGGAACTTTTACCACATACTGTGTGATGCCACGTCCCAACGCGGACTGAAGATCAAGAAATCTGCAAGCGGAGCGGCCGGATCGCGCGAAGGAGCAGTGATGACGCAGAAAATCGACGGATCGATATGATCAACTGAGATCGAGCCCACGTTGACGAACTTGGTCAGGTCGTACTTGAACGGCACATAATTTCCATGCCACGCGACAACGTCGAATGGTGAGTGTTCTTGCTTGCTGACGAAGAACTTTCCGGCCAACTTGTACACAATCTCCCACGACTCCTGTTCGATCTCGTACTTTGCGATCGGGTGCAAGAAATCTCGAGCGTTGGCAAGGCCGTTTGCGCCGAGAGGACCAAGTTCGGGAAGTTGGAACTGCGAGCCCCAGATTTCTGCTCGAATCAGCTTCTCGTTACCTGGTTTTGAAATGGCGAAATCACTGACCCAGGATGTAGCCGCGTGTTGGTCCCTCCACCTTGACTCTAAATCTTTGCCCTCGCTGGATCACACAGATCTCGCCTGGCTGCACGTACATGGGCCCAAACTCAGTCAAGATGTCCAGCGCTCCTTGCTGAGGCACGATGAGGAAATCACCATCCGAATTCACCATCGCCCTCCTACTCATGCTTGCATTGCACAGATAGGTGTGGACAGCTAAGCCCTCACGGAGAGTTGGGTCGCCGGAACCAGCAATGCTCTTGAGGCCAGACGCAAAGTCAACCTCGCCATCGGTGGGAGTGTCGAACGGAAGCCACGCGAGCTGCGTGGGAGAGACATGAACGCGCTTATTCACAGGGAGGAAGTTTGACTCGGTATCTTCGTTGTCGGGGAGGTCCGTCTAGAGCGTCTGTCAGCACATGGAACAAGTGATCACTGCATCGTTTGGCTGCCCCAACAATCTCACCATGCAACCAAGGCTTGGTCCTTGCACGGCAGGACTGGAGTTAGGCATCGATGACGTGAGGTGGGTGTTGAACATCGGTCAAGGGGCATAGCCAAAGTCTAGGAAAAGGCTTCTTACAAATCCCTGATGCGCGACGGCCGGGCGCGCCCTATATAGGTAGGCCCAATCAAGGCGTCAGCAGCAATATGCATTTTCTGCGTAGACAGCCAACCTTTTTGTTCAGATGCCTTGGAGCGACAAAAGAAGAACCGGTCATCTGCTCCGCATACAGCCCGAATCTGACACTTCTAGGGTTGTTCTGGCCTTTTGGTATAGTTCCTGGGAAGATCGGTCAGTCCCCATCACGTGACTCGGATGTGCGTGATCCTTGCCTGGCACCGCTTCGGATTCAAAGCTGTTACCGAACCCAGATTGATACTAGAGAGTGAATGTCAGTAGTGAATTTGAACATGGTAGGATATCAACTCACCTCATATGGATCGTTCTTCCTGGTGCCAAATGAAGGTATAGCTCCATCTTTCTGCGTCTCCGCCCAGTGGAAGATGTCCTGGTACTCCTTTGGATCTTTGAGTGGCTCGGGCATGATGATGCGACAACCGTGACCGTTCAGTCAGAGTGCTGTCTAAGAGTGATGTGAGACTAATAAATCAGACTGCGCGATTGGATTCGGGCATCTTCTGTGCAGTGCAGATTATATTGATGGGAGAGTTTGGTAGACCAGGAAGTCTGGCGTCAAAAGAAGTGCATCATCTTCACAATGACCCCACCATGTCGACCCCACAGTCTCGTAGGAAGCCGCGTCGTGCATGAAGGGATACCCGGCCGCCAAGTTCGCCTCGCTACGAATTCTCGTGGAAACTCTCCAATCAATGATGACTCGGAGAGTGCTGTGCGCAGCGATGAGGTTGGCTTGCGAGTGAGACGCGCAACTGCCGATGAGGGTCGAAGAGGGGTACTGTAGCTCCGCGGCCTTGCGACACCGGGAAAGAGCGGACTTGATGCGACCCCGATTCGCTGCTAGGATGTCACAGTGGAGCAGTCGACTCGCATATAAAGGACTTGCTAAGGAAGTAGTCAGCAGCGGCAACGCGGATGTGACGTGCTTAGTAGAGGTTCGTTGATCTCGCAAGGTTCGCTGTTGCGCAACAGCGTTTTGCAATTCATGAACAAGTTCGCGATAATAGATATGTTGCATTGTATGTACACTTGGCTAGGAAGGGAATCCTTCTCTCCAGATTCCCGGCTCATGAGGATTTCGCTTAGCCCTACACTTCAGCACCCGTAGGGCGCAGCTCAATCTACGTAACCGGATTTCCATCGTCGCCAAAACAGGTCCATCATCTCGTCAGGTCGATGGCACATAGCGAAGGCTTCAGATCACTGTTTGGTGAAGAGCACAGCTCGGAAATAACGTGCTTCCTTGTGGCCAGAATCTCCCGTCGCATTCCTTTCCGCATCTTCGCCGTCTGACCACCTCAATGCATGTCACCCAGCACACCCTCCATACAGACCTATCGCTCCCGTTACAGTCATCCCATCTATTCCAACTTTGGAAAACCACTTCCGGAAATGTCAACGCCACGACGAATCCTTCCAGCTCTACACTTCCAGGACTCGCAAACGGACCTCGCCTAAGTGCGACGTGACAAGAGACTTCCAACCTTGGCCATCGCGACACACATCTGATCTCGCATCAAGCAGCTAGCGAGTCGATTCATGAATTGAGCATGTTGTTCGTCGAACCAGATGATGTGGGATCGCGTGCCACAGAAGCAGTTGAGGTCCGCGGACTGGTACGTATACAGTATGGTTCAATGCAGACATCAACATCATCAGGATTCGATCCAAGATGCACTTGTCAGCGACTGCCAAACGTAGCAATGTGTATTTGGGGGATAGTCACCCATCATGCATGATCCAGCTATCAACAGCGTCAAGATTTCGTATAGCATAGCAGCACTACAGTAGCAACTACTCAATACAGAACAAAACAGCAAAATAGAACACTCGCTGAATCCTTTCGCACCACTACTCCAATCCAGTAATACGTAGTCTTCTTACCGTCGTGAAGCAAAGCGAGGCTCACCATAGCAAGCCGACGACGACGCGTCCATCAAATCAAGTCGCATCATCGCCCAACGCCACACCACCCCACCCCCGCCTCACAACACCAAGCCAAAACGCATGCACGCCACAAAAAGGACCGAATGACCCTCATCCCCAGAACTCATGATGCGCAATCAAGCAAACCAAGAAACCAGCCCAAAGAGAGAAGAAGGGAAAAAAAACATTACGCGAAACCGCACAGCCCCTTCGGCATCAGATACCGTAGTCTCTCGATCCATCACTTGGAATGTTTACTTGCTGATCACTACTGCCTCGTGTATAATCCCCAAGTCTCAATCCCACATCCATCCATAGCCTGGACTAACCCGGCCCGGTGGGGATGGATACATCATAAGTGTGTGTACAGTGTATGTAGTGCGCATGTCAAGGCCCCGTCATGTCGTCACCACCTACCTCATCTGCTCGACTCGACTCGACACCAGCACCTCTGACCGCTCATTCATTCCATCGTGAACCAAACTCCTTGCTTCTTCCACTAGGCAGATGTATCGGACCTAACCTAACCCCCATACTACAGCTAGTCCACCGAGAAGAAACAGAGCTACCGGTAGTGCAGCGAAGAATAACGAAGCCGCGCTTCCCGCTTGGTAAACATGGCGAGTGGCTGCGTAGGGTAGGATACACTACACTGTACAGAGCTGTTCTAGTTCCCTGCTCTTCTCTTGTCTGACCGCCGAGTCGAGTCGACTCTCGCGCATCACACATGTACTGTACATACTTACCTCACCATCATAACCAAACTATTCCCTACCTACCGTATGTTAGAAGCAAGCAAGTAAGTAATCAAGTATACACACACAGAGAGCCGCCACACCAACAACCCTGCAGTGCATTTGCCCTGCGCTGCGCAGCACCCTGCTTTAGCACCCCCCCCTTTTTTTTTGCACGTTACTCCAGCGTTGTCGTAAGTCGCCCGTCCAGCGCCCGTGTGCAATGAATATCGACTTCGGTTGGTTGCGACGACACGATGCGGGGTATCCCTATCGCTACAGTATCGCCTATCCGTATCCCTGACACCCACTACACCACTACGCCTTCTGCGTCCATTGCGAGAATAAGAATGCCGTGCGTGCATGCCCAGGATACGGGTGTAAGTTGGAAATGGAAATGTAAGTCTTGGTTCTTTTGTTTTTTAATAATGGTGTAGCACGGGTTGCAGTACATACATGTTGCGTTGCGTTGCGTGGATGAATGAAGCTAGAGTACATACGATACGATACGTTCACTCATTCACGGCCGTCCATCCATCCTTTGATAAATGTGTCTCCAATTCCTTATTTCGTTCGTTCGTTCGTGTGGTGTGGAAGAAAGGCTTGGACATGTATCTTGCACGGATATCCGTACCGGTACAGCGATAATCCATCCCTCACCCACCCATCACCCATCATCCATGACATGTATACCAAACCCAGACCATAATTCTCGTTCGCGCGATACGCGATCATGTTCGCATGTTTACATGCATGCACGCACGCATGCATGCACATCATGCAATCACCCGACCGACACAACCGACCATCCGAACACAACCAACCAACCAACCAACCAAATCCCATCGAGTCATGTCCCCAGTTCCATGTCAAATACATACTCTACACCGTACATACACATACCACACCATACTACACCACACACGCACCCTCGCCCAAGCCCAACGCCAACGCCCAAAGCCCAAAGCCAAACCTGCTTCCACGCCCCGCCCCGCCACCCACCACACGTACACTACGCCGGTACAGTAGTAGTAATACAGTACCAGCTAGTCTAGCCCCGTACAGTTGCGCAAGGCAAGGCAAGGCAAGGCAAGATGATGATGGTGTCCGACCCGTTCGCAACGAGCGCCGCAACTTGTGTCTTCGTCTTGCGTCAAGCGCAGGTAGGCCATTGAATACCTACGGTACAGTAAAGTAGTAGTTAGCGTGTTATGTAGACGTTCGGGATGTCGTCGCTGCTGCAGTTGCAGATGCAGATGCAGCGGGACCCTGCCTTTACTGTACATCACGACTGCGACCGCGCTCATGCAGCGTTTTGTTTTATCAGCGCTGTGTACACACTTCCTTCTTTTTCTCCGTGGGACGTATTCATGGCAGTAGTACACACGCAAATATCCTCTGCGGAGATTACCCCTAGCCCTGCGCTCGTCGCGCGGTGCAGCGCGGTGCGGGGAGTTCTTACGCACGCACGCACGCACGGACTAATTCGTGGATGTGCATGTCATGTCATGTTATATCATCGCAGTACTCGCTAGTTAGTCGTTTTATCCAATATACACACACGCCTTCGCAGGGGTGCGTGGACAAGGCTACCGTGACTTTGCCGCTCGGAAAAGCATGATCAACACGTTCGTCCGAGAGGCTGATTTGTTGCGATGGGATAGGCTGGCTAGGTAAGTTGCTTTGCATTGCGAGTGAGACAGGGAACAACCAACCTCTAGTCATTCAGTCAGTCAGTTGGTCAGTCGCCATCTCAGTACCGGAATGTAGGGTATCAAGTATATTAAACACGAACAGGTTTTTCAGACAGGCAAGAGGCAAGGCAAGGCAAGGCAAGAATGCAGTCGGGTCGGGACTTTGGGCTTGGGAAAGTAGGCATGTGGCGATGGATTAGTGTAGCAAAGGATGAAACGCTGCTCGCATGGTCGGCGCTAGATGCTCAGCCCATGCCTGTTTCGAGGCTCGCGACGTTTGGTGTGGCACATCTTCTCTTGTCGACGGAGCAATCACAGCGCGCGAGGGGGCGGCGTGGAGAAGAAACGCGTGCGTGACTGCGCAACGTGATGAGCTCGGAAGAAGCATGTCGGAGTGCATCCTGGTAGATGATTCTCTTCGCGTGAGGGGGCAATATACTGCTCTGGCAGACACGTCCGACAAGTCGATGATATTCCCGACGCGCGTTGCATTGCGTCGGCCTAGTTATATGTACAGCGTAGCATAGCCACAATACCCAACGAAGCGTTCGTAGTGCCTCAGAGAAGAAACTCAATCGTTCATCCAAGCAGCCACACGATTGCCGCCAAAGCGTGCAGCAAACCGTAGACCCGTCGAGCCCATTGGGAAATACGAGACAATGTACCATAATAGACATACTAGTTGGGCGATAGCTGCAACAAAGGTGAGGACAGTGCTGTGGAGCTAATCACGCGGACAGTATCAGTAAACGCAAATTAAGCTGTGGAGACGACAATCGATAACGATTGGCGTGGGGGAGGACCGTGTCGTTTCCGGACAGCCATGACATGAACAAGGGTTGACATGTGTGCAGGGTTTATAAGTACCGGGGTAAGAGCTTGAACTTACACCTAGCGAAAAGAACAGTGTGAGTGCAATGCTGCCAAAATAAGCAGCCGTGAACGGAAGTCTCGGACCAGAACTGAGGTGCTGGACTTGTGGAATGGTCAGCAAGGTCATGGTGGTGGTGGCTGGCTAGGAGATGAGGCTTGCTTACAGTATTGAACAGGGCCCATCAGGACACCCCATGCTGCCAAAAAGAGAACGCTTCCCATGGACCATCTGCAATCAGGGTATGGCTGTTAGCGCTAACATGCTTGAGGCGATGCGCAGAAGACTTGGCAAGGTAGAATGTGGACTAGATGTAAAGGCTGTCTGCACCCTGCAGCGCGCCGAACCTTGGACCCGCATGATCGCTGAAGAGGGTCCAGTGCCGATCTTGCAGTGGCCAGAGGTCAAGGGACACGATTCGTCAAGGCCGACGTGCGCAGTCGGTGAGCGGAAACATGCAAACCTTGAAGATATTGCAGATTGCATGAGTTCGCATAGCCGCGCCGAAGGACGGATACGGTATGTGCCACTGCCTGTCCGCCTTGTATGATGTCACCACGGGCAAGGAGGCTGCAGCAGGGCGTCGTTTGACTGGATACGAGAATACGAGGCAACGTGAGAGCTGGAGACTTACAAAATGGCAAACTTGCGCGGCCTGAGCAAGAAGACAGGCGTGAACATCAGGCCAATGCAAGTAGCAAACATGGCCAAGGCAGCGAGAAGCAGCCCACCAAAGACGAGCAAGCGGTCCCACCGACTCACTGCAGGTATTGGTTAGCGCCATGAAGATGAGTCGAGGGAGGGTGCGGTGTGAGGCAGGGTGAAATGCAATGGTCCTGCATCCGAACATGGTAACGCAGGAACTCCCTTGCTGTCACATTGCCGGCTGTTGCGCGGCCGGGCCTGGTTCGCAGGGCAGATGACAGGTTGAGGAGTGGAATTGTGGATATGGTGCACAAGTGAACAGATGCTCGTTTCCAGAATGCCATATGACGGACATGGACGGAAGACAAAGAGCCATGGCTGCGGGGTGAGACTAGTCTTAGAGCGTCGTCGTCGTCTGATGACATCACGCGCCACAGGTTGGAGTGGGAGGGCAATACGCGTCAGGAAGGGGACGTGTTTTGCCACAGGATGCAATGGAAGACGTAGACTTACGCGCAAACCACCCCTCTTCCTCTTCGCGGCGCGTGGGTGCTGGAAGGGGGGCGCCCGGGTTTGTTTCTGTGATGGGCAGTCTGACATAGCCACCCTCGCCGAAGGGATTCAGGTTCTGTATGCGGCCCAGGAAGGAGGGCGGCGCCGTGTTGACGGGCGCGCCTGCCTCTCTCCTGCTCCAGCCGAGCGAGTTCATCGAGTCGCGGAAGGAAGCGGAGGCCATTCTGGCGGCACGGGTCCAGCAGACAGCTACTCAAGTGAGAGGGCGAGGAGTCGCGTCGAAGCTTGTCGAACCTTGGGAGCCGCAGCAGGCGACACAGAGATGTGCAGGCTATGGGTGCTGGGTAGCTGCCGCAGACCCTTGGCTAGTAGGAGTAGGTAGGAGGGTATCGCTGCCTAGTCGTCGCTCAGGGTTTGCGGCGGTGTGGCTTGGGGGGCGCGTCGTGGGCGGGCACGGTGACGGTCCACAGCAGCGGTTTGTTCGATTCGGTGCGACTGGAACTACTGCGCGAACGGACCGGAGGATTTTGTACAGATGATCTGCCCGCCGTGTATAGGAGGCAGACGGCCAATGGGCAGAGGGCAGACAAGCGTCTCAGATAGGACGGCGGATGGGCGAGGCTTGTGACGAGGCCGCAGAGTGAGAGAGCAGTGGCGGAAGGTGCGATCTGGGGGGGGAAGGCGCGGCGGCGCTGATTGGCTGGCAGGGGCACAGAACAGGAGGGACGTCTCTGGGCTGCTCGCTGGCCGGGCTGGTCGGGCTGGTCGGTCGTAATAGACAGACTCAGTTCGGTGAGGGAGGGTGAAGGTTGGCGGCTAGCGTCCTCTCGGCCCTCTAGCGACTAGCGCGCGATCGTCTCCCGCTGCAACATGACTAGCCGACCATGGCAGACTAACCCTCGCTGCTATCGTCGCGAACGCGCAGCAACCACACACACCCGGACTGCTCGGACTGCTCGGCCAAGCGTGTCTTCCCTGGCCCTCGAGAATGCATGACGATTGATCGCGATCCCGCCAGTCGTTTAGTGAGTCACATTGCGCGCCCTCATCCAGCGCTGCGTAAAAACCGGGTAGCTGAGACACGATGCCCTCGCCGTGACCAAAAGAGGCCACACCTTGCTCGCATGGTGGGCGCAGGACTGGGGCGGGCAACAGGCAGAGCCACACGCAGCGTAAGGCGGATGCGACCTGGCAGTGAGCCGCCAGCGAGCACTCGAATGTATATTATGCTGCCGTGCCGCGTCCAATAATTCCTCTGCTCCCCAATAGTCCCGCCCACTGCATGTCCGTCCAGTCCGTGCAAGTCCGCCTGCCTTCTCCAGACCTGTGGAGCCCTCCATACATTCTATCTGCGGACCACCGCGGGCCGAGCTTCCTTCGTCCAAGCCATCATCACCAAACAACATCTCTGTGCTCCGCCGCACGTCATCCCAATCTTGTCTCTCCACGCACCACATCGCCCACTGCATCGCTAGCCGCCACTTGCTTCTGCCCTGTCGCCGCCCCCGACCTGGCCTGCCATCCGCCTCCAACGTCCTGATTCGCCATTGACCATAGCTGCTTGGCGTCTGCACTAGCAGCACCATCTCTCTCTGACCGCCTTCCGGCTTAGGGCCCTCCCACCGACGCCCTCGCTTCAGCTGCCCCGTCCTCCCTCAAAGAGAGAGAGCCGCTGCAGCCAGCGCAATATCCTCACTCTGTGTGCCGCATACCGACCGCGCATACTACAAGCACGACACCGCGCCTACCACGCTTCCTGGTCAAGCCTCCCAGGCACATCCCACCCTTGGTCCCTCCCCGCCATATACCCCGACATCCATCTCCATATCCCACCGCTGCTATTTTACCCACCACCTCCACCCACACCCGTCGCACAAGCGAAACCCGACTCTCACCCGCCACCGTTCTCACCCCTCACTCCTCGACGACGACAAATACGGACAAATCCTCTCTGTCCCACCCCACGCCGCTGCATCAACATCACCACCACCACCCACTTTGCCCTCTCGAGCAGCCCGTTGACCTGTCCTCTTTCCTTGAGTTCCGAGGTGAGTCAACGCTTGCCTTTACCACCACTCCCTCCTGCCACCACTCCTCGCTTCAGCCTGCGTCGTCGACACCACGCCCAACCATACCGCGCCCCTGTGTGACTGTCTCGCTGCCTCTGTCCTCTGTACCACCATCCCCACAGCGCGGCGCTGCAGCACGGCGGTTGTCCGCCGTTGCTCGCCTCGCGGGTTACCTACCTGTGTGCCACACTGATGCACTCACCCCTTCAACCGCCCAACACTTCAAACTGCTGGGCTGTGCGCTGACATGTCCTCTCAGTTCAACACCAGAACCACAGTCACAAACACGTACTGCCACAACACCCGCTCCCACAACACATTACCGCTCATAGCCGCAGCAGGTCCCACACCGGTGAGCGACATTCCCCAGAACGACGACTCTTGTATAATGGCTATAGCGCTAACGCCTTCTGTGCAGACAAACGCTAGCATCTTTGACCCAGATCAGAGGCTTGCTCGCGACTATCAGGCGTTACTAGAGGCCTCTTAGCTTGCTCGCACTGCCCTTGTGCACATCAGATAGCAAGCATTTCCCAAGATCCTTATAGAGACACAGACCGCCTCGTGCTGCAATCATCCTGCAAGCCCGCGAGCGTGTTCCCTAGTCACTTGCTTGGGCCGACAACAGATTGTTTCAGATCTCACACTCGGTACCAACACCCGCCCTCGCCTCACACACCCACATTCCTGGTATTCTGCAACCCACAGTAATGCCAAAGCCTAGTAAGTACGCCTTTGTGACACCCCTCCCCCCACTCTGCACCATCATGGGAACATCTGCCGAGTACGGCCACATCTCCTACATCAACTCCTCCCCCGCACTTCCTCTTTGGTCATTTCAAACGTCAATTTCCATCATGTACTACGAGACCATACTGACTGTCCCTCAAGCGGACGCTCTCTTCACTCCTCCTTCTTCCTATTCTCCTCAGAAGCCGATTGCGAGGCTGGACCTTGGCTTCGACTCTTCCTCTGACGACGTGCTAGACGCTGATATCTTCAACATGACTGGCACAGGATCACCTCAACCATATATCAAAGAAGAGATTGACGAAATGTCCTTCAACAACCGTTTTCTGGGGCACAACGGCCTCGACATGAACCACCAATACGCCAACGCCCAGTTCTCGGGCCACGAGAACGCAAATGGCATCAATCCCTCCGAGCTCAACATGAGCGGGAGCATGATGGGCAACCACTTTGGCACCAACAGCTACATGCAGGGCGGAGCAGGCATCGCTGACGACGAGCTTGCCGAGTCTTTGGGCACCTTTGAGCAGCAGCCAGGCTTTAACAATTTTGCACAAGAGCAGGTTGGCCAGCAAGACTACTACCACAGCCACGCCAACAACCCAAGCATCAACCAGGTCTATTCAAATACTCCAGACGACCTGCCCATCCACAGCCCCCTTCAATCATCCTGGCAACTTTGATTTCAACCAGTACCAATCAGTACCACAGAGGATGAACTTCCCCGGCAGCATGCCTAGTGGATCCATGCGCCAGCGTATGACCATGAGCCGGACTGGAAGCGACAGTCGCGGTCCCATGTCGCCCAAGACGCCTGCTATGGCTGGTCTGCACCTTGGCACTCCAGACTCTGGCAACTTCACTCAGCCAATCATGGCCAACATGCATCGCCATCAGAAGAGCGTGTCTGGCCAGTGGGACGGCACTCCTGGAAGTGCGCATTCGTGGATCGATTCACCGACGGCGTCGCCCCATGCTGGTGGTCTGCACCACCAGCAGATCACTGATGTCTTGCACTCTGGCAAGCACAACTCACTACCTGCCAAGGTCGACATTGGCCAGAACGCGGATGCTAAGAAGCGCCGGCGCCGGGAGTCCCACAACCTAGTCGAGCGTCGACGACGGGACAACATCAACGAGCGCATTCACGACTTATCCCGTCTTGTACCACAGCACCGTCTCGAGGACGAGAAGATCCGCAAGCACATCAACAACAATGGTCCCCTCTCACCCACTATGGGAGCTAGCGGCATGTCGCCCCCACAAGCAACATCACTTCTCGCCGGCGGCAATGGTAGACGGGCTGCTGGCAATATTACGCAAGGACTGCCGATCGAAGAGAAGGACAAGGGGCCAAACAAAGGAGATATTCTCAACGGCGCCGTCAGCTGGACCCGCGATCTTATGTGGATGCTGTCCAAGAAGATTCAGGAGTGTGACGAACTAGCTGCACGACTTCAACAAGCCACCGGCGAAGAGTGGGTCACCGAACAGACTGAAGACGAGAAGCGCATGAAGACCGAGATCCTCGAGGCTCTCGAGAAGAACGGCTCTGGTACCTTTCGATACTCGCGAGGCCCTGGTTCTGGCCTCCGTGTGCCCAAGCACACCAACTTGGCCGGTGATGCTCTTAGCGGCGTGTCTCCACAGAGCCTTAGTCCAGGCATGCAGAGCACCGGCAGCGGTTCTGGATCGAACCAGCCACAGTACTGGACTAGCCTGAAGGAGGAGGACGAGTACGGCATGGACATGGGCTGATCTGAAGCCTATTAGACGTCTTGGTTCTTCCCATCTCCATATCTCTTTGCGAATCCCTTCACTATGATACCCCGCGATACCCCGCACCCGTTCCTGCATCCTGCTTGATGCATACGCTAGAGCTGCTGCAATAAGGCTAAAGGCACTTCTGATCGGTCGACCATTTCTCGGCATATCATCGCCCTTGCGCCTGCTCTGCGCGTACCGTCTCTGCTGGCCAAGGACGGATGAAGCTTTCGCTTGCACCAAGCACTTCCCATCTCGTTGCATAATATGTTCTACCCCTCTGTGGCACATCACCCCAGCTTCTACTCAGCATTCCCTGAGCTTAGCCTACCAACCGGAGCACGAAGGTCTTCGTCGCTTCGGCATCCGACGCTCACTCCGTACACAGCGGTCTCACCTGTCACAATGCTGTAGCCACATCTTGTGGCAGCTCTGCGACTCGCTTGCTCCCTAGTATAGTCTTATTTCATTTCGCATACAAATGGCGTGTCAGGGTTGTTTTATCTGCAGTTCTGCACATCACCACTCTTGTCCTTTTTTCTAATCACGGTTTGGTTACGGAAGGCACACCGTTAGCATGGTCGGCGCATTTTCGGATTGTTGACGTTCTATGGCGTGATACGTGTGCTGCTGGGAGAGAAAGAGAGAAAGATAGACACGCGGACAACGTTCGGATAACGCTTGCTATGGATACGATGGGCCTGTGGAATGTTTTGTTACTTGGTGTTTTATCTGCTAGTTTTATGAATTTTGGTATGGGCCGCTTGGCTCCAGCTTCAATCTTATCTTACATGAATAATCTCGTCTTTGTTGCTTGCTCGAGTGAGGTAGTCTCAGTGAGCCACGGCATCCCTACGTCCCCAAGCTTGAGTCAGAATTAGACAAAGAAGGTATTAATCTGGCGTCCCCCCTCCCCACCGACCACACTTGTGTATTTTCCACAGAACGTCCCATCAATCTGTGATACCAAGGTCTCTCTTCGGTTCCCGTTCAAGTCCACGTTACCTACATACCAACTAGCGCTAGATGTATCTAGATTGCACGACACCGTTTTTTTTTCTAAAATCCCTATGTACAGCTTATGGGGAACGAAAGGATTAGCCAAAAGAAAAAACTACAGTAGTCTCGCCTACACTCTTTTTTCTTTTTTTGGCGTCCAGTTTCCCTAGGTAGTCTACATATAGTCAGTCGGATGGCTGGCTGGCTGGGAAAAGAAGCAATTATATAAAGGTTTTTCCGAAGCATAACGCAACGGAGGGCTGGAGGTAGAGAGGGTGGTGGGGGTGAGAATGGAGGATGGGGAATGGGGAGGCGTTGACGTGGATGGATGGATGGATGGATGGATGGATGGATGGATGGATGGATGGATGGATGGATGGATGGATGGATGGATGGTGGGTGGTGGGTGGGATATCGGTATTGGTATTGGGTGCGGGCGGTTGGAAGGAGTGGGAGAAGAGAAGAAGAAAGGACGATGGAGGATGGTAATTGCGCTGGGATTGCTTGGAAGTTGGAAGCAGAAGGGTGATTGTATTTGCGAATGTACGCAGTGTGCAGTCTGCAGTGGAGAATGTGAGGGGAGGTACGGTATGTAGAAATGGCGAGCCTACAATAGTACAGTATCTATGCACGGTATTCAACTACTCTCGAGTCTCTACCGGCACATGAAGAAAGAAAAAAGAAAAAAGAACCCCGAGAAGAAGAAAATGTCAGAAAAAGAAAGAAAGACATGTAAACATCCCAGACAAACCATCTCCGAATCAAAACTAACACTGTATTGTTTCCGTGTTATGCTACAGTATGCTATACCACCACCCTGATATACCCCCCCTTGTCTCTCCCATGCACGCCCATCCTGCCGGCAGATCACTCACCAACCCTACCTCCACTCCACTCCACCACATCCATTCATCCCAATCGGTCTAGCCTAGCAAAAAAAAAACGGCGTCTAGCCCCGTACCCAATCACGTCGCAGTGGAAAGGTGAAGGCGAATTACAGTACATAGTACACCGCCCTTGGAAACAGCGCGGGGTGTATGGTGTGGCTGTCTCCGGTGCGGTCCAGCCCGGTTAATGACACGGCGACTGTGGTTGAATTCTGCGGACTTGGTAGTGTACTGTAGGTAATCTAGAATACACCATGATCCCAAATACGTATATAAATTATGTAAGCGAACAGGCGTATGTTCCACAAGGAGAGAGGAAGGTGTGCTTCAGTACCCAAAAGGAGAAGTAAAAGCCGTTGACCGTTGGTAAGCAAGTGCTCCCACGGCGACATGGGCAACTAGCCCCTCCCCCCTCGTCGTGAAATGGCTACACGGTAGATCGATAGTACGGCCGACATGGCGGCCTGGTGCGCCGTGTCATTTTGTGTAGCAGCGGTCCAACGGGCGCACGATCGGCGTTGAGAAGGTTTGGTTGGGACGGCAGGGCAGGGTGGCTAGGATCGGTACTGACATTTGTCGTGTAACGTGGTTGCGCATGCTTGTGCTGGTAGCGTAGCAAACGGTGTGTGATATAATAGCCGGGCGCATTATACATACAGTAGTGTATCGAGCTTTCATGCATTGGCAGCATCCATGCTTTGCGAACAAGGCGCGCATTTCGGATGGGATGGGAAAGCATGCACATCTTACTTGCTCGCATATGCGGCGTCCATTGCACAACTCCATCGCAGTACCGAGCCTGTCTACCGCGTCCCCGGGAACGTGCGAGGTAGAATGCCCGTCTGCCACTGACGTCACTGCGCGAAGCCTCAGTAGATACAACCACACTGTTTCAGATGGTCACTCCGGTAGTCTCAGTGCACGATCCAATTGCCGGATATTCAACAGGGAAGAGGCGACTATGGCTTGCCTTGGGCGGATGGGGGGATGACTTGCAGGGCTCGGTTGGAGATCAGGCGAGGGGAGATGATTGCTACGGCAGTATGACAATGGATGGCGATCGAGGGATAGTAAGCATGGTTCATGAAAGACGTGTATGCGTACCACCATTCTGTCAAGGCCTACAGAGGAACTGTCGTGCTAGCTGCACTGCATGGTCTTTCATCTGATCTGCTGTGGTGCCTGTGGGTAACGCCATGATTCCCCGTGTCTACAGCATCTGTCAAGCTGTCATCTGCATGTCCTGTTCCACTCCGCACTCTTGCATATGCTCATCCCCTGCTTTCGTAGGAATTTCCAGCCTCATCGATTCCAAGACACTGTCCAACCTCATGTCTCATTTCATGCACGAGCGGGATGCAGGGCGTCTTCTCGATGTTACCTGTGAAATCTTCGGTCTCGCTGCAGGGTGCGCATGGGCGGCGCTGGCGGGATTCGGCTGCGACGACTGACACGTTCAAGGCGCGCAACAGAACGAGGAGGAGTGGAGACTATATTCGCGATGTCGACCGTGAAACCAGTTCTTCGGATCCTGCCAAAATGTTGCCCGCGAGACCACAACCTGCTTTATTCCAACGACACCGGCCTCTTGTGCCCCGCAGTGTCTATCTTTGCGGTCTTTGAGACGAGGTCGTAGCAGTAGTATTCGACTTAGGATCGTCACTGTCGTCGCCAAAACCCAGGTTCTTGAACGAATCGGGAGCCATTAAATTCCTACAGACACGGAAGCGGTCAGCAATATGCCCATGATGGATATAGATTCGACAAGACGAGCATTTCTCCAAAACACCATCCCGCTTCTCTTTCTAAAGAAACAAGACCATGTACATACCGGTCCATGCGGCAAGATAGGTATGATTTAGAAAGATTGCGGCATTCGGGATCGTTAGTCCCGCGGTGGGATTTGATGCATCTAAGGTATGAAAGCATGATATCCTTGCATTCTCCTGGAATTATGCGTCAGTGAGTTGAATATACGAAAACAGCAATGGATTGGAGGCTAGGCAATTGGATTGGGTCGATGGGAATGGGTGTTGAGAGTGAAGGAACGTACCGTCGTGGTCGAGAGGGAACGAGCCGCGCTCTGGCCTGAAGCAGACAAACAGTCAGCAAGAGTCCCTGGGACGAGAAGGAATGGCAGGCGTGTGCTCTGGATTACTTTGGTATAACAATGCGACTGGCGCATCGAGAAATACACTTACGGATTTGGCCGGACAACCTTTTGCCCTAGTCCGGCACCTCCGAAGTTGCTCATGTCGGCGATTGAAGCGGCTGATTGCTGTATTCAAGTACTTTTCGGGGGTCTGCGAAGCGGTGGCCCGGGATGGGTAGGGTTGTGGAAGGGCAGTGGTGACTGGTGGAGTGAGCATTGCATAATCGTAGCGCGATCGGACTCGTTCGCTGGTCAGTGCTTTGCATCCCTGTAACCTCCGGATGACATGCCTTCCGCATCGTCGCTCTACAAACCTCAGGCTCTAGCAGTTGCAAAGGCAACAAATCCATCCTCGTTGATTCTCCTTGTTTTACAGCTTTGCGATCAGCCTGGACCTTTCTTCCCATTCCTGTCGCGCACTCCGAACTACATCATAGCTATACAGCCACTTCTGAATTAACACATTTGCCATCAGGGTTAGACTGTCCGGATAATCACCCGCCAAAAAGGATCCCTCCCTCATAACATACTGCGGTCCTGCGTTGATGTGTATGAAGAACTGATTCGTCCACGATCCTAGTTGAATAGTGTGGGCGCCGACTCGTCCTATGTCCTAGAACAACTCTAAAGCCTCCCGATCTTGTCTTGAATGTGAAGAGGTAGGGCAGTGTTGCATAGACGGCGTTGCCAATAACTATTATGCGGTTGCTAGAATGAATCCAGTCTGATACCGGCCGGAAACTGATTAATCGCCACCTCTCCAAGTTCTCCGGGATGAGTATCAAAAGTTTGGTGACCTGATGCGCTTTCTAGAGTTTTATAACTGATTACAAAACGGTTGTCCGGAATGACTATCAAAAGATTAAAAAACCTACTTTTGTATGTTCTAGCTGATTATGCTATTTAGTTCAGTCCGTCAGGTGAGAAGAAGAAAAACACACTTTATGATATGGTGATTAGGACCGAACCACTGTTCAAAGCCCGAATTCGTCACCAATCGCGCGAATTCTGAATCCCAGAGCAACACGTCCCCTAGATCGCTGACGGTAACTAGTATCGCCAGTCTCGTGTGGTTTATTGTCCTGGCTAGTCACCTCCCGCGATACTTTTTTACATCGTCGCACACATATACGTACGTCTCCAGCTTCTGGAGCCTGTTCGAGTACAGTTATTTTGCATCCAAATTTCTGGAGGGATATGGCGGTGGATAGCCCGCTATTCCTGCTTCTAATATGATGATTTGAAGCTCGAACGGTTTGTTTGCCATCGTTGACATCGGAATGCGTCAAGAGCAGCGGTTCTAGTTCTACCAGAGTGACTTGATTACTAAACGGACGTTACTACCTCTAGTTGTTATTGAGCAGCGAAACGTACTCTTTCACTTTGATCGTCTAAATATCCCGCATCTCCAATCGGAAAAAAGCCATCTCCCTTGACGGCTTCGGTTACTTTATTCTGGGTCACGTAACCTTGCATGAAATGCGAACCGCGTATTCATAAATCCCCCGGTGCACCTTTTTCGACATCTGCATATTCGGTTAGTAGTACACCTATGTCTGTATTGTAGTGTAACTCACCTAGTCCCTGAGCATCGACTACACGCATTTATATATCAGGAAGCAATCGACCAATAGTTCTACGGATTTAAGCTTCGCTCTCCCATGAGGAGATAGTAGACAGGCTGGCTTTAATCGGGCGGCAGCGTTCATAGAGCATTTGACCAAAGTGAAATCGGCATTCGTTGTCAAAGAGCTACGTAATATTGTCATGGTCATCGGAGGAACGACGTTCACAAGTGCAAGTTTATCTCTTCAGATCGAGTCCGTCATCTTCGGGAAATTGGAAGAACAAAAGACAACAACCTGGGTACTATGGTAGACATATTAAAAACAACACCCGCTAAGTTCTAGTGTATGAAAGAACGGAGCGACAAGCGTGAAGATAGTGTCTGGGTGATACATGTCTTCTAGAGCGGGGCCTTGTTCTATGACGTTTACAACTACATCTCTATAGGGCACAACTTTACAACTTAGGTCCTAGAATAACTGCATTCTGTACATAAGTCGCTATTCTACCCCTAACTCTCTTAAGGGTACCTACATCTATGATGTATCTTACAGACCATAGAAAAATCACTGAACTAGCCCAGATTTGGGCAATGTTGACGGTTGCGTCTGGAAATACGTTTGGCCATGTATCGCTGCGTACTCCAGTGCTCAAGTAAGTAGATCAAGCTGTATTACTCTTATGCACAGAGCTGATTGATTCTAGGCTGACAGTCCCATAAACACCCCTCCACAAATCGTTCAACCTTGTGCACTTCAATCTCCAAATCTTCGCATACAGTCAGCAAAACTTGAATTCGGATCTTTCGACATCATCCTAGCCACTCGGCATCTTTACTTCTTGCATCGCTAGCGAAACGTGGCCTACCGCAGATTCGAAATCCGCCTTGAAGGAAACGACACATACTCCAGTAGCCAAACATTCTCTCAAAACTACAAGTAAAAACAAAACAAAAACTAACAAGACGCCGGAATAGATACTGAGCACTATCTAACCAGCCATCACTGCATGCACAACCATAACATAGCACCTTCCTCACTTTTACAAACTTACAGACTTCTCCGCTAAACCAACGCAACCAGCACCCTTACAGAACTCAGTACCAGCATCGACGCATCACTCCGCACAACCGCTAAAACCCCCAAAGCTAAAACCACGCGAGGAAGCCAAGACAAATCCAGCAACCACATATACCCCTCCGTGGAGAAGATGACTCAACACATTTTCTCCTCCTCCCCCTCCTCCCCCTCCTTCATCTTCCACCCTATACCAACCCAGTACCAGCGCCCAGCAAAAAAACGCGCCCGACCCACCGTCACACTGTCCCGTCATCTCTAGCCCCTTGTGTACCATGCCCACGCACCTACACATCTTACGCAGGGCAGCGGGGAAACCAACAAAGATGGCGATAAACGTACCTATGTCTGAGAACACTAGGTGCATCTTGAGAAACCTGTTGATATGGTTGTACGATATTTACTGCACGAGTTTGATTCTGCGGGCGTACGGAAGGCTCTGGTAGACGGGAGGAGGGAGATGGGAGACGGAAGACGGGAGACGGGAGACGGTATTTGCATGTCGATATACTAGTGTTCTCAACGATAGCGTTACTGGTATCATTGGCGTGACAAAAGTTCTACAGTTGATTGAGGAATAGACGGGTGAGAATGCTATAGGTTAGGCTGTAGGTTTAACGACATGCGCGGCGACGATTTTAACGTCTGTATTTATGGTGGGTGTCTGTGTACCTATAGCTTTTGTAGGAATTGGTGGTGTTGAAGATAGTTAGCAAGAGATGTGGTATACGACCATGTGGTAGCGTGTGAAGAGGGCGAGTTGCACAAGGACTCTAGTGTGTTGGAGAATTCGTCGTAGCTAGGAGTGGTATGTCTTGTCTGCTTCTCTTTTGGGCACGATGTAGATCCACGATTTCGCTTCGTATCTAGCAGCCGGTACCTTTAGTCCAGGTTATCTACAGTACCTAGTACAGAGAAGGTAAAGCTGGAATATCTCTCATATCCTCCGACTGACGATACTCCATCGCCGCAGTCAACTTGCCGCTATACCAGCACCCCCCGCCATCAACACACCCACCTCAAGGCTCAAGGCTACGGCCACACAGGATCTTCAATCCTCCTAAAGCACGCCACAAACTTCAACCCCTTATTTCTCTCAACCTTCTTCCCCTCCTCAGTCTCCACCCTCATCGCCTTGACACACTCATCCATGCCCTCCCCATTTTCCCCCTCCCCCTCCTCAAACACTCTCTCCACCCGCTCAAAACTCGGATGTTTTTCAAAATGCCCCTTCATCCACTCATGCAGATCCTGCACGTCGGTAATCGTATACACAACACCCCCCGGACGGAGCACGTATGCGTATTCAGAGTTGAGAGTGTACGACACGATACGAGCCTTGTGTTTCCGTTGCTTGAAATGCGGATCTGGAAAGCAGAGGAAGATCTTACTTAGTTGGGCTTTTTGGAAGAAATTAGGTAGGAATTTCATCGTGTTGGCGCGGATGCAAGACGCATTCTGATAGGCATTTGTCTCGGTATTCTGGACACGCAGGGCGCGCACCTTTTCTTGCACGTATTCTGTTACCGAGGTGCGGATTTCCATGCCTGGAAGTGTGGTTAGTGGTCTAGTCATATGTGCGCGTTTGGTGGATGTGGCAAAACTACCGCCATTATACGGGAAGTCGGAGCGACAGGCCCATCAAAGTACGCAAAAACAAAGACTACCGCGATGGAAACGAACGAGGCTCGAATACTGTAGCCAGAAGAAGACAGAATGGCGAGATTAAAAGAATGAACTTTGACATACCAAGCATTAGTGTATCCGGGAATTTGGGTGCAAGCGCAAATAGCAAACCACCAAATCCACATCCTATATCCGCAATCTCCACATTCTGCGTAATCGAATTCCGCTCCCTCTGCTCTCCGACGCTGACATCATCCTCTTCCATCTCTTTCTTTGCATGTTTGGCGTACTTGGGGTATAAACTCGCCCAGTCCATATCCGCAGGACTTGTCGGACTACTTCACATCAGCCACCATCTCCATCGAGCCCCATACAAAGAGGCTGAGGTTCATCTTACTATGTGAGCGAGTGATCTGAGAAAGGATTCGCATGGGCGCGTTGTCTATAAAACTTCTTCTTGGGTAATGCGCCTTGCTGCTCATCGGTCTGTAGCGACTTCTTGTATTCTTCGCGCCTTGTGCGCTTTGCTGGTTCGCCTGGCATGGTTGACGTGGTCTTTGGAATATAACGGGCGATTTATCGGATATGGGGAAAGCAAGTCGGGTTGGGTCGTAATGTTAGCTGCACAGGTGTGCTGAGGTAATAGTCGATTACGGTAACGTCTTGGATCAGTAAGTGGGCCGGATCAGTAAGTGGGCCGCCTCACCAAAACCAGCGCGACTCTCTACACAACAACCACAATGCCGCGACAACAACGCTCTATACAGACTTCTCGCGAAGGCAGAATAAGCCTTGCTATAGCATCCTATTACAATAACCCAAATCAAGCAATTTACGCCCTAGCAAAAGCGTACGATGTGCCAAAGTCGACGCTCCAACGACGCCTTCACGGTACCCAGCCGCGATCAGAGACAGCATCTGTCAACCGCAAGCTACTACCTATCGAAGAGCAGTCTCTTGTGCAGTGGATCCTAGACCTTGATCGACGAGGCTTTCCGCCCCAGGTTATCGACGTACGACGTATGGCAGACGCTCTTCTCGCCGCGCGTGGCCAAGATCCGCCTCCACAACCTGTTGGCCAGAAGTGGGTGTCGCGCTTTGTTAATAGCCAGCCAGAGCTACAGATAAAGTGGAATAGGAAGTTCCATAGCCAGCGCGCTCGCTGTGAGGATCCCATCGCTATCGCAGCGTGGTTTAAGCTCGTCGAGGAGACGCGCCAGGCGTACGGCATACAGGATATTGATACCTACAACTTTGATGAGACTGGCTTTATGATGGGCGTCGCAGCGACGTCCAAGGTGGTCACTAGCTCAGATACAGTAGGCCGCGCTACTGTTGTACAGCCAGGCAACCGAGAGTGGGCTACAGCAATTGAGTGTATTAACGCCTCTGGTTGGTATCTTCCACCCTTCGTGATCTTGTCTGGAAAGCACCACCAGGCTAGCTGGTACCACCACATCCCGCCAGACTGGGTAGTCGCTGTATCAGACAACGGCTGGACGACAGATAAGCTTGGTGTTGAGTGGGTAAAGCACTTCGACAGATATACAGCGTCTCGTACGCGTGGAGTCTACCGGCTTCTAATTCTAGATGGCCATAGCAGCCACGCTACGCCTGAGTTCGACCAGTATTGCACAGAGAACAACATTATCACCCTCTGTATGCCACCTCACACCTCCCACCTCCTCCAGCCGCTTGATGTGAGCTGCTTCTCGCCGCTTAAGCGAGCGTACGGTTATAAGATCCAGGAGCTCGCTCGCCAAGGCGTCTACCATATCGACAAGGTAGACTTCCTCACCACCTATACACGGATCCGGCCAGCGGTATTTACAGAGCAGAACATCCAGGCTGGCTTCCAGGCGACAGGGCTTATCCCTCCTTGTCCAGACCGCGTCCTATCGTCGCTCACAGTCATCCGTACGCCGTCTCCACCAGCGACTACAGCAGACAACAACGTCGCATGGGCTGCAGAGACGCCGCGTACAGTAGCACAGCTTCAGCAGCAGGTACGCTATCTCCAAGACAGGCTCCGTCGGCAATCAGAGAGTCCAACTACTCTAGCTATCCGCCAACTTGCCAAAAGCGCTCAGCTTGCGATGAACTCAGCGACTATACTCGCAGAGGAGAATAAAAAGCTGCGTAGAGCTAGTCAGCACCAGCAACGTAGAAGAGATCAGCGGCGTCAATATATAGCTCGTGGAGGAGCGCTACAGGCTCAGCAAGGCCAGCAGCTCGCTGCAGAGGCAGAAAGGGTGGTCGCGGAGGTAGAACAAGCTCTAGCTACTCCAGGACGTCAGCGCGCGCCGCCAACGTGTACAAAATGTCACGTCCAAGGACACACGCGGACTCAATGTAGGTAGTAATAGACTAGCTATCTCTAAAATTCTATTCTATTATCTTGTGTTGTTGTGGAGCTATT
This sequence comes from Alternaria brassicae, assembly GCA_004936725.1. Taxonomy (NCBI): domain Eukaryota; kingdom Fungi; phylum Ascomycota; class Dothideomycetes; order Pleosporales; family Pleosporaceae; genus Alternaria; species Alternaria brassicae. The sequence continues at coordinate 1,544,599 of CM016513.1, forward strand.
GCGTAAAGAGTCGCGCTGGTTTTGGTGAGGCGGCCCACTTACTGATCCGGCCCACTTACTGATCCAAGACGTTAGTTTGCTTAGGTATCAACGAAGCGAGTTTTTCGCTAGCGCCAGGGTCTCTGGTTCCGCCAGACCTCCATCTGGAGGAACACAACAGTCCGTTTCGCACAACGATGTACCGGTTCCAAGACACCAAAACGGTAAGGTGACGTAATACGACCTGAATGTCTCAGGCGGGAACGTTGACTACAAAAAAGCCCCACGACCTTATCGCACGCTGCATGCGGTTCGTGGGAAAGAAAATACGATACAATAAGTGCAACAACACCAAGTATGTGCGCCCAAATGCTAAGTCCTAACCCAAATGCCCAAATCGTTTCAATCGTTCATCAACATTATCGGAATTCAATTGCGCCCTGACATCCAAAATCTTGGACGTGTTCCAACTGGAGCTTCTGGAATCTATGACATGGTTAGCGCATTTCCTGACTTGGGGTGGAGTGTTGCGGACTCACTTCTCGCTCTTAGCATGGAAGTAGATGCCCTCAATGCCACCCGAGACCTGGTTAAAGCAGATGTAGTAGAAGCCCTCAAAGCTCGCACCACTTATTGTCCTAACACGGTGATCTGGCACAAGAAAGTACTCCTTCCAGCGCATGAACAAGTGCTCCTTCTGCATCCAGTCCTTGGTCACCAGTTCTTGGCGCGAAGAGTACTTTGACAGCGGTTTGTATGCAGGGAAGCGCGCCCAGTGTTGTCTGTCGACCTTCTCGTTTGAGCCCCATTCTGGGTGCTGTGTAATAAATGTGTATTTGTTTCCGATGATCTCGCCTTCGAAATATGTCGTCAAGCTAGGATGATCTTCCGTTAATCCTGTGGACTGGTTAGCCTGTAGATTCTAGATGTGGTATCGCAAGCCTCTGTACGCACCTTTGATGCGCAAGTATCCACACATGAAGGATTCGCGCATGTCGACGTGTTTGATCTCGACTTCAACTTCATACTTCTGGCGGTCAGAGGTTTGAGTACCGACGAAGCGACTACCGGGCCGAAGGAGAGATGACGAGGTGTTGGGTAGGAACTGTATCGTAATCAGCAATTTCTACGCTGCGCATTGCTCTGCATGCGTGTTGAATATAACGCACCCTATGCGCGGGAAATGGTGACGATAAGTTATTGGCGAGCAGCGAAACTGGCAGAGCGGCAGAAAGCGGCGAGGCCTGAGACGTGCGTTGCTCCTCGGTACCATCGTCTGTCACAGTCATGGGCGTGGGTATGTCTCTGCTGAGTGCTTCTATGCTGGTGCTTGATATCTTGCCGTGGGTATCGTCGGGCGTCTGGGTAGGCTCGCGAGAGCTTTGCGGAGATGGAGTCGGCTGCTGCACAGGAACATCTGGCACAGAGTTGGCATTGCTATCGTGGTGGGAACTTCGTGTATCGTTCAATTCGTGGGAAGCCATAATGCGCACTTCTTCTGGTGGACAAGTCGTGCGGCCAGCAATGCTCTCGTGCTCCACTGGCAAGACCATCGCTTCGTCGTCGGGCGTCGGCATCGTCCGATGGCGGTTGCGGAGAGATTACAAGGAAGGTACGGGTCGATTATACATGGAACAGATGAAAGATGGAAGTGCGATTACACAGTACAGAGATCTAGGACCAAGAGTAGTGGCGATGAGGAAGTATGCATGTTGGATGGATGACTTGGACTCGGTGGTGGTGTCTCGGCGGTTAGTGGGTCCCTGAGCGCTGCACTTACGCGGGGAAAAGGCGCTAGTCTCACGTGGGATGACATGGGGCCAAGACCCAGAACGCCTACGGCCAGCTTCATCACACAGAAATGCCCACGGTGGCTTTATCTGGGCCCATGAAGAACATTTGTAAAGCATGTTATTGTTCCGCGCCAAGTGTGCTATGGCGACTTTCCGACCCGACCCGTAAGACCTAGCCACTCTTGGTCAGATGACCCTTCCGACTGGGCATCCCCTTCATACATCATCGTCCCGATAGGTTCACGAATACCAGGTGACACTAGCCACAAGCAGATGTGGTTCCTCCAGTTGACTCCAGGCGCCATTCCTTACGTCATTCGACGTCAAGCTGCGGTCGTGCCACATTGCAGTGGCTGCGCGCTATCCGCAAAAGCAGCGTTGCTGTGGCTCACATGCGGCAGCGAAGTGTTTAGATGGGCTTGATCTACACAGTCGTGAGTGTGCATGTTCGACATGCGAAATGCGTGGCATGCATACCTTGAAGTGAAGAGATATTAAAGAGAAAACCAGAGCCTTGAGGTCCTGTACCAGGTAGTAGAAGACGCGGAGGCCTTCTGGATCCGATGAATCCTGTACGTCCTGGAGCGATCCGATTTTGGCAGTCTACAATCGTCAACATCGTTTAGAGTCACTGAGACGCTCAAGCCTACCTCAAATGAAATGTGCTCGCTGCCTAACCGAATCTCTAGCTCTTGACGTCCGTCTTTATTCTTCTGAGGCCACTTTGTATCATCTTCCCTGGGTGGTGAATCAGCAGACGACATGTCACAGTTGTGCAGTTTGGGACATACTTTAGGATTTCACTGTCCTTGACGACGCGCTTGATCTCGGCCACCAACGCATCGCTGACGCACACTGCAGACGCATTAGCAACAGATGGTGCTACAGCCGGGCCAGTTCATACTCTCTTTCCGGATGAGTGAATCGTTTCGATAGTTGGAGTTGTTTGCATAACGGGCAGATGCGCTGCGGCCATCTCCCAGAACTCGGAAGTCGAATTCTGACTAAGAATCAGCTCAGTGGTTTGCGTTTTTCCTGTAGATATCACGCACCCAGAAACTCGTGTCCGAATCGGCCCTGGTGACCAGAGCTGCGAAAATGTTAGCAGCTGCACGTGCTTTCTTAACGGACGGGCTGCATACTAGTAACGCAGGTAGAATGGTTCGGGTGTCGTCATGTTGGCAAGTGTTTACGGATGCGCGTGAAGATGCGCGTATAGAAATTCCCGGTATCTGGCTTGCGCGTCGTGGTGTTGATGTTCGGTCGCCGGAGAGGGAGTTGGAGATCTTGGCGGCCAGACCCCTGCAAGCCTAGCGAGGGCGGCCTTTGCTGGGAGCGACCATTTCTCGAGCAGACACCTGGAGGTAAACAGAGTCAAGCCCAGCACTGCACCCCAATACCTAAGAAGCCACCTCTCCGCCAGGGCAATCCACTTCCTTCACCCTCACCACCGGCCGGCAGCTGCGCCAAGCACTCTTACCTCTCCACCGCCCAAGTCGATCGATACACGTAGCATCCCACTTGTTAGACACCAAGGGACATTGAGGGCTGACGGCCGCAACGGGAGTCACGTTATCGCAGTGGGACACTGTATAACTCGGGGCCATCGCATACACCCGCCAAACCGGCATCATGGCGACGTTTCTCGAGAACTCGTACAGTCTGGTAGGAACACCTGGCAGTGGGTCTGTCTGGGGCATGGGGAAGCTGACGGTGAACAACAGGTGCACCAGGACAATGCCGCCGACATACCAGCACAGAATGAGCTGAAGAATTCTCTGGAAAAGGGCAGCGATGAGCAGAAGATCGAGACTATGGTGCGCTCTCGCAATTGCACCTGCCCCGCCCCGGTGAATGCGACCGTCTGACAGCTTTGCAGAAGAAGATCCTATCGATTATGCTGAATGGTGACCCCCAAGCCGGCTTACTCATGCACATTATCCGATTCGTCATGCCCAGCAAGTCGAAGCCGCTCAAGAAGCTCATGTACTTCTTCTTCGAGGTATGCCCCAAGCACGACGCTCAGGGCAAGCTCAGGCAGGAATGGATTCTCGTCTGGTAGGACCATATCCTCCTCAACAAGCATAGCATAGCATTGGCTGACTGTTTATTAGCAATGCGATTCGATTCGACTTGCAGGCGCCTAATGAATACGTACGAGGAAACACATTGCGCTTCGTGTACGACCCACCCAGATACGCTCCCGAACACCGCTGATATCTGAAATAGGACCAAGCTACGAGATGCCGAGCTTGTGGAGCCTCTACTACGTAAGAACGACACTCTACTTCTCCGAACATTGTACTGACGGCTCCCAGAACCGGTGCGCCAGTGCCTCACACACCGACACGCATACGTCCGAAAGAACGCAACCTTTGCTATCGCATCCATCTTCACACATCTTCCCGAGCTCATGCCAGATGCGTCCGACCTGCTGGTCACATTCCTCGACGAGGAGAACGACCCAACATGCAAGCGCAATGCCTTCGCCGCCCTCGTTTCCGTAAGCCACGAGAAGGCTCTCGAATACCTCAGCACCGTTTTTGATGCCATACCCAACCACGAAGAGCTTCTCCTTCTCGCCGAACTCGAGTTCATTCGCAAGGACGCCATTGTGAATCCGTCCAACAAGGCCCGCTATCTCCGCCTCATCTTCGACCTCCTCGAATCGCAGGTCTCAACCGTCATCTACGAAGCCGCGCACGCCCTTACCACGCTCACCAGCAACCCGGTCGCAGTCAAGGCAGCTGCAGGAAAGTTTGTGGAGCTGGCGATCAAGGAGCCCGACAACAATGTCAAGCTGATAGTCCTGGAGAGGGTGGAGCAACTGCGACACAAGAACGAGGGAGTTCTTGACGATTTGACTATGGAGGTTCTCCGCGTTTTGTCTAGCACCGACTTAGATGTCCGGAAGAAGTCACTCAACATCGCCATGGAGATGATCTCAAGCAGGAACGTCGAAGAGGTTGTTTTGTTGTTGAAGAAGGAGCTGATGAAGACGGTGGACGAACAGTACGAGAAGAACCCCGAATATAGGTCGCTCCTCATCTCTTCGATACACTCGGCCGCCATCAAGTTCCCCGAGGTCGCCGCAAGCGTTGTGGGATCGCTCATGGACTTCATCTCCGATGTCAGTAGCAACGCTTCTGCGGTTGATGTCATCTCGTTCATCAAGGAGGTTGTTGAGCGCTTCCCAGATCTGAGGGCCTCTATCATCGAGCGATTGGTTTCGACTCTTGGCGAGGTACGCGCTGGCAAGGTTTACCGGGGTGTGCTCTGGATCATTGGAGAGTTCTCCTTGGAGGCCAAGGACATTCGAGATGCATGGAAGGGCATCCGCTCATCACTTGGCGAGATTCCCATTCTTGCTTCCGAGCAAAGGCTGCTGGACGATGCGTCAGAGGGCAAGGAAAGCAGCGAGCAGACCAACGGACACGCAAAGGCGGCAGCTCCAACCGGGTCAAGAAAAGTGCTCGCCGACGGTACCTATGCGACTGAAAGCGCCCTGACTTCCTCCGCCGCTGCTAAGGCGAAGCTTGAGGCGGTTAAAAACTCACAGAAGCCCCCGCTACGACAACTGCTTCTCGACGGCGACTACTACCTTGCCACAGTTCTGTCCAGCACTCTCACCAAGCTTGTCATGCGCCACAAAGAGATATCAAAGGACGATGCTCGCACAAACGCCCTCCGTGCTGAGGCCATGCTCATTATGATCTCAATTATCCGTGTCGGCCAGTCGCATTTTGTCAAGACTTTCATCGACGAAGACTCTATTGACCGTATTATGTCGTGTGTCCGCTCTCTTTCCGAATTCTCGCAAAGAAAGGAGCTCGAGACTGTATTCTTGGAGGACACTCGAAGGTCTTTCCGAACCATGGTACAGACAGAAGAAAAGAAGCGAGCGGCCAAGGAAGCTTCCGAGCGCGCCAAGTCGGCTGTCAACGTTGACGACTCCTTCAATATCCGCCAGTTGAAGAAGAAGGATGCAGACGGCGGCGATGGGATCGAGCAAGATCTTGAACTGGCTACGGGAGGCGATACCGCGACTGAGGACCTCACGTCTAAGCTCAGCCGCGTTGTGCAGCTGACCGGATTCTCCGACTCGGTATACGCCGAGGCATATGTCAAGGTACGTCAACTCCAACGTACAAAGACAATCAACTAACTTTATTAGGTGCACCAATTCGATATCGTGCTTGATGTTCTGCTCGTCAACCAAACGACCGAGACATTACAAAATCTTACAATCGAGTTTGCGACTCTTGGTGATCTCAAGGTAGTCGAACGCCCTTCAACACAAAACGTTGGTCCTCACGACTTTATCAACATTCAAGCAACAATCAAGGGTAGGTCTTTGTCATGAATATAGTTGGCTGCGCATGCTTACTTTTGTAGTCTCGTCGACCGATACCGGTGTCATCTTTGGAAACATCATCTACGAAGGGTCAGTTGGTTGCATGGATAGTCTGCAACAATTGCTAACATGTCATAGTGAGAAGGGAGTTGACTCCAACGTTGTCATCCTCAACGACGTGCACGTCGACATCATGGACTACATCAAACCGGCGCAATGCACAGAGACTCAATTCCGGACAATGTGGACTGAGTTCGAGTGGGAGAACAAGGTCAACATCAACTCCAAGGCCAAGACGCTACGCGAGTTCCTGAAGCAGCTGATGGCATGCACAAACATGAGCTGCTTGACACCAGAAGCATCGATGAAGGGCGACTGCCAGTTCTTGTCAGCGAACTTGTACGCTAGAAGTGTATTCGGTAAGTCTGCAGATGCTGGTGTGCACACGCATCGCTAACAGAAACCAGGTGAGGACGCGCTCGCCAACTTGAGCATCGAGAAGGAAGGTGACAACGGCCCCATTACCGGATTCGTGCGCATAAGAAGTCGCTCCCAAGGCTTGGCATTGAGCTTGGGCTCACTGAAGGGTCTGAATAAGGTCGGGGTGGCATGAGCTGTCGGCTAAAAAGCACTTGCTGCTCATCTGGGGTACCGGGAGATGGGCGTTTGTTCCTAGGTTAAACGGTAGCAAAAAGAAGGCTTCTCGCTTGGCTGCTAGCCTACGGGTGTTGTACGCCTTTGTCGCGTTGGAGCAAAGACAGGATGGACGGGATGCATGTTGATTTAGCATTGCTGTATTGAAGACATGAGAATTCAAGACCAAGTTCAATCATTGTGAGGAGCAGCTTCATATTACGTTGTAAAGGCTGCTGGAGGAGGTGGAGATGCCTCGGTTCGCGTCCCGCGCAGGGTCCAGCGGGTTTGTTTCCGTTTAAAGTTTTGGCTAGCACGAGTGATCCGGAAGGATCCGCCCTTGCAGTGCGCGAGGCACGCACGCTTGATGAGCATGACAGTTGGTCAGCATGCCTCGTGTCTAGTTACCTCGACGGGCGCATTCCTGATCCTCTTGTCTGCTACACAGCATGCTGTATGGCGTCTTGTTTGACACTCTTCTGCAATAATCATGGCCTCGATGGCTGGTGCCGACGATCCCTTTAGAGACCCTCTGCTCGATTCCACTCCTTCACCACCGACGACAGACGCGAATCTGTCGCATTCGTCTGAACATACACAGGATCACATCAACGTTCCTGATACACTCGCTGTTGGCAGAAATGCTTCTTTGACCTTTGGAACCGATTCTCTCGTCGTTCTAGGTAGGAGGCACTATCCACGGAATACGAGTGCGCGACTCACACAAGACAGATGAAGCACTTCTACATAGCAAAAGCGCCAGCTGCTGCGGCCTGTCTCTTGCTGGCAGTAGGCCCCACCCTCTCCGCGTAGCCCATTCAAACTCGCCCACTTACGTTGCGACGCAGAGAACAGATCCACTCGTTCCATACCCTTCTACAACATCCTCTGGGCTGAGCACTCCGAGGACGGTCAGATCACCATACAATATGCGCAGACCATATCGAACAAAGCCGTGCGTCCCGCCATCATCAGCTACGCCCTCGACAAACCCGACAGTTGCGTGACAGAAGCGTGGATAGAAAAGCTCCTCTCCCGCGCATACGGCCTGTCGCAGCGACGGAAACGAGTAAAAGTGCTCGTCAACCCCTTTGGCGGCCAAGGCGGCGCCGTAAAAACGTACAACAAATCCATCGCGCCCATCTTCGCCGCGCGCGCTGCGAGCTCGACGTCGAGAAAACCCAACATAACGGCCACGGCGTAGAAATCGCACAGAACCTCGATATAGAAGCGTATGATGTGGTTGCTTGCTGTTCGGGTGACGGCATCCCCCACGAAGTATGGAACGGGCTGGGCAAGCGGACGGATGCAGCACGCGCGCTGCAAAAAATGGCCGTTGCGCAACTCCCCTGCGGCTCAGGCAACGCCATGAGCCACAACTTCAACGGCACTGACAGCCCCAGCCTCGCCGCCCTCGCAGTCGTAAAGGGTATCCGGACGCCGCTGGATCTCTCCAGCGTGACCCAAGGCGACCGCCGCACACTCTCCTTTCTCTCCCAGGCTGTCGGTATAGTCGCCGAGACGGATCTTGCGACTGAGCATCTGCGGTGGATGGGCGCAGCGAGATTCACCTGGGGATTTCTCGTGCGCCTGATCAACAAGACGTGCTACCCCGCCGACATTGCCGTAAAAGTCGAATACGACTCCAAAGCCGCCGTCCGCGAAGCCTACCGGAACGAAGCATCAAAACCGCCTCGCAGCAACGACGAGCGTGCCGTACCCCTCCCCCTCGCTGGGCTTCCCCCTCTCCAACACGGCACAGCAAACGACCCCTTACCCGCTACCTGGCAGCTAATCCCCCACGACAAACTCGGCAACTTTTACGCCGGAAACATAGCTTACATGTCCGCCGACGCGAATTTCTTCCCTGCCTCCCTGCCTGCGGATGGCTGCCTCGACCTCGTTCGCATCCGCGGCGATATCCCGCGCCTCACGGCCATGAAGACGCTACTTGCGATTGAAAACCACACGTTTTTCGATCTCGACCATGTGGATTACCAGAAGATTAGTGCGTATAGGATTATTCCGAGGAACCAGAGTGAGGGGTATATCAGTATCGATGGGGAGAGGGCCCCGTTTGGCGCGTTTCAGGTCGAGGTGCATAGGGGGCTTGGGACGGTGTTGAGTAGGAGTGGGCGGTTGTGTGAGGCGAGGGGGGTTTAGGGGTGGGTGGGAAGTTTGCTTTAGGGAAGAGGGTGGGTGGGTGGTAAAGACCTTTTCTCGTTGTATGTTTTATGGGTTGGTTTAATTTGTAAATGGTGTTTTTATCCTTTGTGCCGGTATACCATTTTCCCCCTTTATTCATCTCTTGGATTTAGATTATAATTCAACTCTTCTTTTAGTTTTTCGTTTTTTTCTTTCATCGATTTTTTTCTTCTTCACGAGTTTTGTGGCAACTACAAACTACAGTAGCATGGGCTATGTATTACAGCCGAATTCCATGACGAATTTCACTCTCCCATTTATCACCACAATCAACTGCGGTTACACGACTCTTACACATTCCCTCCAATACCCTCTTTATCCCCCTTCCCATCTCCATCCCATCACACTCCCCCTTCCTATCCAGCCATCCCCACACACAACCCCCCACCCATAAAATCTCTTCCCACCACCCCCTTACCCTTACCCACCATTCCAGACCCACTCCAACCAGCATCACATCACCCCAACCATCACAACACCATCTCACCACAACACGTACCTCGCTCTCTCTATTTGATCTAATTCGCGCCTTACCCATCATCACTACCAACACAACAAGACAACCTACTCACCAAAAAAAAAGCTGCTTGGCGCAGCGGAAGCGCGCCGGGCTCATAACCCGGAGGACGCCCGATCGAAACGGGCAGCAGCTAGGAGATTAGGGTGTTTTATTCGTTTTGTTTGTTGTTGTTTTTTTGTGTGTTTTGGCATTTTTGTGTGTGGTTGTGGTAGGTATGTAGGTGGGGTGACGAGGTTTGATTTCGGTGGGGAAGGGGGGGTTTTTTCGGAAATGTAACGGGTTGGTTTAGTTGGGAGAGGCAGGGTTTATTTGTTTGTTTGTTCCTTCGTTCGCGGTTGGTTGGTTAGTCGTTCCACGTGCTATTTGTTCTTTTGGCGAGGATAGTTCTTAAATTATTATTATTACTATTCTCTTCTTCTTCTTCTTCTTCTTCTTCTTCTTCTTGTCGTTAATATTATTGAAAATATGCTGGCTAGACTTACAATACTTCTGATTCTAGTTCTAATTCTCACGATGATTTTCTAGTCTTCTTCTCTCAACTCCTCTATCGAGCCGCTATTCAGACTTTCGAAAAACCCATGTATTCATAAAAAAAAGGGAGGGGGGGCTCATAGTAGAATCGTCAACATGGTATTATACACCCACAAACAACCACTCGCTATGCGAAACCTCATCTACAAGTCCGCCCCTATACAGTCCGTCTCAACCTTCAACCCCCCCCCAAACACATCATCTACGCGCTACGACGCAGTAACAAGCACGTAACTAGTAATAGCATCCATCCTCTCCTTTGTCAACTTTAACCCCACCTTCAACAGCTCGGTAGCAACCTCCTTCTCCCTCCTCTCCAACTCATTATACCTTTCCCTCGTCAGCAGCCACGCCACACTATCATTCTCTGCCGCCACCGTCCCCGTCCGATCGGTTTCGGAAGAACGGCAATTCACCACACGTCGTGCCGGGAAGAATGACTTCGAAGAAGGATCCCTGGTCGAGCTCGTACTCTGTGCGCAAACGCCCCTTTTCTAAAATGTAAAACCCGTCTGGATCGTCGCCGCGCGAATACAAGACGGTTCCTACTGGGTATTCTTTGCGCTCAAAGTATGGGGCCACTGCGTGCCAGAAGTCTTCGTTCTTGGTGCTCACGTCCTCGAATGTTTGGAGGATAATCTTTAGTGGTTGAGCAAAGTTGCGCCAGCGCGACGAGGAGACTTGTGTGGTTTGTTGGTTGTTGTTCGTGGTGTCGGGGAGGGCCAACGTGTCTTCGCCGCTTTCGCGCATGGTGGAGCGGGCGGCGATCAGGCGGGCGCCGCGGCGTGGGGAGGAGAAGACGGGGTTTAGAGAGCTGGCGCCAAAGGAGGTAGGTGAGCCGCCTGTTGCCATGGGTTCATTGCTCGCTTTTCCGTTACCAGAAATACTCATTGGCGGCGTCGTTTGGGGTTTCGAGGCATGGCGGTTCCAGTGCTTGTGAAACACTTCTAGTAACTCGTTTTCGCATGACTCAAGCGCTGTGTTTAGGTCCTCGAAGACTTGTGGTGGAGGGCACTCTTCATCGCCATCTTCGTCGAGCAGACCCACGTTTTGGAGGGCGCGACCGACGGGATCAGTAAAGGAGACTCCGGAGATGATCATCTTGACGTTCTTGGTGTTCAGGATGCGGTTGATGCGCTGGAAGCCTTCTGAACTGGAAAAGTCGACGTCCATGACGTGTGTAAAGTCGACGATGATGAAGCTGATGGGGTTCTTTTCAAAGTTGTCATCGTCGATCAGAGAACGCATGTACGCTTCTACCGAAACGATGGTTCCAAAGAAGAGGAAACCGCCTAGCTTGATGGCACGGATTTGGCCTCGCACCTTGTTCAGATAGCGAGAGTCTGATCGCGGGCGGCGAACAGTAGACTCTGCGATCATACCGCTGTATGTTCCCCGGATGGCCGAATGGCGCGAGCTTTGCACCACGTAGCTGACGCAAGCGAGAACAATGCCGACGAAGATGCCAACAACAAAGTCATGTATGCCCATGATGAGCACAATGGCCACGATGGTCAGGTACTCAAGCTTGTGGCACTTGCCGAAAGTATCCCAGAGAGCTTCCTTCATGAGGTCGATACCGAGGAGGAAGATTAGTGCACCGACCAGGCAGATGGGGATGTAGCCGACCATGGCTGGGCCCGCAACCCAGACTGCAGTCGTTGCACATGCAAGCAGGATACCCGCAAGCCGGCTGTTACCGCCGTTATCGACAAACATGACGCTGTTGGCGTAGACTAGGTAGTTCTGGTAGACATGTTAGTAATCTTCGAGGAAGAATATCACGACACTCTTACCTGAATACTACCGAGGCAACCGGAGAGGGTGTTCGAGATGCCGTGGGCGATCAGTTCCCGGTTTACATCAAGATTGTCCTCCCGTACTGCCGCACCCAGAGCCGGGACGTTGATGGGAACGTGAATAATGCCGAAGAATGAGAGGGCAAACATGGTGGGAATAGTGCTGGCGAGCGCCGCTCCATCTATGCTACCGAATTTGAAGTAAGAATAGAATCTATAGAACTTGATACCCGCTTCGGGCGTCTCGAAGATCCAACCTGCGTTGCGCATGGGTTCGAGATCCTTGTGTAGAATACCTTTAACGACGAGGTAGAAGACGGCAAATACAGTAATGAAGAAAGCGGGTAAAACGAATGGACTCTTGGACAGGCGCCGGAGAACCATGATGGTAATGGCAAGAGCAAGAGGCAGTGTCCATAGATACCAGGTATCGCCGGAGAAGAGCTTCTGCAGGGTAGGGAGGTCGTAGTTCAGGTTACCCTCAAGACGGGCAGAAACCTCAATGCCAGTAACAACAAGGAAGAAACCCACGCCTCCGATGCAGCCGATCAGAATGTGTCTTGGGAAGAAGCTGACTAGATTGCCCAGCTTGAAAGCTCCCAAGGCAAGGAAAATCAGACCCGTCAGAATGGAGCTCAAACAGTAGGAGACGATGGTAGTGGCTATGATGGCCTCGGGCGGCTTGCCCTCCATCTGGTCCATGATGGAGTATGCCATCTTGTGGAAGAAGGGTACAACCTCAATCATCTCAGACCCAACACCACCCTTGAAAACGGAAAGTCCCAAGGAATAACAGAGCTGCGATACGATACAGCTCACGAAAAAGATGGAGATGCCGTCCGGGCCGGTGTTGCTGAAGACGGGTGCACCCAGAGGAAACAGGATGTAGCCATAAGACAAGGCATCCAAGAGGTTAAGAAGCAGTCCAAGGAATACGGCAGACGTGATTTGAACAGTGCCAAGAGCGCTGGCGAGGAGTGCATCCTTGGTGTAGTTCTTGGGGTTTGTCAAAGCCTGACCCACGCCTAGAATGTGGTCACGACCAACAGCAATGACGCGCCGAGGCACGCGCGATTTCGACCGTGGTGTCCATGGGTGGCTCTCGAGTAGTTTCTGCTTTTGCAGCGAGTCCGGGCGCGATAGTCGAGTTTGGGGCAGCAAGGGCGTCCGCTCAGTGTCGTCGACAACTACGCCCGGCACGTCTGAGCCAGCGGGCACTCTCTTGGGCTTCTGTGACGGCAGCTTCGGGCTGAAGAAGCTCTTGTCTGCCGGCTGTGGCCCAATGACGGTATCGGGCGTTTCGGCCTCGCTATCCTCCTCAATGGTGGCAGTCCAGCGACTCGTGTCTCCCGAGCCACGCCTCTCGTCGTTGTCCGACAAGACACCACCATGTTTCCCTGCGAAGGTGTCGGCGTCGGCAAAGCTGTGGCGGTGGGGTCGGTCCTGGTAGTCTTCGGCTTCGAGGGCGTACGAGGCCAGCTGGGAGCTCCTCTCGCGCACGCCCTGCGACGAGTACTGCGGGGTATCTAGACGGCAGTCAGCAGCTGCCCACAGATACGGCCTGGGAGGTGTACCGGCGAAGCCATGCGAGGTTTGATGCGCAAAAGAGCGTATAGGGTTGCGCGTATACGATGCAGAGAGGGGTCCTGAGGCGACCGAACCCCCTCTTATCCGGCGTGGGAGCGAGTGTCCGCCATGCTCGGCCTGCGACGGATCCTGGGCGAAGTCGGCTTCGTTGACGCTGTCGCTGGTGAAGGGAAGCTGTTGCTCTGCGCTGGTCGAGTCGCGAGCGAACAGACGTGACGGCATGGCGCCTGATTAAGAATATCCTAGATAACGATCAAAACACAGCTGAAGCATCGCCAGGCCCGGGGGAGTAAAAGTGGAGAGAGCCGGTGGGTGGATGGGAGAAGTGATGGCTGCTACCGGGAGCTAGACACAGCTGGACGCGGATACATATAACAATGCCTCAACGCGACAAGGGGGACAATCAAAGAGGCTTCCTCGGATACCAAACATGATAGTGAAAGGCCGTCGCGGTCAGGGATTGCGCGGCTTGTCACAAAGCATGGGGCGCGCAATTGGGAAATTTCTGCTGAGAACCGTGAATCGAGACCTTTTTCGGTACGTCACCGGCCGCTAACCCATGGCAACAAGCAGCAGCCTTTCCTGTTGCGTGCAAACATGTCCCAACTAGGTTTCCCTCCATCCCCGCATCCTGCCGCGTATCCTGATCTTCATCTTTACCCGTTGTTTGGTCCGGTTAGAAACCACCTCCACGACGCAGTATGGCGTCAAAATGCTCTGACCTGCCAGTCTTGTGCACCTCGACCTGCCACCCTATGCGCCTGAATCCCACACGTTCATGTATCGCGCAGACCTGCAGGTGGACCCACTTCCGTCATGCGGATTGTCAAAATCCTTTTATACGAGTCAGACCATTGACCTCGCAAAACCCATCTTCTACACCTCCATGCATGAACGAGCAGGACGGAAAGTTACCATGATTAATAACAGCACACGAAGCTGCGGTTCCGACAAGCCAGAGTCTTTAAATGCCCGTGGCCGATGGGAAGAAACGCCGTCCCGTGTTGCTTCTGGCTATAATTCAGCCTGCCTCAACAGCCCCGCATCAATGCCACTCAATTGCATGTATAGCACCGACAGAACGGTCGTCTTGCGTAGGCTTCGAGTTGTAGTCGCAGAAAGCCGCGGAAACTGGAAACCTGCGTTAATGCCTCATGCACCTCGACGCCATTTCTCCTCTTCCCGCAAGGCCACTCTACATCCTCCATAGATCATGTACCCCCCATCGTTGCGGAAACAGGTCTGGAGAAGGCACCCTTGTGATGGAAGCTCACTAGGTGGTGCTGGATGCGTCTCAAACAGCTGAGGAGAACCTCGTGTGCTAGCTCCCACGCGCATACCTCTCATATAACGATGCCATATGCCCCTGATCTGGATTTCGAAGCAGGCATCCAGCTACCTCTCGAACGTTTCTCTCCACCACTGCCTCTCTCTTATACTCGGCACCTTGTGTCCTGCCCAACCCCATGGACACGGCTTCAAGAGCTACAGTCAAGATTGACCACGCAGACTCATTTCTGGATCATTCCAACATCTCTCTACCTATTCATTCATCTACGGAAATGAACTCGCCAAGGCGTCCATGATCCTCTGAACAGGACCAGAAAGGCAGCACAAGTGCGTTCTCCCCTCATACTCACGCGCCCCCCTTTTTC
Source organism: Alternaria brassicae (assembly GCA_004936725.1). NCBI lineage: Eukaryota > Fungi > Ascomycota > Dothideomycetes > Pleosporales > Pleosporaceae > Alternaria > Alternaria brassicae. Next base: position 1,559,655 of record CM016513.1, read on the forward strand.
CTCGTGGAAAGAAGTGCAGAGCGCAGCAGACGACGTACTCGGTGCGGTACACATGATTCGGCAGGAGACATGCAAGTCTCTTCTCTCCTTGAGACGGGTTTAGAAGTGAAGTGAAGTCAAGACACAGCTTCACCTTCCCTTCCCTTCACACACCCCACCCTCCCCCACCCAACCCGCGGAGGCAGACAGAAGACAGAAAATAGCACCACCCAACCCCACCCCACCTCGCCCCTCCCCTTGCTTGGAATCCATGCAGTGAGACGACACGTCCAACGTATACCATAATCCAGCTACACTATACCGTACCCGTACCCGTACCATTCACAGATAAAAACAAAGCTATATCTTCTATCTTATATCTTGTACCTTACATCTACCCAACAATCTCCCTCCCCACACCTCATTCCCTCAGAGAAAACATTACCTTGCGCGGTCTTTCATGTACGCCACGATACGCTACGGTGCGTCTAGCGGGCGCCTACGATAAACCCGTTTAACGTACCAGCTGTTTTCCACCCGTGCGTTGACGTTTTGTCTTCTAACGAACAACTCCACTCCCAACCATATTCTCTACCTTTCCACCAAACCCGCAGGAAAACCAGTATACTGCAAATCCCCATGCGGCGTCTGTTTTAAAACGTGTAAATGTGAAGAATATGTGCACGACATGTCACGCTCTGATTCGTTTAGGTAGAGAGGAATGGAGAATGGAAAGGAGGGTAAATCCTGTATACCTTCCGATTCTCGCATCTTCGTTTATCAAAAGTGTAAGTAGCTCACTTCTCTATACTTGCCGTATACAGCTTGCCTTGAACAAACATGATGAGTTGGATAGATACGCACATCTGATTACCCGTGGGCCAAAGAAACAAAGACTCAACACTCCACCTCGCATGATCCCATCACCAAAGCAAAGCAAAGCAAAACAGACTCATTCAAAATCAAAGCTCAAGAATTGAATTTTCCTCATAATGACATCAAAAAACTTTCATCTTCGCTAACCGATCTATGCTGGCCCGTCTCGCGAGGGTATAGTGAAAACGAACGCCGTACTAGGAAAAGGCAGTGGCGTTCCTACGCAACCTGTTCAATATCTAAGCCAAAGGACAGGGGACGTGGTAAGGAGAGATCAGAGCCGGCTAATCCTGCTGGCGTTATGCTATTGCGCCAGGACCTTGTCGACGGCAGCGCCAGCCAGGACCTGGACGTCTTGTATGCTTCCCTTGACGTCGATGATTTCCACATCCTTGAGTTGCTTGCACTCTGTTTCGTCGGGCTCCTCAAGCGAGGCGAACTGGCTCTCGACCATCGAGTCCTTCATGTAATGACCTTTTCTGGCGCGGACGCGGGCGATGAGGGTTTCCAGGTCGGAGCGGAGGTAGACAAAGTGTACGTTGGCATTTGGGTCTTCGTCGTACAGTCGGGCTGTGCGGATGACGTCGCGGTACTTCTTCTTGAGCGCACTGCAGGTGACGACGACGCCCTTGGCTCCGTTTTTCAGTTTCATGATGGCTTGGTCTCGAAGAAGAATGAGCCAGTCCCAGCGGTCTTCGTCGTTCAGAGGGATGCCGGCGGCCATCTTGTCAATGTTTGCTTTTGGGTGGAACTACAAGACGTCAGTACATGTACAGGGCGTTGGAGAAACGTGACCTGCCTCGTCGCCCTCGATGTAATCGAATCCATAACGGTCCGAGAGGTGCTTCGCAATAGTGCTCTTGCCGCATCCTGCTGGGCCGGTGACTATGAGAATGTGGTGGTGGGTGGAGATGGTCATTTTGTGCGTCTCGGTAGCGTTCAGGACAGAGATTGACTTTGGTGAGCCTGTGTTGGAAGCAGGAGGAGAAGGCAGCGATGCATATTGTATGGGCTTTGGCTGCGACAGATCCACGGTTTGCATCATGATGGTACGGTGTTTGCGGCAAACAGTCTGTGAGGTGAGTGTTGGTGGAATGCGAGGCTCTTGCGTGACGCTAGTGGTTGAGTTGGGCTCCAGAGGGCAAGGGATGGGTATTCGGCTGAGTTAATATGCGATATTGCGATTGCGATGCGGACAAGACAGAATATTTATATGCAGGCGGTAAGCAACTCGGATGTTTGCTGGGGGCTTGGTGCATTTTAAGGCGCGGCGCCTGGGGAGCACGTCTGGAAATTTCTCCCGCAAGCCATGACGGCAACGGCAAGGGTGAATGCGATGGTACTTTTGGGAGCCAAGGCACGATGGCACGCTCCGAAGAGGAACAGCGAATGGCAAGCAGAGGCGTGCAGCTAGCCTCAGTAACAGGCCCAGCCGGCTGTAACAGCCGCGAAGCCGGGCCTGGAAAGGCTGAATGTCGGCGTTTGAAAGTGGACCTGTCGCGTGTGGGATGACGAGTAGCGCATCTGCCTCCCCGCATGCCGACCCCAGTCCTTTCTCAGGTACTTGTGCCCATGGCCAGACATGGCGCCGGCGCCGGCGCAGGATTGAGGTGAGCGTCCCAGGCAACTACATGGCGCTGTGGTGAGCAGACAGCGATGTGACGATGTTTCTGGAGTTGAAAAAGAAAAAGGAAAAAACGTCGACCTCACCGCTTTGACTCGCAGTACGAAGCTGTTTGATAATGGCGCGTGGGGGTTAGACGAAGACTGTGAAAGTGCGTCGGGCCGATGGGGATCGAGGCTGCGAACAGTCTTTGGGGCGGCATCCGGCAGATGCACCCAGCACCGGAGACGGAGTGCGCGTGTTTGGTCCACACTCCACACACGGGCATGCATATATCATATCCGCCCAGGCCCAAGGCCGCGATATTGCAGTGCTCGTGTGCAGCATACGGCTGGACGTTGCGTGTTTGCTGTCGCGCATGCAGGTGCCCATCTCCGCCGGGCGACTGCAGAGGGCCATCTGACCTGGTGCGCGATGTGGTGAGATGTGACGTGGACCCAGTGAAGAGGAAAACAAGCATGGGCGGCGATGTGACGAGGGGTTGTCGGGGCAGGGCGGGGCAGGCTGGTCGTCACGTGACGGGCTCAACGGGGCCAAGCGCGTCATCAGCTCCTGGAGAGCGTCTGGGGCGCAGCTATCCCCATCCACCATCCACCACGGCCACATCAGTCAAGCTTCGCCGACGGCCGACGCGAATTGACACGGCAGCCCGACGCCTCACATGTCGTACTTCTTCTCCACCCCCGTCGACATCGACATCGTGCTCGAGGACCTCGACGACCGCTCTGCCGTCGATGTCAAGCTGGACAAGAGCCGCAAGGAAAAGGTGCCCCTGTACCTGGATGGCGAGTCGGTCAAGGGCCAGGTCACCGTCAGGCCCAAAGACGGCAAGCGATTGGAGCACACGGGCATCAAGGTGCAGTTCATCGGCACCATTGGTAGGCCTCCCTCCCGCACCGTGTTTGCGCGTGCTGACCGGATGCGCCAGAGATGTTCTTCGATCGCGGCAACCACTACGAGTTCCTCTCCCTGGGCCAGGAGCTAGCCGCCCCCGGCGAGCTGCAGCACCCGCAGACGTTCGACTTCAACTTCAAGAACGTCGAGAAGCAGTACGAATCATACAATGGCATCAACGTCAAGCTGCGCTACTTTGTGCGCGTCACCGTGTCGCGGAGAATGGCCGACGTGGTCAGGGAGAAGGACCTCTGGGTCTACTCGTACCGGATACCGCCCGAGACCAATAGCTCCATCAAGATGGACGTCGGCATCGAAGACTGCCTGCACATTGAATTCGAATATAGCAAATCCAAATACCACTTGAAGGATGTCATTGTCGGCAGGATATACTTTTTTGCTCGTACGGTTAAAGATCAAGCACATGGAGCTGTCCATCATACGGAGAGAGACGACGGGAGCTGCTCCTAATCAATACAACGAGAGCGAGACGTTGGTCCGCTTTGAGATCATGGACGGTTCACCGTCGCGAGGTAAGCACACACTTGTCACCACAGACACTTGTCACCACAGACACTTGTCACCACTGACACCCGTCCAGGTGAAACCATTCCCATCAGGTTGTTCCTCGGGGGCTTTGACCTGACACCCACCTTCCGCGAAGTCAACAAGAAGTATTCCACACGCTACTATCTGAGTCTAGTACTCATCGACGAAGGTATGGCGCACCCACACATATGCACAACTGTGACTGACTGTCCTCAGACGCCCGCCGCTACTTCAAACAATCCGAAATCGTCTTGTTCCGACAAGCACCCGAAGGCCTGACGCTGGCCCAGGAGCAGAACAAGCTAATGGCAGTGTCGTGAGCATCTGGATCAAAGTGACTAGCAGGGACATTTGCGAGTCGGTATGTGTCGGGCGTGGGATTTGCCAAGGGCTTCCCACCCAACTACCATGAGAAGCTCGGACGTCCACATTGGCCCGGGTCAATGTACTACTAAACCGCGGCGGCGGGAGTTTGCGCAGCGATAGGAGCTTTTGCAGCGCATGAACATTTCATGTGTAAATACTGTGCAGCAATGTAGCAGCCTTAGGACGGTAATGTCTCAGGACAATCATCGGGTAAACTTGGTAATATTTGCCGAGTCTCCACATAAGGAAGAACTGAGTGTAATATTTGTGCGCATCTGCATGATCGTGGTGACAAGACGGCCTCTCCATCGGTGTGCCACGAAAGCTTCTGTTGATCAAGTGTGGCTTGTGTGATGATTTAGGAACAAAGCGTTGAAATAAGTGTCGCCACTACTTCGTACCGGTTGTTGCGGCTCTGCGAGCCTCATAACGCTCACTGGTCCTTGCGGCTCCCGGGTGATCTGCACCTAACATTCCTTTTGCAGTTCCTGCATCCCGTCCCTCCTACACTTTTTTTTGACGACTTTCGATGACTCTTTCGCCTATGAGACACCCCAATGTCACCCTATCGCAATGTTTATGTCGACGACGAAGATTTCAGGTCCGCGGAGTATCCGCGCGACCCACTGTCAAGATGCCGATATACAGCAATCTCACGATTCGCACGACGCCACACCTGACCGCAACCCCGAGGATCGAGATGAGACCCCCTTCTCATCAGGACATGTCCACTAAAACGTGAGCTCCTTGAACGGTATCCACCCACCCAACACGAAAATCAGTGCAAGCGATTGGTACATGCAGCTCCGCGTCACAAGAGTCTCCCCGAAAGAACGGGGGCGTGGGCGAAACTAGGCAAAAGCTTCCTTGCAAGTGACGTTGCGTATCGAATTCTTCACTTTCCCATGGTGGAATCCCGGATGTGACGTTTTGACCATCTTCTCCATTTAGGAACTTGTGCGTCCTTGTTTGATTCTTCAGTTCTTTGTATATTGAATATAGGGTTGTTGAAGGATACTCGTCTTGATATATGGAGGAGCAGGGTTATAACAGCGACAATATGGCGCAACAACAAAAGAATCAGGCTGAGAACAGTAAGCTATCCAACACGCTCTGCCTTTCCTCCACTAGACTGGAATAAACAAGAACTTCTCCGAATTACACATACTAACCTTCCACAGCGCAACAGCAAAACGACACCGCATCCCAAAGGCCTGGAAACATGTCTGAGCGAAGGCAGCAAACCACGGCATCATACCAGCCACCAGGTCTGCAGCAGAACCATTCCAGTGTGGGAAGCATAGGGAGACGTGACACTGCTCCCCTAGAGTCAAGGCCTGAGAACATGCGCAACCACACTACTCGTCTGGACTCACGACCCGAGAATGGCCGCAGCAATACTGCCACAACAGGCATGACGCAAATGGGTACTATCCGGAATACACCTACCGCTCGAAAGAGCCATGCAACTCGTGAAAACGTCCGACAAGAGCCGCCCCGACGACCTGAAAAGAAGCAACAACAGGTTGTCGAGGTCGACAATGACTACTTTACATTGAACCCGTGGTACAACGAGCAAAAGTCAAAGCCAGTTTTCGGCTTAGGCGCGCCTCTACCACGCACGGTACGCAAGGGTATGTGGTGGGGACGAGGCGACCTACGCAAGTCTCTGTACAAGATCGATGATCAAGATGGAGACGGTGTCGCGCAACAGGACTTCCAGGACGGAAAAAGTAAGTCCTCACACCCTCATCTCAAGTTTACTGTTCCGCAAGCGTAGCCAGTCTAATCAGAACGTAAACAGATTTGGAGGAAGATTCGGAAGACTCTGAAGGCACGCTAGGCGGTAGACAACGTCCGCAGCAGCAACGAGACCCGTTGCAGTTCCAAACAACAATCGATGGCCGCAATATCAACATGAGACGCGTGCCGACAAGTGAAGCTGACCAGTTCCTCGACCGCAGCCGCGGTCAGGACTGCAGCAACTATGAACACCACGAGGGCCAAGACCGTGCGCCTGTTAACGAACATGGCTTGGACTACTCGAATGGACGCGGGGACCGGCAGCACTTTGGCTTGCAAGACGGTCTCCCTCCGTTAAAGGAGCACGACACAAACGCCACGTCTCAGACGAAGCAGGAGGAGGAAGAGATGCAGCAGCGCGAGCACGACGCAGAGCGAGACTTCTACAACCAGTACCGCAACCCCATCGCCAGGCTGCGGGCAAAGTATCCCCAGGCACCAGCTGAATTCCTCGCAGCAAGTTACACCCGTCCATTATAACACTGACCTCACTAACACCGTACAGACATTTGTCTACCTGTTGCTAGGCCTCTGTGTCAACCTCTCAGTCGCCACGTCGCAAGAAGGCACGGGCAGTTTCGAAACGCAAGCCTGGGGCTGGGGCTTCGCAGTCATGATAGGCATCTACCTCGGCGGCGGAGTCAGCGGCTCGCACCTCAGTCCCACGATATCAATCTCGCTCTCCGTGTACCGCGGTTTCCCGTGGAAAATGGCCCTCGTCTACATGTGCATGCAGCTCCTCGCCGGCCTGGCCGCGGGCGCCGTAGCATACGCGTAAGTCCACCCTACACTACACTGCATGTCCCCTTCAAACCAGCCGCAACCAGTCTAACCCCACCACCAGCCTCTACGCCGACGCCATCCACGCCGTCGACCCCTCTCTTACACTCTCCCTAACCGGCAAAGCGCTCTTCCCCCAAGGCCCCCTGTACTCCACCACAACCGCCTTCTTCAACGACTTCACCTACACCGCCATCTTCGTGTGCGTCATCTTCGCCCTCGGCGACGACCAAAACTCGCCTCCAGGCCAAGGCATGACAGCCCTGATTGTCGGCCTAACCGCCTTCGTCACAATGGTCGGTCTGGGGTACAATACCGGTCTCGGCATTTCGCCCGCGCGCGATCTCGGACCCCGCCTTGTCGGCTTGTGGGCGGGGTATGAGGATGCGTTTGGGAATGCGTATTGGGCATATGGATCGTGGGGTGCGAGTATTGCGGGGGCGCTGGTGGGCGGGTTCGTATATGATGTTTGTGTTTTTGTGGGCGGGGAGTCGCCGGTTAATTATCGGTGGCCGGCGCTGGGCGATGGAAAGTGCAAGGTTGTTGAAAGGAAGGACCGGACCAAGGAGCTAGTAAGGGATAGGATTCGGATGGTTGTTTGAATGTTTTGGCCCGGGGGGGGGGGGGGGGGGAGGAGGGTGGATTTGGTATATCTGAGAAGAGCAAAGATACTTGGATACTCGTACCAGGGTCTTGTGTGTGCGTGCGTGTGGGAAGATGGTGCGAGGGAGCGCATCCTGCTGTTTGTCCGATTGCATGGGAAATATCACGTGTCTCTCTGCGTTAATCGCGGGAGGAAAGTTGGGAATACAAGCGGTACCTAGCGTGACGACCATTCTACCAGTGATGGCATAACCTAATTCCCAACAATTTGAAAATACATACAAGCTATGTATGCACAGTGTTTAGCAGAAAGAGGGAAGGGGGGTCATCGTTGGCCCAAGGAATGGAAGGAGACACACTCGGCTGAAAACACATCAAGTACAAGCGAGCATACACAACTAGATCAGATCGGACCAGACCAGACTCTACACATCTTCTACTTCGTTCGTTCGACGAGTCTATTTCAGAAAATAGCTTGGCCTTGGTTACTCTACTCTCCGTTGATGCCATCTACAGTGGTATTACATCACATTCACATTCACATTCACATCCCATCCCATCACATCCTAATCCGCATATCAACAAACGCCACGCTATAACTCCCAACCCCCTACCCCCTCCCACTACAAAATATCCATACCATCCTCCGTCTCCACAAAAGGGAACCTCCCACTCTCAACTGCCGCAACCCTATCAAGCTCCTCCTGATACTCCTTCCTCAGCGTATCCAGCGTAACAATCTGCCTCTTGAGCAACTTCTTGCCCTGTCCGATGAACAGTCCGCCACTCCCTTCTATACGCTGCTCAGCCAGTATATACGCATCTTCCTTGTTGACAGCCGACAGCGTGTTAATAATCATGAGGTAGATTTGCGTCAGGCTTTCGTCGGCGGGGTCGTGAATCTTGGACGACGTCGTCTTGAGGCGTTGGAGCCGCTCGTGGAGGATGGATGCTGCGCCACGGAAGTTGTTACGGGTGATGCGGAAGGAGTAGAGGATTTGGTGGTACGGGGGTCCGGAGGCTAGGTTGAGTGTCTTTTGGCAGAGAGAGGTGAGGATGGTGTCGACGGAGTCTGTGAGACCGACAAAGGGGAATTTGAGGAGGGCCGTGGTTTGCGAATGGGTAATCATGGTTGTGATGAGGGTCTGGAGATCCGATAGTTTCCTGGGCGAACAGAGTTAGTCGTGCTGAGTTACAACTTCAATTTGGTTTTGTTGACTTACAAGGCTGTATCGCTATGCCTGATCAACGCAGTGTATGCATCATGGAATCTAGATGTCTGGATCGAGGCGGTAAAGAGGCGTTGTAGGAGGTCGGTCTTCAGCTCCTCATCTTCCTGGCCCATCAGGGACCGTAGACCGAGTTTGGCAAAGTCTGCGACGTAGGAGTATGCCTTGGCCTTTTCGAAGAGGCCGATGACATGGCCATAATAGTGGGCTAGGCCTTCAGAGAATGAGTTTCGCTCGACTTCTGATACAAGGCCTGCTGTGTCTTGTTCCGCAACATCAAACATTGGGCCGAGGGCTACAGAGGTTAGTGGTCTGTAACCAGACTGGCAAGAAGGAGACTTACCCATAGTGTACGCAGGTTTCTGGAAGCACACAGATGCGAGCGCATTGTCGCCCAGTGCAAGGTACATGCGCCCCTTGAGATAGGAAGCCCAATGACCTTCCGGGAGGAATTTGGAAAAGTCCATGGCGAGGTCGTACTCTTGCTGTGCTAGGAGATATCCCATGACATCCTCCACCACGTTTTCAAAGTCATGTTCCCTGAAGATGAATGATAACCAGCCGCGACTCCAGTGAGTGAGTAGACCCGCCTTTGTGTCTTTTGGCAACAACACCTCAAAGGCACGGAACCCGTAGATTCCCTCAAGGACCGTTTGTGTGAACGGAAGCTTCTTGGTTTTGTATGTTTCGCCCAACATGCGGTTCAGCTGTTCTGATGCTTCGCCCGTCATGCTTTGATGAGCCCACACTTCACGGGCTAACCAAGACACCACCATGCAGTCACTGTACCGAAGCAGAAGCTCCGCAAAGACTTCAGACGCATCCCACTCATCATGCGTCTCTCCCTCGAGCTCGATGAACATGAAGAGTAGCAGGACAAGCAGGTCCAACAAGACGTTGTGGTCATTCTCCAGGGTCTCCTTGGACACGGAAGACAGAGCGCTCAGCCCATATCTTGCGATTTGCTTTCTCGACTGAGGCCTGCCGTCATGTTCGTAGTCCAACTTCTTGATGGCACGGAGAAACGTCTCAGTACCAAGATCCTTCACCTCCATACCGAGCTCTTCAACAAGGACAGTCACATCCTCATCTGTCACGTGTTGGGAAAGTTCGCTGTTGGCCTCGATCCATTCCATACGATCCAAGATTGTAATATTCCTGCTCTGTAGTAGGTCCATCTCCATGTGGCGTTGTACTTGTTGTTGGACAAAAGATGGCAGCCGTTGGCGGAAGGAAGCCGCGGCATTCAGCAGACGTGCCACATCACGAGATTCCGAGGTATCCAGCGTTTGACGCAGGGGTTTGCTCAACATACGCGAACTTGAGATAGCGGCCGCATTCAGTGTGGTGACTTCTGACTCACTGCAATTCCTGATTGCAGAGAGGTGGTCGCTCGATACTAGCCAGGGCCTATCGGTCGCTCGGTCGTAGACCAGTGACAGTGATTCTCCCCTCCGCTTGTGCAGATCCTTGACGAGGCCGTAGTATGCCTGCCATTCTGCTGTTATGGCTTTGTTGAGATCTTCTGATTGCGGACTGTGTTCGACGGCGAGGGTGACAATTGTAGCGCTCAGACGTTCTTTCAGTGAACCTCTATTTGACGACCGGCTTGACCGTACCCGCTCTGAGCCTCTCTTGTAGATGAGCAGCGCCGTCTCCAACGTGGCCATCGTGAACCGGCCGGGATAGAACAGGAAGCCGATCCACTCATCGGAAACGTCCTGGTCAGGTTCCAGCTCCCGCTCGCTAGGGTTCGCTGGGTTGACCTTGAGTGCTTCGACAGTCAACGCGCCTGAATCGACAGACACCCAATCACTCTTCCAAGTTTGTGTTCGTTGGTCGGCAAAATCGTCGAGATTGAATTTCAGGGAATAGACCTTGCTACTCGGTCCCGACCTGGCGCGTATCCAAATCTCCGAGGCCCTCCATCCAGGCCCTGGAACGATGTGGAACTCCTCTAGCGTCCATACGGTCGTGTTCATGAGTTCGTCAATGGGCGGAACGAGCTCCGAGTCTTGCGCGGCGTCGTAAAATCCATGCTCCTGGTCATCCGCATCCCTCACGCCCCAGAACTTGAACTGATGCTGCTTTGGAGAGTATGTGACGACGTGATATTCTGCGCCTCCTATTCCACCACCGACATCCACAACAGCCATGAGCATCGACTGCGAAGGTCCAATGGAGTATGAAGCTTGGGACTTTTCTAAGGCAAAGTCGTCGGCACCCAAAAGGTCAATATGAGCGCCTGGCTTGCCTGACGCAATATTCCACGCCCTTATGGAGTGATCCAGACACACTGAAAGGATGTGTTGCCTGTCTGGCGATATTGCGACCGCAGCGGCGGCTGATACAGCAAAGTCTGCGTTTTCGAAGCGGACTGTGGGCTGCGCTTTCCAAGATAGAAGACCGCGCACCGACCAGTTACTCTGTTGGTAGCGCGCCCCGTCCCACGTGTTGTTGGCTTTGTCCCAAATCAGGCGACAGATGGCTCCGTCGTCGAGCGTTACCAGGAGCTCGTCTGCGCTTTCGGCGACCAATCTGTAGGGTATGCGCCCGCTGAAGAGGGCCGGCTCGAACCTCTTGCACCAGGTCTCGGGGTCCTGCTCTGAGGCTGCCGGGTTGGCGAAGAAGTCACGGTGTATGGTGATGGCATAGAGCTCGTTTGACGTGGTGATTGCAAAGACGGACAATGCATCTCGATCGGCTGGTTCAGCCAGAGCCAGGCAGAAGGGTCGAATCGCGGCGGGGAACTGGAAGAGGAGCGTCAGGTTCGCTTCGAACTTGTTGGTGAAGTCGTGATCCAGGTCGGTTGATTGTATCTCCAGCATCTTCCTGTTGTCTAGCACCCGCCAGAGGAAGCTTCGTGGGTATGCATGGTGTTGCCGAAAGTACATGGATCCATCTGTGGCTAGATGGCGCCTCGTAAAGGCCTCCTCGTCCTTGTCCGCATAATGCTCGGTGATGACACTGCGCTTTACCGTGCCTCGCACACCGAACGGAGCGTGTGTTGGGATTGAGAATACGACGGTCGAGCCAGGAAAGGCGGGTTCAATGTTCAATCGCGCCTCTTTGTAGAGACACGTGCCTCCGTTTTGGACCATGGTAATCGCATGCGAAAGAGATTCGGCTGTCGTCGCGCGGGCTGAGGGATTGTGGCGCGCGTTTGGTTCGAGTTGCGGCCGTCGGCGCGGAGGTGGAGCTCACAAAAACAGTCGTCGCGATGCACGCGCGAAGCTGTCTGGCGCACGGACGCGGCTTTGTCCTTGACTGCAGATCGCCTTGATGCTTCTTACATGGTTCACGAATGACGCAGCACACACTACAGGGCTGGTGATGATAATGCTCTCTGGATCAAGCACTGTATTAGGATATCATACGCACTGCATAAACATAAATCGTCCAGGACCAAGCACATCTAGATCGTCACAGGCGCTATAACGCCTTCCACAGGCAATGCGAATCGCAGCCAAACCCCCCATCTACCCCATCACCTGTTGGCCCTCTCCTCAAGATCCTTCTCCTTGGGATCACCAATGCCATCTTCGTTGATGGCGAACAGGCAATCGCTCTCTGGCAGACATGGGCTGTCGTAGATCTTGCAGACACGCGTTTCGCCCCTGCCCTTCCTCAAGCTGAGACGAGTCGTACTTGCGTGCGCAATAATGTTTCCTCCGATGGGTTTCTTTGGGTCTGGGTTGAACATGGCGCTTGGTCCACCGTCCACTTGTGCGACCACTTGGTTCGTGATTACGACCGCGATGCCAAACTCATCCGCAAGTCGTTGTAGTGTGCGCATAAACTTGGCCAGATGTGTTTGTCGTGCCGAAAGCTCTCCACGTCCTGCAAAGTCTGTACGGTACAGTGCTGTCGCCGAGTCGACGACCAGCAACGAAAACCGTGTCTCCGTCATCATCTGTGCAGCCTGATTGAGAAGCTCAAGCTGGTGATCAGAGTTGTATGCGCGCGCATAGGCAACATTGTCTAGAACCTCTTCGCCCGACAGTCCGAATCGATTTGCGACAGCCAGACATCGTACTGGTCGGAAGGTGCCCTCGGTGTCAATGTATAGGCATTTGCCCTCCCCACCCCCCATGTCGAATGGCAGCTGGCAGGTTACGGCGAGAGTATGACAAATCTGACTCTTTCCCGTTCGGAACTCGCCGAAAATCTCTGTTATAGAGCCAGTCTCGATTCCACCTGCCAAAAGCGTGTCCAGTTGTTTCGAGCCAGTTGTGATGGAGATCAATTCGCTGCGCCGGGAATGCATCTCCGTGGCCGTGGTGAAGCCCATTGGGACGAGTTTTGATGCTGATCAAGTCAGTAACATATCATAGAGCGGCGCGATTACTACATACCTTCTGCAAGCAGCTTTGAGGCCTTCTGTTCTGAGATGCCCTTTATTTGCTCGAGCGCTCGCCGTGGCCTGCCGGGTGTTAGTAGCGAGGCGAAGTTATATACAGCGATCGACATACGTATAGGCAATCGACTCTACAGTGTTAAAGCCGCCCTCGACAATCAACTTGATATCGCGCGCAGTCAATCCATTGACTCCCTAGCATCTCGTCAGTGTCCGTTGCGTGTTCAAAGTCCAGTAAAGCCTACCTCGAGCGCAGATACCGGAGTGGGCGCACCAGGGCCACCCATGGTACTGTCCTCGAATTGCTCTTCCTCGGCACTCATCTTGGCGAATATGAGAGGGTAAAAAGGTGTGAATTGGTGGTTATACTGGAGTTGGAAGTGCAGTGTGTGAGAGGAAAGGATAAGTGGCGAGCGGGCATCCAGATCAGGCGCGTCTCGCTAGCGCCAAACGCGTCCTCACATGACGCTGATAAATCGTCACAAGGCAGGCACACAGGCTGCCACGCTCAAGCGCAATATTGCGTCGCAACACCATAGACTCGTCACGCACTGGATATCATTGTAATACTCCTCTTCATATCAACATGTTCATTTCCTTCTACATCCATGGTATCATTGTACGTAAAGATCAACTCAAAAAACCTACTCGTCATCACCAAAGAAGACCTTTACCGGCAGCCAGGAGTCACCGCAGACCTTGAAGCGCTCAGGCAGCGAGCTGATCTCCTTCATCTCCTCATCGGTCAGCTCCCAGTCGTCAAGCTGGAAGTTGCCCTGGATGCGGGATGCTGTGACGGACTTGGGGATGACACTGGAGCCACGCTGCAGACCCCACATGAGCAGAACTTGCTGGACCGACTTGCCCTTGTTGTCGGCGAGTTTCTTGAGCTTCTCGTTCTTGTAGAGAGGAGAGTCGGTTGAACCGAGGCAGGAGTAGGCGGTGGCGTGGATGCCCTTCTCCTTGCAGTAGTCGAGGAGCTTAGGCCTGACCTGACTGTTAGTTTACACGTACATGGACAAGCTGCCAGCACTTGACTTACGAGGGGTTGTTGGGGTGGAGCTCGATCTGGTTGACGGCAGGTGTGATCTTGGTGCGAGAGTCTGCGAACAGCTTCTCGAGGTTCTTGATAGCGAAGTTGGAGACACCAATGTTCTTCACGCGGCCAGACTCGGGGAGTTTCTGCAACTCAGCCCAGGTGTCCTTGAAGTCCCAGTCGGGGTAGTGCTTCTTGAGGTCATCGGGGTCGGTCGAAGATGGCCAGTGCTGTAATTGCGTCAGTGTTTGGTCCGTTCAGCACCCCAATGTAAAGCAACTTACCATAAGGTAAAGGTCAACGTAGTCGAGACCAAGGCTGTTTAGAGAGCTGGTAATGCCCTCCTCGACGCGCTTGTGCCATGGGTTGTCAAGCTTGGTGGTAACCCAGATCTGCTCACGGGGTACACCAGAGTCCTTGATACCCTCACCGACTTCCTTCTCGTTGCCATAGGCAAGCGCCGTGTCAATGTGGCGGTATCCTCCTTGGAGAGCAGCTTTAACCGCCTCGCGAACCTCACCAGGCTTTGACTGCCATGTGCCGAGACCGACAGCTGGGATCTTTGCGCCAGTGTTGAGCGTGAAGTGCTCCTTGGTCCAGTTCTTGGGTGCCATTCTTGCTAGAGTACGAATCATAGATTGCGAGGTAAAGTTGGAATGTAGGAGGTTTAGAAGATGGCAGGAATCGCAAACTTTTGAAGGGCGAGCTGAGCGAGGGGCAATGCCGACGCGTTGTGGTACCCCTCCTACGTCAGGGCCATCCTTCACCCATCACATCGGGAGCTGTCCCGAGCCACTTTAAGCACCGGCATTAAAACTCCACGTATCAGCACGCGATTTGCCCGCGGGCGAGGTTAAACGGGTGGGGGGTGGAGAGCAATCCACTTGACGCTAGAGCGCAAGAGGAAACCGGACACTTAATACATTTTTTGCCGTTCTGCCGTTGAACCCTCCCGCCTCCACTGCACCGTCATCAGCAACCTGCGCTAGCCGTATAAGTGTGGACCGCAATGTCTTCAGGATTCGTCAGTGGCGGCAAAGCAGGCGAGGAAGTAGAACGCGACGATGAATGGAAGAAGGCCCAGCAAGAGATTGAGGATGCTAGGCGCGCGAAGGCCGAACTAGCAAAGCAGCAAGACGGAAAGAGTCTTTTCGAGGTCTTACAAGCCAACAAAGACAAGAAGCAGGCTGAATTCGAGGAAAAGGCGCGGTACAAGTTGCACGTCGCTCTGGACGATGAGGAAGCTGACTACCTGGATTCCGTCTTGGATAAGAAGCGTCAGGAGGAAGCCAATGTGAAGAAAGAAACCTTCGAGCAACTAGATCTGTTCCGCAGACAACGAGAGGAAGCCGAGAGGAAGGCTCTAGGTCTCGAAGAAGAGAGTACGGAAGTGCCTAAAGGAGAGGATGTCGGACAATGGGCGGCAGTCGGACGAAAGAGGAAGAAGGGTACTGAAGCCGGTCTGCTGAAGGGTGTCAAGCTCAGGAAGTCGAGTTCCGTACCTGAAGAGAAGAACAGCGTCGACGCGGCAAAAGCGACTAAGCAGTCTGCACCGGATGTTAAGACGAATACACCGTCTGTCACAAACGGCGGTAACACGTCTACAACATCCGCGAACACAACCAAGCCAGCAGCAGGGCAACCTCCATCGAAACCCTCGCATGCCATCTCGCTCGGGCTAGGCTATGCATCTTCGGATGATGAAGATTGAGTCGCTCTCGAAGCCCCTGTGTCAACATTCAAGGTAGCGCGTGCCACCCAAACAAGAATCTCCTTTGATGAAAATCATGCGACCCTGACTTGGTACGACACCAGCCGTGATCACCATACGGACTGGAAAACTTTATCCCGGAAGACGCCAACATGTATCTGATAAACCAAACCAAGGATATTTGTGTCAGCCCGGACATACTTAGGCTGTCTCTGACATAGATTTCAGGACGACTTTCCAGGACGTTGGTAGTGGCATCGCAATACGCGACTCGATGATGTCATTAGCTAACGATAAACGTCTCGGCGGTGCTTACCTGTTCCTAGCGACATCCTGTGACAGCAACTTCGATCCAATGTGACCACCAGCTATATCGATGCTCATTCTCCGATTCCTCCCATCTACCGAGGGTGAACCCGTGAGCATACTAACGTGACCATCTCAAACAACCTCCCAACATCGCGTCCCGAACGCGTAACGTCGCCCCAACATGCCCCATCAATCCTCCAACAACGAGGCCTCCCCTCTTCTCCATGATAGCAGCGAATCCACCGGAAATGAAGAATGCACCCACAGTGTCGACGATAGAATGAACACGCGTCTCATGTTCAAAATCGGCGCAGCAATGTACTCATTCGTCACGCTCGGCCTCTTCAACTCCTCCATCGGCGCCGTCCTCCCTCTGCTCTCCCGCCACTACCATCTCACCGACCTCCAAGTATCTTCCATATTCTTAGTCTCCCCCATTGGCTACGTCGTAGCAGCCCAATGTAGCGACACCGTACACTACCGCTTTGGCCAACGAGGAATCGCGATCGTGGGGCCGCTGCTCCAGATCTTGGCTACTGCGACTGCGGCTACGCATCCGCGGTTCGAACTACTGCTGGTTGCGTTCATTTTGCACGGGCTGGGGACGGGGCTTCTGGATGGGAGTTGGTATGCGTGGGCTGGGAGCATGGACAAGGCGAATACGGTTTCGGGATTGCTGCATGGATCTTACTCTGTGGGTGGTGCGCTGGGACCTTTTGTTGTTACTGTTTTAGCCACCAGGGCCTTTCCATGGTGGACTTGGTATTCTATTCTGGTAAGTTTTGCTAGGAATCAGACATATTGAGTTCTTTTAGACTGATTGCTGTAGGCTGGAGCATGCGCTCTCTCATTCTTGCTTCTAGGTGCTGCATTTCGCGACGAGACTGCGTCCGTCTACTGTGAGAGCAAGCAGTCGAAAAGTAACGACCCTCAAATCGACATCAAAGCCGTGTCCAGATACCTCGCTACTTGGCTGTGCGCAGCGTACTTTCTTACCTACGTTGGTATCGAAACGGCAATTTCGGGGTGGATTGTCTCGTTCATGTTGCGAAGCCGTCACGCGACTGCCTACGTTGCTGGTCTGTCTTCTTCAGGCTATTGGATCGGCATGGCGGTTGGACGGTTGACTCTGGGTTTTGCCACGGATAGAATAGGGGTACGGCGCGCGACTAGTCTGTACTTTGCCGTCGCTGTCGGGATAGATGTACTGTTTGCTTCTCTGTCGTCTGCGGCTGCGTCTGTGGCGCTAATGACGATGCTGGGGTTCATCATGGGTCCGATGTTTCCGTCCGGTGTTGTTGTGCTCACACGGCTGCTACCGGCGGAGTTACATGTTGCAGCAGTTTGTTTTGTGGCTTCTCTGGGTCAGATTGGGGCTGCGCTTTCGCCGTTTGCTATCGGCGCTGTTATCGAAGGCGCGGGTATTGGCGTCTTCCGGTTCGCGATTCTCATGGAGACTGTGTTGGCTTTGTTGGTATGGGTTGCTTTTGCGAGACTGCGTCCGACTTTGCAGGCTATATCTGCTACTCGCTACGAGGAGTAAGGTTGAGTGGTGGTTGCATATCTACAAAGCCACTGATCACCTTGCCAATGTGTTGTTGCTTTAGGTCTCAGAGTGGCAGCCAAACTCCATAAAACATGTTACAGCCTCCTTGGTGTATTCGATAGCATACTGCATAGGATTTCTCTTCTTCTTACATATGGTTCGACACCGAATGGTATGCCGAAGATACTTGCTAAGATTGTACTCGAACGAGTATAGTAGGTGAACTTCCATGACCCAAAGAGGACGTTACAACTAGAGGATTGCACCCTAACTGTAGCCGAACCTAGGGTCCTAACTGATGGGGCGGCCGCAAGATGAAGTGGTGTGGTCCTGAGGGGCGTTTTGGTGCTACATAGCGGCCTGGCCTAACCCGCGCCGCACCACACGTACTTCGGAAGTTCGGACGGCAAACCGTTCCTCCATCCTTGCAGCCCTTGACAACTCAACCCGCCATCTCGTCCATTCATGATTTTCACTTGTTCTCGTTGCCAGGCTGCAAGCAACTCCATGAAAGTAACAATCTTTGTGCCCAGATGTGTGTATCACTGAAGCAGATGTCACATCTACTTCGTACGTGCAAGTGACACGATTTCTTCGCTTGCGATCCACTGCATAGTTCGCAAGTCGAATATGCAGATGATCCTTCCTGCATCCTGAATTAGCAACAGCTCCGGTACCTGGAAGATCTAGGTGGGTTAGACTAAAATGCTTGCAGATGGGGGTGAGCCGCG
The DNA here is from genome assembly GCA_004936725.1 of Alternaria brassicae. Taxonomy (NCBI): domain Eukaryota; kingdom Fungi; phylum Ascomycota; class Dothideomycetes; order Pleosporales; family Pleosporaceae; genus Alternaria; species Alternaria brassicae. The sequence goes on from CM016513.1 coordinate 1,578,048, forward strand.
GAGGCAAAAGGTTATATGCGTCCGACGTTATTCATAAACACCAGCATCCATCTGTCTATTCCTTGGTATCATTTCTCAGAATAAACATGATGCTCTTAGCAGGTGCTATAGCTCTTCTTTTTGCTGCGCCGTCCATCGCGACAGGAGCAGCCAAGAGCCTCTTCGGCGGTGAGAAAGTCGGCTGCTCAAAATTGAAGGCCAAATACTCTGAAAGTACCTTCTTACCTGGAACCTCGGGCTACGCATATGAGACACAGGAGCGTATGTACTTGCATCGGAACCCAAACCTGACAATGCTCGCTAACGCGTCGTAGCTTATTGGTCAGCCACGGTCTACAGCAGCCCTGCGTGCGTCTTCGTTCCTCAAAATGAACAGCAAGTTTCATATGCGGTCACTACAATGACACTGACCCTTTCGAAATTCGCTATGCGAGGAGGAGGGCATATGCCAATTCCCGGTTACAACGGAATCGATAGTTCTGGTGTGTTGATGTCTTCATCCAATCTAACTACCTTGCCACTCTCGTCGGACAAGTCTGTTGTTTCTGTTGGTCCTGGCAATAGATGGAGGGATGTTTATGCTTATCTCAAGCCGTCCGGACTTGCAGCTGTCGGTGGTCGTGTAGGCCATGTGGGTGTTCCCGGTCTGTTACTTGGTGGAGGTATCTCCTTTTACTCTTCAGAGTATGGGTTTGCTTCAGACAATGTTGTGAAGTATCAGGTGTGTTACCATCATGTCTCTCGAAGCTAGGTCTGGGCTGATAACGGTAGTGTGTGTTGTCCAGCGGTCTTATCGTTGAAGCAACAGCAACGAACAAGTACTCTGACCTCTTCTAGGCATTGAGAGGTGGCGGGAGTTCCTTTTGCATTGTCACGCGATTCGACTTGCGGCCGGTAGAGGGCAGCGATGTCCACGTTGGCATTGGGCAGTTCCATCAGTCTCAGGCCAAAGGCTACTTGGACGGCGTTTACAACTTTGGGAGATACGGCGGTATCGACCCAAAGGCTGCCATCATACCGACAATTCTCACTTTTCCCGCGGCCAACATGACGGTGTATGCGGCTGCAAAGTTCTACCACTCCACCATCGATAATCCTGAGGTGTTTGAGAACTTCACTGCGCCGAAGCTTACCCCGGTCGCCGACTCGTACGCACTGCAACCACTTTCGGACTATATTTCAGCTACCGATGCCCTGCAACCACTAGGCTTACGTCAGGAGTTCCAAACTCTCTCATCTGTCGTTGATCGAGATGCTGTCCAGCTCATTCACGACACGCTCATCTCCGGCGTCAACACCAAGTTGCCCAGCGTTGCCAACCTTCAGGCTTCAATCACCTTCCAGCCCGTTACCAAGGCGTTCCTCTCGCACAGTGCCACGACTGGAGGCAACCCTCAGGGTGTAGACGTTTCAAAGGCGCCTTTCTTCTGGATGGTGGAGAACTTTACCTGGTCCTCAGCGAGCGATGACGCAAAGGTGCGCGCTGCTGCTGATGAGATTGCAGCGAGTATCAACGGCTTGCTCAAGGCAAAAGCATGGAGTGCGCAGTATCTCTACATGAACGATGCAGGAAAGGGCCAGCCGATCTTCCAGAGCTATCCCGCTGCCAACGTGAGGAGACTGAAGACTATTCGGGCCAAGTACGATCCTCTGAGAGTCTATACTGACCTGATGCCTGGGGGTTGGAAGGTTACATGTGTCTGATGAATTATTTCAGGCATATTGCTGGCTCGTTTTGCTACTGATGTGGATAATGTATATTGAAACGCTACGAATGCGGGGGGCTCTTATTGGCAACCACACTATTACCTAAACCATTTCGATCAGAGAAGACCCGTTACTGTTCAGCCAGCTTGAGGGCCTCGTCAATTCTCGCATTGGTACGTGCATGCCAGTCTTCGAACTTTGTCGTATCCAATGACGTCCTCGGGCAGAAGGGGAAGAACGCGCTAGAACGCGCTCAGATGGCGGCGAATTGCGGGGCGTCGCGATGCGCTTTCAGGTGCATCGCAACGGCCGCAAGACAGCCGCGCCAACTCGAACAGACGGGCAGAACAACTGTACAACAGCGCAATGAAGTCGTCGCTCTCTCTCCTCGCACCTACACACCTTTACCGTTGCTAAATCCGCATATACACACAGCCATGGTAGATACTCGTCGCACTAACATTCCAACACGCTCCACCCGCCAACACTAACAAACAAACACTCAGAACTCCAAATCCCTCCGCCGCCTCGCCGCAGACCACGGCTCCCTTCATACCGCCGGCCTGCCTCCAAACTATCTGTTTCCTCCCGGAGCCGACGACGCGGCTGACCTGACCTCCCTCGACATTCTCCTCGCCGGCCCCATTGGCACACCGTATGCGTCTGGTGTCTGGCGCCTCCACCTCGATATCCCACCTACATATCCCACCGCACCTCCCACAGCCCAGTTCCGCACAAGGCTATGGCATCCGAACATCGACGAGGCGACGGGTGCTGTGTGTGTCGAGACGCTGAAGCGGGACTGGAGCAGCACGCTGAAGCTCAGAGACGTGCTCGTCACGATATCATGTCTGCTTATACAGCCCAACCCAGCGAGTGCGCTGAACGAAGCAGCGGGAAAACTGGCGGTAGAAGACTGGAATGGATACTGCAGGAGGGCGAAGCTCATGACGGACATGCACGCTGCGGTACCGAGGCACATGGCAGACGACGTTCGGGAAGCGCAGATGAGGGGCGAGGATAAGACTACGGAGCCGGTGAAGGAACGTGTGGCGAAACCGACAAACAAGGGCAAGGGGAAGGAGCACGTCAACATCACGCCCGCAGGACCCAAGTTACAAAGGCCGGCCAGTGAGGATGAAGAGAATAGACGAGGCCATGCGCGCACCAGGAGCAAGGGAAACAACGCCTTTGGTATCAAAGGGCTGCGCGATCTCAACACACCGCCGAAACGCGTCTTCGGCGGTACGCACACCCCAACGACCACCTCTCCTCCTCCTCCAACAGACGAAAACGTGACCAAGAATGCGCAGGCAGAGGACAAAGATCCGTTCATCACCGTAACCTCGAAACGAAACGCGCATACCCTCCAGCTTACCTCGACGGAAACAACAACAACAACAGCAGCGGAATCAGACAAAACCACAGCAGCAGACACGCAAACCCCCGATCTCCTCACATTCTCCCACCAGAACCCTTTCTCAGCTATACAGCTGAATAACCAAACTCACCCATTCTTTACCGAGTTCTCGTACAGCTGGGCGGACGCAGCGGTCTTGCACGATGGTTGTCTGAAGGAAGACAGTAGTGGGATGGGCGGTGAAAGCGGTGTTGGTGTCGGCCCCGCTGCAACCAAGGCCGCGGTGAGGAAACGTCTTGCGACCGAGGCATTTGGCAAGAAGAAGACGTGGGAGATGAAGCGGTTTAAGCGTGCGGGATGTGACTTGAAGACGTTTAATCGTGGCGATTTTGGGCCGAGGACGGGGGTGGGGAGGCTTTGATGATGGGTGGTGCGTGGTGGATAAGGGGCTGTTTGGAATGCATAGCGATGTGAGCGTTTTGGGTGTTGTGCAATCATGACGAGAGTTTTGTAGTGTAGATTGTTGGTAAGGATGGCATGGGATGGGATGGGATGGTCGTGCACGGTATGTATGTATCCTATGGTATTGTAATCTCTCTCCTACGGAATACACTGGGTAGCTAGGTACTCTATCATCGTTGCTTGGGAAATCGAGTGTGCTGCTGACTACCACCACTACCACTACCATCATCTAGCATCTACACACGCGTCTCACTCTCGCGTAGTAATCGTAGGCTGCAGGTACTCAAGTCCTGACTTGTGCCATGAAATCTCTCCATTCCACTTTCCTCCACACTATAGAGTCTTGTCCAATATAACTTTGAAACTGAATTTGTATATCCTCTAGTATGCAAATCAAGGGGCAGGAAAGAGAAAGAAGAATAAAGAATAAAGATGCAGAATAAACAGCGTGGATTTTACATCTCCATTCGCCCCGCCTGCCTCACTCGCTCTTGTTTACCACGCATATCTTGATGCGTGCGTGCTGTTGATATTGCTATTGCGTCCTGGGATGAGTGTAGATGGGAGGTGACAGATAGCCATGGACGAATGCATGAATGAATGAATGGATGGATAACTATTTACAAATCCCCCATCCATCCATTCATGTCCCTCCCGCCTCCACCTCCACAGTTCTACCAGAAAACAACGTCTAGCGCGTGTACAGCTTTTCCTTCTTCTTCTTCTTCTTCTTCCCCCTCTAACTAAACACAAGACAATATCACACACACTCTCTCTCTCATAATCCTCGTTACTACTCTACAGTACTATATCTTTTACTTATCCGTTTTAATCCGTTTTGAAGCGGGGCCGGGTGTGTGTGTATGTGTGTGCAAACGACACGACACACCGTGTCTATACATAGTACAGTATAGTACAGTACAGTACCTCTCCCTGCTCGCTTTCAAAAGTAAAACGCGCACGCGCACGCATTATAACCTCTCGTAACCGTAACACCCTATCCTAGAGATGACGAAACCGGTTAAATATACGGTATAAAGTAGAGAAAAAAAAAGAGAAGAAGAGAGGTAACGTATCGCACCGCTGCTAACGGAGAGAGAGAGAGAGAGTATGTGGTAGTAGTACTTGGTCGACGTTGCTGCTGCGATGGTGGCGCACACACATGAATCTGCCGTTGCTTTATGTGGATGTACAGATATTTTCGAGCAAGGAACGAGGGAGGTACTATTATATCGAGCATGAGTGTACTGTAGTTTTGATGGTAACAAGGAGGGCACACAGATTGAACTCTTCGCTGTGTTTTTGATGCGTGGAGAGAGTGATTTCTATGGGTGCCGATTGGCTGAGATTTGGAGAAGAAGAAGAAGAAGAAGAAGAAGAGTGTTCTAGACATGCAAGGTGAAGACCGACACAGCCGCCAAAGACGACGCTTTGTAGTAGAGTTAAAAAGGCAGCAAGTAGCCAGGAACCTCAAAATTCATCACACAAACACCAAACACCAGCACAACCCACATTCCAACATCCAAAGTTCCCAATTGCACAAGCCGCATCCAAGCCCGTTGAGGGACCGACTACCGTACCTCCAGATCAACACAACACAACGCTCTTCTATAGAAAATCCAACGCTAGCCACCCATTGTTGAAAGCGCATTACATAGCTCACACGGCACGTTGCACCGCCTGCTCGCTCTCTGAACCATTCTGCAACGCCCTACTCGTCTCTTTAATCGTAGACTCGTTTGCAGACGGAACAGCAAGCAAAGTGCCATTGGCGGACTCTTGGTTCGGAGCCTGGAGTTCTTGACGGACTCGGAGGACGCTGTCTACAATGACGGCGTCGATACCTTCGTTTCGTTGGAGCTGTTGCGGTGTTAGTAGATGCGTTTGGAAATAAGGAGGTGTGAGGTGGTGGCTTACCAGGACGTTCTTCGGGTCGTTGTTCAGCATGCCGTATGAAACGCACACTAGACCGCTTTCCTTGACCACCTTGACTAGTCTCGGGCACATGACCAGAGGGGTAGCAGCGCTGACCACGCCAAGTAGGTTCCATCGGCTAGCGAATCGAATAGCTTCTTGGAGACTGGCTGCGCGCACATCTCCGACGGGCGAGGTGCCGGCATCGGTGAGGAACAGTACGGGAATCGAGGGTTGCTTGAATGACAGCATCAGGCAGATGTCGGGGTTAAAAGACGAGAAGATGATGTTCCGCTTGCCCATCTTGTCGTACACCTTCTCCAACACGGTATCGACGAACGAGTTCAACTCTACAGCATACTGGTCCATCTCCTCTTCTTCAGACTCATGCAGCATGGGATACTTCATCTCGACGTTGAATCCAACTGTTTCTGGCAGCTCGTCGAACATGCGCTCTAGAGTTGTGAAAGATGACTGGATAGAATTGCCACGGCTGTTGCCCTTGAAGCCCTTCTTCTTGAAATCGCGGGTATACTTCATACGCTCCGTCAGCTCGTTCTGACGATCCGTGTGGATGTTGCGCTGCTTTGAATTATCGACTGAGTATGATCGTAGTCTCCGCGTGTTGGGGCGGTCATCCGTGCCATTCGTACCGTTGGGAACTGGCACCGTTTCTGGTGAGCCAGCACGAGAAGATCGTGGCTTCTGTCCCTCGCCGATGTGAAGGAATTGATCCAGTGTGAGTGTGTGTACAGGTGCATCGATACCGGTTTCGCTAACCAGGAAGTCGTGATAGATGACCGGCACGTGGTCCTTTGTCAGTTGGACGTCAAACTCCACGTACTCTGCTCCCAAATTGGCAGCGGAAATGAACGACTGGATAGTGTTCTCGCCAAGTTGCAGCGACGTGCGTGAAGCCGTGTTCTTTCCCAGACCGCGATGACCAATGACCATGGTCGTAGCAGCCATTTTCTTCCAGTAGGTGTGTTGTTCCGTAACAGACATGGCTGGGTGGTGGAAAGGCGTAATGATCAGGAAGTTGAAGTTGACCGTGCCGATCACGTCCAACGTCGAGGCTGCCACGATCGGTACCTTCATATCTCCCTGGAGTGATATACGCTTAGACCCAATGCTTGTCTTGATGGTCGATAGCAATGCCACTGCTCGTCCGACAACACGCTCTTGATTGCCTGCGTACGTTGGGATGATGTCGAACAGCAGCTTGACCTTGGCGACATCGCTTGTCATGAAAGTGATGGGTTCAGTTGCAATGTTCTCCTGGATGGGCAAGTCAATGACAGTGGGTTCTCCCTTGGCACCAGATGCATTCACGACCACCGACAAAGCGGTGTCGAGTTGCGTCGCATGCGCATCGGCAAGTGGGATGTCATCCAATTTTACCGCAGGCGTATCCTTCCTGATGTCCATAGAACCGAGGCTGACCAGAACCATCGTCTCTTTCGTCAGGTAACGATGACCAAAGGTCTTGACAGGTTCAGGCGCCTTCTGAACAGGGGTGTTGTTATCTCGGTTGAGGTTTTTGGACCTTCGCTCATCGAGCGAAGATTGAATCGGCGAGCCAGCTCGAGCGATACGTGTATCCGTGGGAGCGACTAGATGCAAATCTGTTGTGGGGGCAAGTTCCGCCAGCCTTGCTGCTATCTCCATATGGCCGCGAAGTGCAGCATGCTCCTTTGCTGTCCAGCCCGAGTTGTCACATTTCTGCAGATCAGCTCGAGCAGCGGCTAGGATGTCGACCATGGAGAGATGGTTATCAACACAAGCAATGAATAACGGCGTCCAAGCAAACGTCTTTTCAGCCACATCAACTTCCGCCTTGTTCATGCTTGAGCCTTGCAACAGAACTTTGGCGCACTCGTCAAAGCCGTAACGTGCCGCCATGTGTAGTGCAGTCTCGCCACCTTCGTCCTGATAATTGACATCTACACCGGCTTCAACCAAGAGCTTGACGATGCCAACAAAGTTCGACCGAGTCGCTAAAGTCAAGGCCGCTCCTGATCTCGCAATGGCTTTTCGAGACGCAAGTCGTTCTTCAGTGGTACCGCGCCAGTTTTCTGCATCGAGGAGCGCTTTGGTGGTGAGAGGATGTCCACCCATCACGCTGAGATGAAGAGGAGCGTTACCCTCAGCGTCTTGCCAGTAAGTGGAGTCGATACCCTGAGCGACGTCGAACTGACCCCAGTCTTGCATGTGCTTCATGACGACCCGGCAAATGACTACAAATCCATATTGCGCGGCATAATGGAGCGGAAACCTCCCGTAAGAGTCACGCGATTGGAGCGCGCCGCGCTGCTCAGCACGTAGCTGGTCGAGTAGATAGATAAGTAGCTGGACGGACTCGTCATTTTCGCTGAGTAATTGCGTCGACTCTTCTTCGGTGGTCGTACAAGGGCGAGGTTGGCGATTAGGGTCCGTGGCAGGTACTATAAAGTTGCGTGACTCGCTCGAGCTCTGGAGAATACTCCCGTCAGCACCGAATGTATCACCAGTCTTTGAACGACCGATATTGATAACAAGTCGGTGGATGCAGTTGCGCTGATTGATATCATCTTCCTCCTCAAGTGAGATGATGTCCTGCAACAACCTCTGGATGCAGGACTTGGACCGACATGAGATGGCGCGCTGCAAGAAGTTCAAAAAGACTTGCTGAACAGAGTAACTAGATACGCCGTTACTTTTGGCGACTTCTCCAAGCTGTTCGTTGAGGTCATCGACCTTGTCACCACGGATAGCTGTATCCACCGCGTCGAGAAGGCCCGAAGGAAGGTGTAGCGAACGCCCTGGGACCCTGCCTAAGGAGGCAGCAGAATGTGAAGAGCCTGTATCGTCGAATGTCTTGACGTCGCTCAGGCCCGAAAGCCACTCGTTGACCGCCTTCATGTCCTGATTCAAAGGCAAGTTGTGCGCGAAAGGCTTCGGATTGACTTTTGACGCTAGATAACGCTCTTGGAGGCAGACGGTCTCGATCTTCTTGTCCAGCTTCTTGGTGATCTTGATGAATCCTCGACGGTTCACTTCTCCGTACCACTGGAGCTTTCGCATGGAGCCGCGCAATTCAAGTAGCGCTCCCATGAGATCTTGTGCTTCATCCTTGTCGATGCCCTCGGGCAACTGTGCGACTCGTCCGTATCGGCCATGTAGAAGTCGTAATCGTCGAGCGTTCTCAGCGTACTTGCGGTTGTAGAAGCTATCAACATCTTCGAGGTTGCGGTCGAGCGAAAAGAAGAACTCTGAAGGGGAATATTAGCCTCGCCATTTGGCATATTTCAATGTGCGAGATACACTAGATCTTACCAGCAAGGTCTGGAGCTGAGCCGTCCCTTGAAGCTTCAGCAGCATTCTTGATAAGCTTCTTGAGGCCCTTGTAGTTGATATAGGACGCCGCCCATTCGGGGACTTGATTCCGGGGTAGATTCTGTCCAAACTTCATATTGGACGTGGAATAATAATCGGCGGATATCCAAGGCCGGATTGAGTTCTATATCGAGCTCGGGATAGCTCTAACGCGTACGGAGGTCTAGGTTTACGCAGGCGGGGGCGGCAAAAGCAAGCAGATTTAATGGTAGATATTGATTGATCGGCAGGGCAAGAGACAGAGTGTAAATTCCATGCGACGCGCGCAATCAACGCGTTAATGTTGAATGTTCAGGGTGTGCTCGAGGCGACCATTCTCATTGGTTGAGACGGAGCTCGACAGAAGCGCGCCTGCAACATGGTTAAATGGACTGTCAGAAGGAGGGAAAGCCGCAGCAGGAGGCTGGGAGAAGTACACTGGAGCGGCGGATCGCTGGTCAGTGTTATCGGCGTGGTTCGAGAGGTATGGGGGGCAGGGGGGGGGGGGGAGAGAGATGTTCAGATGAAAGAGACGTGCTTGTTGGTGCGTCGCGAGGATGTGCAATGACGTATGGCGACAAGGCGCGCTTTGTTCCATGACTCCGGCGAGCGTGAGCAGAGAGTCGCCTACTTTATACCGCACGTAGCTGCAAAAGCTGAGATGCTTCGGTCCAACGGTGGATCCCTGCCCCAATTATCGCACACGACTGCAGCCCGCTTATACGCCTCTCGCGTCGGCGGATCACGGCGGTGCATGTTTGTCAGCTTGACTCGTGGAGGACATGCGTTCAGAAGCAACTTGTGCGAGCCAACAGGGCAACACAAACGAAGACGGCGCTGGTGGCTATTGTAAAGCTTCGAGGCACGCGACTACCTTCCACAGCGGGACGCATGTCATTTGTCGTGGCTACGGGGGACACGGTAGCTTAGCCGGTCACACGGCATCAAAGACTGATGGACGTGTATGGCGGGGTTGCATTGATACTGGCTATGTATTTTCCGCGCGATTAATACTCAGAGCACCTTGACGGCACGTTTATGCGTCGTGCTGCAGCTCTCTCCGCTCTGGGGAACCTGGCTTCTCCATATCCCGCCGGGGGCCACCAGACCCTTGTCGCTAGGTAGACGGTCGGTCCATCGAGTCCGCGGGCGTTGGAGCATGCACGATAAGGACCGAAGCAAAAGGCCCAGACCAGCGTGGAGGATGACGCTGGAGAGTCAGCTGCATCACGAGAAAAAAAAGGCGTTGCCCTCGTTGTCCTTTCGCTGCACCTTGGACAGGTCTTTGTCCGGTGCGTACTCTGTCCACGCGCTCGCTGGGAAGATGTGCTTGTTGCGCTCGTACCACCGCCTGTCCACGACCTTGGTTATCGCCGGGTCCTCGCCGAAACCTTCCAGTTCCTCGTCCGGTATGCTCGACTCTTTGCTCTTCTTCTTGAGAGGTTGAGCGAGCGGGTCGTAGGTAGCAGCATCTACTTCTGCACCATCGTCGGTCGCGCTTGGTGTAGCTTTGGTGGGCTGCGCCGAGTAGTCAAAGATGGGGCCGTCGAAGCCAGTCACTCGGTTGAATAGGAAGTGGTAGATTTCGTAGTGCTGCCACGGTTGTTAGCTGGTTGATAGAATGCTGCTGGGCCTGATACTCACATGCGGCAATATGACTTCACCTCTTACGAGCATCAAGTCGTCTACGCTTACCCGGGCCCAGTCTCTGCGGCTCTTGTCGCCGCCTACACCCAGCTCTGCTCCGACCTTCCTGGCCTTGTCTAGGAACAGCCATATCTGTTCGCCCTTTTTGATCCTGCAGCGTCCGCCCGGAACATTGGTGCCATCATAGAAGACGAACGGTACCACCACCTCGGTTGCCTTGACTGCGTCACGCATGACAACAAAGTCTTGTCGTGCCAGTTCTGCTTGCTGCGCTTCGCGTTGGAGAGCCGTCTTGGTCATGACGCGCGGCTTGAGACCGATGCTCGAGTTTGCGCCCAGCTTCTTCTTTAACGCCTTCTCCACTGCTTCTGGAGCACAATTTTCCGCTCGAGTGTTTTCGCGAGGCGTAGGCGTCTTGGAGATGCTGGATTCCGTGTCTTCGTCTTCGTCTAGGCCGAATGAGAGCTTGCCTTTACCGGCTACTTTGCGCTTCTTCTTGAAGACGGGTTTCGGCGTCGATGCTCTGTACTTTGCAAATTAGCAAGCATCCAATGACACGATCCCGTGACCATACCCGTCTGTGGGTGTGTTTTCACTGGAGCTGACTGCCGTGTCGCCTCGCTCCTTCTTGTCCAACGCCTCGGCGCGTCGCTTGCGGTAGTCATTGAGGTTGACCAGACCAACAGTTTGCGCCTTCAGCAAATCTTCGGCCGTCGCAGCCTGGGATGTGAAGCGCGCATTACCAGACGAATCTGCACGCTCGCTCGAACTGGACGCGAACCTATCCATGTCCGCGGAATGATGTGGCTAGAAGATGCGACTGCCAGAAGGTTGATGATGCCAGCCGCAAGTGGAAAGGTAACCGCGCTACCGGTACTGTAGGTCGTGGCTCGTCCCGTGATTACGTGAAGGCGACGCGATCGACCGGCAAGAACACTCGACCCCCACTCGAAAGTAGTCTCGCCCCAGCATCCCAATCCGCCCGACGAGTCACGACATGAGCAGCGATGGCGCGCATTGTACAGGACTCGGATGAGGAGCTCGACGATGACCTCGAAAGCGACCTACCGCCGCCCAAACAACCACACGCGTCCACGCAGCCACCTAGCAATGAGACCCACAGCACGGGATCCACGGGTAGGGCCAACTGCATGCGATCGCACGCCGAATTCAAAGTGCTGACGTCTAGTCCAGAGTCGCTGAAGAGAGATATCGAAAAGGCGCACCGCGGTCATCTTCAGTCACAACCCAGCCAGGAGGAGCCGCAATCGTCAGTATCATTGCCTGAACATCCAAACAAAAAGAGAAGGACAACGGCTGATGCCAGTCCACTCGCCCCGTCCTATGACGTATCGGCCAAAAAGAGATGCCCAATCACCTATAGCAAGGCTCCCAAGTCCATCTTCGGCACCTCTCCAACATACAACGCTCCACCCGAGGGTCCGACAGGCACGAGCCTTGCACTTCCCCACGAAACGGGTTGGCTTCTGGAGGGCACTGTGCGTGACGACTACGCCCGACATGAACCAGTCATGTTCCCTGAGCCTTCTAGTACGGTTCCCAATGCGACTATGACCCAACAACACGTTTTGGACGTGATCAATGCTCCGGTGATGGTGGGCCAGGCATTCGAAAGTGAAAGTCCCCGTTATATCCCTCCACCTGAACCATCGATACCATGGTCAGACCTTATGAAGTTTACGCCTGCAGAAGCGGCTGACCAGACTGAATCATATGATCATGACGCTCCTCCCACTCATGTCCCGTCAGCCACGCCAACTCGGACGACACAGGGAGGCTATGAGTACTCTGTATCCCAACGAAGTAGGCGTGAATCTTCCGTTCGTTTAAAAGACAGCCCTTTAAGGAATGAACTTCCTCGTATCGAAGACAATGGCTTGAGCAGAAAGGCAGCATCTCTTGAAGCCGACCCTACCACGATCCTGGACTTCCCTCCAACCGCATCATCGGGATCACAGAACAGCCGTCTTGGGGGAGTTCAAAAAACACCCCGTCACTCAAAGTCCCAATTGGTGCCAACAGGTGGCTCGGACGATGATCTTACGGCCATCGGGTTGCCCAAGGAGCAATATAAACCACGGCCTAGTCGTTCCAGATCGATGAGGGTTGAGGAAGAGCAACCTATTGACTACTCGGTCCGCCCCGAGAAAGTCAAGAAGGTTAGTAAACGGCGACAAACAACATCCGCAATCGATGCCAGCAAGATCACAACACCTGAAAAGGTACGACAGATTTGCGATATGGGATTTACACCCTCGACGACCTCTGGAGCCCTAGAGCAAAATAACGGTGACGTCATACAGGCCATTGACTGGCTGGTCACTAATAATGTTGGCCACGATGAGCTTGCACCACCAAGTCTACCCAAAATCAAATCGATCAAGAAAAAGAGTGAAGAGAAGTCGGCAATGGACTCCGAAGCCATTCAGGACATCATGCGCAATCTGAATGAGTATCGCAGAGACGATCTCCAGGCTGCTGCGCACGACATGGTTCATGTTGCGGTGGCGAAAGACACTACCATGCAGTCGGAAGCCGCGGACGATGTCACAAGACCTCCGGTGACCGAACTGCGTTCCCCGACGAAAGTGCAAGTAGTGATACCTAAGAAGTCTCCACTTGCCGCTTCTAAGCAGCCTTCGAGTTCGGTCAAAGCCTCCGGTAACAAGGCAAAGCGCCGGAAAACCACATTAGATCAACCCGAGAGCGATTCGACTGCGATAGATGCTCCAGCGTCCGAGGCTGTTTCTGAGACCGAGCCCGCGAAGAAGAAGGCGCGTGGTCGGCCCAAGAAGAGTGCGCCTATTGTCCCGCCCATAGAGCACGTTTCAGAAGCAGAGCAACACGAAGAAGCTGTACAAACCGTCGAGCCCGAAGCGTTTCCAGGGAAAGTAAGACAAGGCCCTAAAACTGCACCCAAAGAGGCCGAGGAGATGAAATTTCCACATGTTACAGATTCGACCACTGCCAGTCATTCGAATCCACCACCGAAACCCTCCCCAGCTGTGGCATCAGAAACCCCAGAACCAAGAACTAAACCTACAACTGCATCACCACTCAACACAGGGAAGGTGCCGTACCGCGTGGGACTGAGCAGGCGGGCGAGGATCGCTCCTCTTTTGCGCATCGTGAAGAAATGATCGGACTAAGGCTACCTCCCCTGCCGCGCCGACTATACGTTACATCTGTTATCCTACCATGTACCTGAACTTAATGATACCCACTTTTACTTGGCCTTGCTCTCAATTTCCACCTCTTCGTAAACATCGTGTACAAGGACTAGCTGAAGTTTTTCTAGTGGCACGCCTACTCTAGCCGAACCACAACTCAACATCTGAACAAACTAGAACATGTAGCTATTTGGGCTCGACGTTTCGGAGCCATAGCGTATCGGTAATCTGCTTGGCAGCATCTTCGTAGCGCTCGATGAGCGAGAGACAGCAGGTTGCCTTTGGCTTCGTCTACCAGCAGTCTTGATCGGGCGAGGGTGCAAACAATTCAGCATTGCATCGCACATGCGATTTGCTTGCGGGGACTTCACTGCCGCCCACAGCATTATCGATTATCAAGAGCGGAAGCCAGCACTCGCTTGGGCTTGGCGGTGGAGATTAAGACTGATAGGGGCCTTCCAATACCGAATCGCAACCAGCGGACAGCAACCGAGGCGTTAGCAGTTCTGCACCCCTGGACTTGGCGTCAGGCGTTCGTCCTACTCCTATGTAGGGCTGGGAAATGTGACTCGGAGTATCGTGTTGCGGCGTGCATGACGATGTGACCGTTACTGTTGCACTGTCGCTTATTTCCCAATACTACGGTGCGAGGTGTTGCAACAACGGCTGACAGAATAGACACCGAGAACAACAATCCTAATGCCTGGAGCTCCTACTAACGGTTGTGGCGTCGAAACTGCCAAAAGTCCATCACATGCGGCAACTGAATCAGCAAGAAAGACCGTCCTTCAATAGAGGCCTTCGATGACGGATCTTTGATAGGTGTCGAGGAAGCCGAAAGCGAAAGGGCCTCTGATTCCTACCCGAGACGCCATCGAACGCCACATCAAGCCATCAGCGTGAGAACCACATTGTTTCTGTGACGCCAAGCACCGCACTAGGCCAATGTTGAAATAGACCCCGCGGGCGATCTTCCTACTTCAGTGTATCCGCAGCGGGAGCTGGTCAGAACCAGCATCGCGGCTCGTATATTTAGACCCCGGTGCCTTACTGGCTTGGTCATGACAGGAACAGGTCGGCTTCAGGCTCAGTGATGCTTCTTTGAATCGACGTGTCTTGCGTTTGGCAGCTACCGAGCCTCCAAGGTTGTAGGGCAGGCGTACCAAGACGTACAATGGCGATGGGGATCTGAGGGTCAGCCGCATCGCTTTATGTGGCTTACTCTAGACGCCTTATCAATCTTCTCAGTACCATGCCGTCTCCACGGTCCCTTCGTATCCTACGAAAGTTTCCCCTGGGTCGCGCTCTTGGCTGCCGATAATAGTGTGCTGATTTTGTTCGAGTTAGTTGGGCTCCACCCTTGGTAGCTACGCCACGGGTCGCCCTTTGAGGTGCGTCTACAGGATTGCTGATTATAAGTATATCGGCATCACGCTCTTTGCGTCCTTCACTCGTCTTGCTCCGCACGCATAGCGACCGTCACTCGTTTGTCCTTGTCGCTTAATTCTGATTGACATTATTGTCATACACATTCGCTTTCATCTTGAAAATTTAAACCGAACACAACGATTATACTAGAACTGTAAAACTTAATCCGCTAAGATGCGTTTCACCCAATTCGCTGCTGCCTCTCTGGTAGCACCACTCGTCGCTGCTCATGGCATGGAGGGTATGCCAAGGATCGTTGGTATGCCCAGGCAATTGAGGGCCAGCAACCCTCTCGCTGGTTACAAGGCCGATCATGCTGCTCACCTAGAGCCGATCATTCGTCCCCGACAGTCTGCCGATGGACGTTGTGGTCCGGCCGGTGGCAACCAAAAGTGTGCGGACAACGAGTGCTGCTCAAGCGCAGGATACTGCGGTACTACGCAGGAGCATTGCCAAGCGCCCGACTGCTTGTTCAACTTCGGACCTGCTTGCGGTATGGCCCTTGTTCCCTTGCAGCGATCAGCTTACTGATGACATTCCAGACGCCAACAAAACCCCTGCTGGAGCAAGCACGCGTAATGACGTCCGCACCAAGAAGGGATCCATTCCTTACGGTGGTGCTGGCATCTACGTCTGCAACAACCCAGGAACGGTTGCGATCACCTACGACGATGGTCCATACATCTACACTGAAAAGGTCATGGCTCAGTTCGAAGCACGTGGAGCCCACGCCACGTTCTTCATCACCGGTAACAACATCGGAAAGGGCGCCATTGACGAGAACTGGGCCGGTGTCATCAAGAAGATGTACGACAACGGCCATCAGATCGCCTCTCACACCTGGTCCCACCAGGACCTCAGTCTCATCACCAAGGAGGAGGTTTACGACCAGATGGTCAAGAACGAGATGGCTATCCGTAACATCATCGGCAAATACCCTACCTACATGCGCCCGCCGTACTCTTCTTGCGATGGCGAGTGCCAGGAGGTCATGTCCGAGCTCGGCTATGTCATTTCCTACTTCGACCTCGACACAGATGACTACAACCAGCTGACCCCGGAGAAGATCCAGGTTGCGAAGGCCAACTTCAAGAACGGCATCGACACTCGTAACAGCGGAGACGCATATGATGGCGACAGGCTGGTCATTGGCCACGATATCCACCAGCTGACCGCCGAGGACCTTACCGCATACATGCTCGACTACCTCTACGCTCAAGGTCTCAAGGCTGTCACCATGGGTGAGTGCCTCCAGGACCCCAAGGAGAACTGGTACCGCGACTCTACCCCTGCTCCTCCTAGCACTTCATCTACCCGCACCTCTTCTTCCGCTGTCCCCACTCCTACCGGCCCTACTTCCAAGGACGGCATGTGCGGTTCTACTGGTGCCTCGCAGTCCTGCGTCGGCTGGGTCGGTCTCGACGGTCTCCTCGGCGAGTGCTGCTCGCAATACGGATACTGTGGCAACACGGCGGACCACTGCCAGACTGGCTGCCAAGCTGGTTTCGGAAAGTGCGGTGCTCAGCCCAGCGCCACCCCTTCTGCGTCTGCTTCCGTCTCTGCCAGCGTCACCGGTCCCGTTCCCACGCCTACCGGCCCTACCACCACTGATGGATCCTGTGGTGCCACCAACGGCGGCACGACCTGCATTGGCTTCAACGGCCCCTCTGGCCTGGGCGAGTGCTGCTCGCAATACGGATACTGTGGCAACACCGTCGACCACTGCCAGACTGGCTGCCAGGCTGGTTTCGGAAAGTGCGGCGCCCAGGACGTCAACAGCGCTTCGTCTTCTTCTTCTTCTTCTTCTTCTTCTTCTTCTTCTTCTTCTTCTTCTTCCGTTGCTGCTAGCTCCACTCCAGCTTTCTCCGCCTCTGCCAGTGCCAGCAAGGACACCGTCTCTTCTTCCGCCCTCTTGAGCTCTTCCGCAGCCTCCTCATCCGCTGCTAGCACCACCGTCGATGCTAGCTCAAGCGCCAGCCATACCTCTTCCGCGCCCTCTGCTACTCCCACCACGTCTGGCGAGAAGTCTCGCGATGGCTCGTGCGGTGGAGACAAAGGCTACACGTGCGTTGGTTTCAGCACCCTTGAAGGCGTCAAGTCCGAGTGCTGCTCCGCGTGGGGATACTGCGGTTCTTCTGTGGACCACTGCGGTGCTGGCTGCAACTCTGTCTATGGCAACTGCCCTTCGAGCTCTTCTTCGTCTGCTTCTTCTTCTGTCGCTGTTTCTAGTGCTAGCGAGAAGTCTGGCTCCATGTCTTCTGCCGTTGCTACTCACACGTCTGAGGTTGTCTCTTCGGTTTCTGCTTCGGCATCTGTGTCGGTCTCCGAGCACGTTTCTGCCTCTGCTTCGGCTTCGGCTTCAGCCTCTGAGCATGTGTCTGCTTCGGCTTCTGCCTCAGCCTCTGAGCACGTGTCTGCTTCCGCATCCGCCTCTGTCTCCGAGCACGTTCCCGCATCCGAGACGCACAAGTCCACTTCCGTCTCCGTCTCCGTTTCTGCCACCGAGTCTGCTTCCAAGGACAGCTACCCTACCAGCTCCGTCGTCCCAGAGGCCTCCTCCGAATACCCCGCTTCCACCCCTGGAAAGTCCGAGGCTCACCCATCGAGCAGCTCCGTCGCTGCCTCTGCCTCTTCCGGGCACCCCGTCTCAAGCGCCGCTTCCTCCATCTATCCCGTCTCCACCATCACACCCACACCTGCGCTTCCTTCATCCTCCTTCTCTACCGCCATCGTCCGCCCCAGCTCTACTTCCTGCTCCACCACGGCCTCTGCCACACCCACCAAGCTGCCCGTCTCCCAAAACGGAAAGTGCGGTGAGCACAACGGTGGTCAGACATGCGCTGGCTACAAGACGCTGTTCGGTGTCGAGATGGGATGCTGCTGCAAGCAGAGTGGACGATGCTCCATTGACCCTTGGGCGTGTGGTCTTGGATGTGACAAGGGATACGGCAAGTGCTGGTTCTAGATGCTCGATTCAGTAGTTGTTTTCCTTGACTTTTGAATATATGTTTTGTGGTGAATGAAGGGTGGCTTGTTGTAATAGTTTATGTGCATCATGTAGAAGAAGAATACACGATGATGATGATGATGAAGAAGAAGAAGAAGAAGAAGAAGAAGATTGATCAAGCTTTGTGCAGAGTGTATCCCCAGCGACGACTGTTTAACAACCCACATCTCAGTGCCCTACCACACCACGCGTGGGGTGTACTCCTTCTCCATCCATCCCCTCACCCGCATCCACATCCTTCGGCTTTGGCTAGCCGCTGGATGATGGCTTGGTCTAACTCGGTTGGTAGCCTGTGTATTGTCATGATTTCTTGGTTCTATGAAAGTCGCTTTGAGGAAGTAGACTAAAGGGATGAAAGAAAGAGGGGGTTCTTCCGGCGAGTGTTTGGGCAGAGGGACGTTTGATGGGATGCCATGCGTGGACTTAAAAGAGCAATTGTTTGATTGTTGCAAACGGTCAAGCTTGATTACTCTGAGTCATGTTCGCTGAATAAAGTCTACCTCAGAACGTACGCGTTGGGGGTTGAATTGCGTTGTTGATCTCGTAGAACACGGTGTATAGCCTGAGAGCATGTCGTAGATACGACATGGAGAAAACGAGCCATTTCACACGCCCAAGATCCTACCATCAAGCAGTCTCGTACTTCCGTATGGCTTGTTAGCCTTCGAACGCTCAATGTCAGCAGCTGCTTTGTAGTGATTCCTAATATTCTACTGGATAGGCTTGAGACTGAATTTGAGTCGGGTTGTGCACCATCTAGTCTCTTATGGGGGGCGTCGGATCAAAGTGAAGAAGCTGAGTGAGATGCGGTTACTAGGGGGTTGATTGAGTTGAAGGACAAGCAGATGCGCCCATCACTTGACCAGCCTCTCCTTTACCCTGCACTATTACCGTACTCTACGTTTCTCATCGAATCGCCTCTGTCATGATCACTGGAAAGGAGTAGTTCAGCTGCCCAGTCGTGGCGCATCGCTTCACAGACCAAAGCAATGCTTGTCTATACAAGCCATCGAGATATTCAGGAGCCTGATCGGTAAATGTTACCACAGCCTCTTTAGCCACACCAAAAACGGCATACACGCCAAAATCATCTTACCCCTCAACAACCCGTATCACGAAGATCTTCAAGACGTCCGGACCCCGCGCCGGCGAAAAGGATACGAGATGGTGACAAACTCGACGCCTGTTAGCCACGCGAAAACGTGCTCGTATGGTCGTCCCATCAGTTTGTATTTGCGCCGGCGCGGCATTTGAGAAATATTGGATCAGGGCTATTTTGAGACTTGGTTGCATTGGTTGGCGCCGGACCATATGGGCGGATGTGGCTGGTGACCGGTTGATGCGTGTCATTTCCTGCTAACCCTTCCGCAACTTTATAACCTTGTAGCAACACCAACATGCTCGCATCACCATGCACCGAACCATCTTCCAGCAACGTCTTCCCATCTTAAGCATCAAGGGAGTTGTTTACAAATCAATCAGCGTAAGGGTCCTCAAGATGAAAGAAACAACACGGATGCATCCGGAGAGTCAAGCCAGCTTGGCGCCTACGCCGAAACTCCTGGCGGCACATCAACGCTACCGAAACCCACCAAACCAGCTTAGACCAGGGGTGCACCACAACCCTAGAGTCTACACCTGCGCAGATTCTATGGAAACCTTGCGGCCCCTGTCATGAGGGTCCAAAAGTCCAGATGCCGTGTGGCTGAGTGCAGAAACAAAGTGCGTCGCTTGCGTGATGTGATGTGTCTGCGTTTCGTATTCGCCTCTTTTCCTGTGGCTCTCTTGGCTTACGCACCTTAGTGCCTGCCCTGACTCCACTTAGACATACTTTGGCGAATGGAGCTAGGACAAGCTCCGCGAGGAAAAAGCACGACTTGCGGGTGGCGTTTGAGACTGGACAGAGACTAGACTGATGGTGTTGGTGCCGGACAAGTGGAGTAGCGGGCGGGCGTCGCTGCACGCTTTAGTATATGAGCCTACTGACCCGCGTTTGCGCTGAGCTTTTGCAAATATCCCTTTGCATTGTCGAGCTTGTTGCAGCATTGTTGAGCGTAGTTTTTCTTTCTTCTTCCTCTTGTCAATTGTTGATGGCTAGGTGACATACGTTCGCTATTCTCTTCACCTTTTACTACCTGTCGATCATCCGTCTTCATTCTACATATCCTTGTTACCTAATCGTTCGGATACTGTCGCTACATCTACACACCTTGGAAAGACCCAAACCACCATGGCATACCTTCCATCACTAGGAGCCTTGCTTCTTCCCCTTACGGCACTGCTCGCCCAGCCTGCACTCGCTGCAAACCCATACACCAGCTCCATGAGCGAAACGCCAAAAGACAACAACCCAGACTGTGATTGCTATGTAGTGCAATCCGGCAAAGACTCGAACACACCAGAATACTTCCAATACTACCGATTCTACGACTTCCGAAACCTCCCAGGGGCCATGAGCCAATCGCCGCCGCCACTCAACGACACAGACAACGTGGGTTTGGCATCGACATGGCAACCCGATCTCTTCAACAGCGATGCGTGGAACTACGACTGGGGCATCCAGAACTGGAGCAAGCCAGCGACCGACGACTTCCCCACCCCGATGAACAACTCGTACGCGAACATCTTCCTTGGCGAAGAGGACTCGACGTCCTACCTCGCACTGCGCACCACGCGCATGGAGGACTACCAGACCGCCGGCGAGATTGAGAATGAGCAGAAGAACCTCATGCACGTCTCGATGCGCATGTACGGGCGAGTCCAAGGAGCCAAGGGC
This sequence comes from Alternaria brassicae, assembly GCA_004936725.1. Lineage (NCBI taxonomy): Eukaryota > Fungi > Ascomycota > Dothideomycetes > Pleosporales > Pleosporaceae > Alternaria > Alternaria brassicae. Next base: position 1,598,894 of record CM016513.1, read on the forward strand.
GCAGTAGCAGGATTCTTCACCTTCTTCGACGACACAAACGAATCCGACATTGAGATTCTGACCGACGACCCCACGGACCAGATCCGCTACACCAACCAGCCTGCAGTAGGCGAGGACGGTAACGAAGTAGCTGCTGCGTCTGTCGGCCCCACCAATCTCCCTCGCTGGGACGACTGGCAAACACACCGCATCGACTGGCTGCCCAAGAACAGCTACTGGTACCTCAACCAGAAACAAGTCGCTGCAAACACGTACTCTGTTCCCCGCGAGCAGAGCTTCCTCGTCCTCAACATGTGGAGTGATGGTGGAGAATGGAGCGGCAAGATGGACGTGGGCAACGATGCCGAGTTCCACATTCAGTGGATTGAAATGACGTTCAATACCAGTGGACCGTATGCTGGTAAAGCCCAAGAAAATAAGAGAGATACCACGAGTTTGTTTGGCAGGAAGAGGGCTGAGAAGGGATGTCATACCGTTTGCAAGATCGATGACGTGAAACAAGTTGGTACACCGGAGGCTCAGAGCGGTGCCATGGGTATGGGTGTTTCGTGGGGATTGTTGGCTGTAGTTGGTCTCGTGTCTGTTGTTGTGGGCGTTTAAGACATCAGGTTTATGTAGTAATGATTGTATTGTGTTCAAAGTCACTTCTTGTATCTGAGTCCATCCTGAGCTGTTCCTATCAATCTAGCAGTATAGTCTTCCAATGCTGCTAATACAAGATGACTCGATTAGTTTGCGATCCGATTCTACGAGGTACTTGGGTACTTGCAGCCATAATACCATCTACAAGTCCAGCCGTCCTGCGTATCTCTTCTGTTGGAAACGCTGACGTGTTCCAGTCCCCCCTGGTCCAAGCCGTCTTGTATCTCCTCTAGCGTTCTGAGAGGCACCTTGCACATAGAACCTTCAACTTAGTGCCGCCGCCGACCATCTGGATAGTCCCCATCGTATCTGCGGCATTTGACCAGTGGGAGTCCACCCAAATCTTTCGTCATGGTATTCAACCCCTTCACTTCGTAATCTGCCAGTCCTAAAACCGTTTAGCATCTCATTCTCGGCGTTACGCCGTGTAGTCAATAACTTACTACAAGTACGACAATCTACTCGGATAGAGACAGACGTCAAAGGTGATGGCCGGTGCATAAACCAACGCGTCCTGACGGATCTGCATCAGGCGTTCCAAGTGTTCGTAGACGATGCGATTAAAACTTTGACTCGGATATTGATACAAATGAACGTAGACTAGTTTCAAGTGAAGGGAGTCCCCCGTTTACCTGAGCTTCGAACAGATCCGCAAACAATGGTATCAAGTCCATCCACCATAGCCTGCAGGGTACATCAAGCCACAAATGTTCAGTCGCGTTTGGAAGGGCATCAGGTAGTATTAAAGCCGAGTCCGTTGACCAACGATCTGGGGTATCGAAGTCGAAGAGGGTGTAGGTAGTAGCTCGCAAGAAGGTGAGCGAGGTCAATCGAGGAATCAAGCGGGATATGTCTGGACTGACACTGTGTTCACTTCTTCATGTCTTTTTTCTCATCGCTATCTTGCATGTCGCGTCGATTTCACTTTTGATAGCGACATAATCTCCTGTCATAATTCGCCGGCTCGGAATCCTCTCCAGAATCATATAAATCCGCACCGGCTATTTCCTGTGCCGCCCAGAAGTCGCCTACTTCGAAGCCACCCTCGGTCTTCAGCCTCACTTTCTTGAAACACAGACATAGCTCCGTGTTATCCAACAGAGTACGTGGTAGCTGACAAAAGGACAAACCGTTTGTATCGCTTGCTCTGTCTATCGATTCGTAGATGAGAGGCATAGCAAGGTCATTGGACTTGCGGTAAACGCGACACAAGACGGCGAGATCTCAAGAACGGTGGGTTGCACATGGTGAAGAGAAGTATGGTATTGGTGTATGCAAGAATGTGAAAATGTGAACATGGGAAGGAGTCACTTGTTCGGAACTCTTCCATGGCTCAAAGATGGGGCGAGATTCGCAATGTGCGCAGGGGACGAGGCGAAGAAGCTGTGTTCAAGTTATTACGCACCTGGTACTTGGTGTTGGCCTCAGGCATCCCACGCTCGTTCTGCTTGGTCTTGTCGTTCAAGCAATTGTCCATGGTGTTGTGATGCTCCTTTGGTAAGAGAAGTCGAGAAAATGCTGTTTCTTCACACGAATTGTCAAAAGGCAGTACAAGTGATCTCTAAAAGGGTTCATCGTTTGTCTACTCCACAAGATAACGCGTACCCACGTCCCTGTCTATCCCGTTTTCTTCTTCCCCGGCGTGATCAACGCAAGCGCCTCGGAACTCATGTCCTTCAAAAACTTGCCCGTCTCTCCCGGCGTAAAAGCCAAGTCCAGTTTGAACTCATCTTTCAGCAGCGTGCCTTCCAAGTAGATCTTGAACGGTTTCTGCTCTTGTTTGTTAGCAGTCAAGGTACCCGTCAGTCGCGCGACCCTGATGTCACATATCGCTCCTGCAGCCTCTACCATCGTGTCGAGCGCTGTGTAGACCACGTCATTGATAGTATCGACAGCATCAAGACCTGCTTGTGCAGCTTTGAAGGCGATGTTGTTGTTCTTGGCGACCTCGAGCGCGGCCTCTGCGGTGGTGACGGCGGTTGCCTCCATGCTGATTTTAAGCTGTTCTAGTTGGATTTGCAATTTCTCTGCTTCAATACGTTGTGCCTCCTTATACTTGTTGTATGACTCCTGTGCTCTGTCGACTACCGCTTTGGCTTCCTGTCTGGCCTTTTCGAAGTTGCCCTCGAGCGCGGATTTTGCAGCCGCCAACAAGCCTTCTGCGTTCTTCAACTGATTGAGGGCCTCTTGTACAGCGGCGGTAGCCATTCTCTTCACTGTTTCGAAGAGTTCAATGGCGTCCAACCACATCTTCTTCATGCTTTGGAATGGTCCAGAGTTCATTGTGTCTTTGACTAGCTTTACAGATGCCTCTGCAATAGCCAAGCCTGCTTTCGCTGTTCCCAGGGCGGCGTATAGCGCGCCGGCTTGAATGCCCTATGGTTAGCAAGGTCAGCGATGCTCAATATTGTCGATACTAGATAACCCTACCAGGTCTGGGGCACGCCACCACTTTCCACCTAGGTTGTTCAATTGCCATTCGACATGATCGATTTCACCACGGATTGAATCGACTGAACGGTTCGCGCTTGCCAAGTCGTTCAGTGCTCGTTGAAGTGACGCATCAGCTTCACCGAACTTCGCATAGAAGTCTTGTTTTCTGGACTCTCTTGCGGATAGAGCGACGTTTTCATCGTGACGTCCCTTTCCTTCCTTGTCTTCGTAATTCCTTCGTTTTGCATTGACGTCATTTTGTTTCTCATCGATCTCCCTGTCTCGCTTGAGGCGGGCTTCCTGCACTGATTTCGTTTCATTGATCTTCGCGTTTTCGACGTCATTCTTGCGGATACTCTTCCCAGACTCGGCTTCACGCTCCAGTGCAGCGATCCTGAGATCAAGCGCGTTGTGAATTTGATCATACTCAGAACGCTTAGATCTCAACGTCTTTTGCGCTTCTTCAATTCCGGCCTTGTACTTTGCCTCAGCTGCTGCGACTGCCCCATGGGCGGCCGCAATCTTTGCCTGTACAGCATCGTGGAATTCTTTCAAGGCCTTTCTTATTGTCTCAACCATTCTTTGGATGATCTGTTGTTCAATAGCCACATCGATAGTCCAGTCCGCGTTCGCGAGCTTCCGCGAGAGACTCTTCTCTTCACCTTTACTGATCATAAAAGCTTTCGCTTTGATGCTGAGAAGATCGCTCCATAAGAGCTCGAAGTTGAAGTAGAAGGCTGGATCGGGCATGATCTGTATGTGTAGATCGATGGATGCTGAAAGGCTGAAAATCTTCACGAAGCCATTAAGGATGAACTTTTGTGTCGTCATGTTGAGTTCCAGATCCAATAATGCGAACGTTAATCCAGGCTTATCTGGTAACGTCGCAGTACCGCCAATGCTGAGGGGCCCAAGTTCGATGGTCTGAAGCCATGCTTTCAGTCGCAATCCTTCTGTAGTGAGCGAGCAGTCCATACCCGCTTCATGATCAAACACAATGATCTTTCCCTTGAACCGGATGCCCGCGGGATAGTAGTCACCTGCGAAAGCTACTCCGAGACTGGCATAGATATCAACATCCTTGAGCTGGAGTACCTTCATGTCCGTGGCAGGTACCTCTCTCTCCATGATGGCTCCGACGAATTGAATCAGCTTGTAGTAGTCCATGGATGGGGCGTTTACTTTAATCAGCATGTCCTTGGGATTCTCACAGACGTAAAGCGCCATCCCATATGCGTTATCTGGGCTGACTTCGCCAAGGTAGAACGAGCCTAAGATACCAAGACCTGTGGGTAGACCCGTCGTCATGAGTACAGGCCAACTGAACTTCACTCCCAAAGCAAGCTTCGGGCCAATCGTAATCTGCTTGCTGAGTCCAAAAGGGTTGTTGATATGTCCCGTGAACACCAATTCGCCGGCCACCTCTAATGCCTTGATCTCTGTCGCGAGATCAAATTGTAGCCACTCGCTATTGTCGTTGATGCGCACTTGGAAGCCTCCCACAAATCGTAGGCTGCGATCGCTACCAATCTGAAGCTCGAACCTGTTGGAGCTGAAACGTGGTCCGACATCGATCTTCAAAGACTTCGGTAAGAAGATCGAAACGTTTGGAAGTTTGCTGCCTTTCTTCCAACCAATAGAAAGCTGTGTCGTATCTCCCACCGCGGGCTCCTTGACCTTCCCACCGATCTTTATGCACGGTATCTGTTGTAGGGTAGCCCATAGATAGAATCCTGGTCTGACCACGTAGCCATTTGTGTTGAGATGGCACTTCGGGCTGTCGATATTTGAAGCGACGAGACAAACAGACTTCAAGCGAACATCGAGCTCGGAGTTCTCATCAATAGAAGAGACTATGTCTCTCAAAGAGATATCGGACTCCATACTACCACACAGCACCCAAAACATCTGCCCGTTCTGCTTCCCACCAGTGAAGACGACTCTGATGTCCATAGGCTTGGAGACACCTTCCTCAATTGTGATGCGGCCAGCGACCTCGAGGGCACCATACCAGCCTTTTTGAGCTGTCGCAGGCTGCTTCTCCTTGCCTTCGGGAGAGACTGTAGTAGCCGCTCTGCCAACCATCAGGGTGAGAGAAGCATCATGGATAGTAACGTAGCCGTCGTCTATAGAGAACTCATGCACATCTGCTCTGATAAGGATACCTGCAGAAGTGATGGCGATTGTAGCCGCAGCTAAATGCCTCCCATCAATAGAGAGAGACCCTCTGAGCAGGAGTTGGGCCTTCGAAATCCTGATGGTCAGCTTCTCGCAGGTGATCTCATGATCGGTAGTTGCCAGATCCTCGCCGTGGATATCAGAGAATAACCTCTTTATGTCACTCCAGGTGACTTTCTCGAGTGTTCCTTCGATATACGACGCATCAGGATATTGCTTATATATAGCGCCAGTCAACTTGACTACACCGCTACTGGAAGTCTTCCATTTCGCTGACACGATGAAGGATAGTGATGCGTCAAGCTGAGCTGCCGTTGCTCCACCTGAGAGCAAAGCTGTCTGCCCTTGGGGTCCGGTTGTTGGTGCTAGAGCGTCAACGTCCTGTTTAGACGCGGCTAGGGCTGTATCCTCACTTGGCTTAGCAGTCTTCGGCAGTGGAATATTGATCGAAAATCTTGCTTCATCAAGCTGTGCATGATCGTCAGCCTGATAATCCATACCCAAGTTTATCATGATTTCACTTACTAGCAATGACTCCACACCAAGAGGGCTCCTCCATTTCCCGTCCCCAGGTATGGTCATGTCCAACCTCAAGAAGGACTCTCCAAGAGATGCTTTGTATGCCAACAAAAGTGGGCCAGTCAGACCAGGGAAGGAAACATGAAGTTCGCCGATGATAGCGCAGCTAACTTCTTCAGACTTTGCAGGTGCAAGGAGCGATTCGATCTCCGTAGTAGTGTTGGTCTTACCAACATTGACCTGCACCCCAACAGAGAGAATGGTGACAAGTTCTAATCCCGGTGGCATATGTGACTTTAGACCGAGCAGGGAGCCCTCGAATGTCAGACCGTCCGAGGCATACGTTCCGTCCGGTACTTGAGTAACGCCAAGATACGCAGAGATCCGAAGCGTCGGCTTTGCCTCATCACCTAGGAACTGCTTGAAGACTTCAAACACTCCATCAAGCAAGCCATTGAACTCGATCTCAGTCCGGAGATATAGCCCAGCTGGCTTGTCGAGAATTGGCTTCGACCACCACTCGATAGCCGACTTCCGGAAAGCGACCGACCCAAATGCTGTAGACGACAGATCCGGAAAGAGTGAGCTGAGTGAGACGGACTCATCTAATTCGTACTTCCAGAACTCGCGGGTCTCTCCCTCGGGAAGAGGTGCTTCTTTCCCAGCGACATTGGCGAATACTGGGTCAGCCCAGAAACCCTCCCAACTGGTGAATTTAGGAGGCTCCTCATTGTACAACTGAAGCTGGTCGCTCGTCAGCTCGATCTTGCCGACTGACTGCTTCAAGTTTGTGTCGGGAGTGGCCTCGGAAACTGGTTGGGCAGTTCCAGCAAAGACTGGATCATCCCAGAAGCTCATATTGACGTGCTTGTGGAGAAAGATAGCAGACAACGAGTAAGCATGGAAAACAATACGACAAAATGCTCATGTAGGCTAAGCGAGCCAAAATTCCAGTTCAGAGAGTGAAGACGATGGATCTCGAATGATCGAGCGACGTTTGACCCCCAGAATCTCGCTGCACAAGAGGATTGTCGTCTCGTAATATCTTAAAGCTCTTTCTTAAGTGAAGCGAAGTTCTCGACGCGCATCGCAACTCTTACTGTCTTCGATCAGCCATCTGCACCGCCAGTCACCTAACCTGCATGAGCTTGAACTTGCATACAATACTCTATGTGGCGAGCCAGAGCGTGATGGTAGAGCGTTCAGACAGCCACCATCACCGCGACTGCATGGCATGGATCGTTGAGTGTCAATCATCCTGTACTTCTCCGTCTCCGGAAAGGTTTACTAAAGTTCCCGTCTTGGGAGGTTCTCGCTCTCATGGTAGCCGAAAGTCTCTCCGCGTCGCGTATTTCAAATGAACCGCCAAACTCAATCTTCATAGCTTTCATCCAATAGTAGTATATACTGCGTAGTGTGCATGATGGTACATGAGCGATGTACCACTTGCTCGACCAATTGACCTACGAGGAGAGACGGAAGTGACTTTGAAGCCACAATGACCAAAAGAAGTAATCGTCGACCATGCGCTCTCATGTTGAGGCGACAAAGGCGGGATTCGACGGATCTAGCAATAGACCTGCCCCTAATGTGATGTGCGTACATCGCTCCATGTATCAGACATGAGACGGGAAGCTGTTAGCGTGTATTTTCTTGCGCGTTGCCGAATTGCGACGTTTTCAGCTCGGGTTTGGAGCGCCCCCAGGGTCCATTCTGATGGCCGAGAACGCGGGGAGACCGGAAGCATACCTAGGTACTAGAGAATGCAGCGCGGAAAGCCACGCAGCTCAGCGAGCCACGAACCATGCAAGCGCGTGGGCGAAAAAAAGTAAATAGAAGAACATGCGTCTCTCGATGTGCACCTGTCAGCTGTCAAGGATGTCGGCCCGTCCCGCTTGGCTGGATCTGGCCAATGAAGGGAACCTTGGAAAGCCAAACATCACAACGTTCAGCTGGCGACGCGCATTGAGTCTCGCTTGACTAACCTTCCATCTGGACACGACCGACATCTGCACAGCTGTATGCATGTTCACTGTGACGCCTTCATGGCACTAAAGCGCCTCGGCAGAGCTACGCGGGCGCTCCAGGTCTGATGGCGAGCTGAAGGCCCACGATCTAGAGCAGGCGGTGCGAAACACGCCGTGTTCGTTGGTCAGGTCGCGGGAAAAGGCCGCATGAGAGGTACAATCACATCGATCAGTACCTAAGGTATCATTATAGATCACAACGTAAGAGACAGGCATAAATAGTATAAAGGTACCCAACATCCACATATCATCTCATCTCATCAGCAGCAGACAACTATCTACTCCAAAATCATCTACTTCTCACCTCACTCAAGCAACATCATTTCGCCATGTCCCCTCTCGTTGAAAAGGATAACACCATCTATGTTCCTGCCGAGTACCTCGGTGGTGACAAAGGCCGAAAGGTCACTGTGAGCTGGAGCCAGATGATGAAAACTCGCACACAAGACTACTGGGTCTGCAAGTACACAGTCAAGTCCGGTGGTAAGTACACTGCTCTCCTCACTTGATACCTACGGGCTAATGAATCGTGACCAGGCAACTCGGAGGGTATCATCTACATTCAAACCGACAAGCTCGACGAATTCAAATCAAAGAAGACGGATGGGGACAACTTCACTCTCAAGGTCGATGACCAGTTCCAGTACGGACAGACCAAGGAAAAGACCAACCGCTTCCTTGTGTTCCACGACAAGGGCAACAAGCCTTTCCAGGTCAGTGAACTATGATGGATTTACACGCGCATGAAGAATGACTGACTTGCTATAGCATCGTTATGTTTCCAACACCATCGTTGCCCTAGGAGGAAAGGCCGCGGACATCATTGAGGGGCTCGGCTACAAGGACGTCAATGTTGTCGAAGATATGGCTAAGCGCTTTGTAGGAGACTACCTGCACAACTACTAGAAGGCCGAGGTATGGACCTACAGGCAACTTTGGACGCTACAATCTCTTTGACAGTCTTTGAATATCAGCATTTGAATGAAAAACATGCCTTGACGCACACATTGACTGGCTCCATGCTATAGCTTGTGATGCCATGAATGAAATATCCATGCGTCTCCTAAGCTACTCAAAGTATACCGACTTTCAATATTCGACCATGTAAACCGACGAACGAATAAATTCCGAATCGCATCTACTTATTGCCTAATAGATTCGCATCGATGTGCCACCGTCGTGCAAGCTAGACACCAGTTCCGACAGAAACTTCCGAAGCGCTTCGTTGCACTTCAAGGCGTGCGAACGCCGCTGCGACTACCAAAAATACTCCAAGGTGATATACAGGTTGAATCTCGGTAGACTAAGAGACCTGACAGTGGCGAGAATATAGTTGTTTGACGAAGATTCTGCGCCTTGCTGCCGTAGGTAATCAAGAGAATCACGATTAAAATTCGTGATTTCGAGAATCTTTAAGCTCGCCGGAAAGAGAGATTCAGGTTGAAGAAAATGTTCGGGAGTGCCAAGGGTGGCGTATTGTGTAATATATCGGTTGTCTAGCGTGAGCTCATTCATCTGCGTAAATCCTTGGAAGCTGCCGAAAGGGTCACATGTTCCGCGATGATGTTCTTCATTCTTGCATGTCCATCTGAGTGTCTGTAGTGCTGGGAAATACTTCTGCGGAAATTGACTCAATCGCATGTAGTCGTGACTGCGTCCAAGGGGGCACCAAATATTGCTTATCTTGAGGTGCTTCAGACCAGGCATTCGAGGCGATGATATTATCCTCTCGAGATGATCCTGCGGTATCATGATTTTTCAAAGCTACAGGTTACACAGAGCCCTATAGTGCTAGGGTTTTCGAAGTTCAGCCAGAGCCTCTGAGAATAGTCCCAACCGCTGACCTTCAAAGTCTTTACAGGTCGTAGTGTCGAGATGGTTGTTTCTCCTGTGAGCACCATGTCTGGAGTCTTCAGCTTGTGAAAAGGGTGAGAATTCTGCTTTTGCAACGTCCCCTAACACTGCCGGTGCCTCGCTTGCCCCTCATGAACCGTCTTGCAACTGAGATAGACGAGAATATCGTCCAGCGTCTCGGCAAGAAAGATCTCTCTGCTCCTCTAAAAACCTCGAAATACTATCGCTTGGTAGTAGCGCTATACTTATACCGCGATCTTACCTTCTTCGATCAACAATATGCCAGAATAAGCCTGCTATACAGCTATGCCGAACGATTCTGGATCGTCGAGATTTGGCGGGACATATTCATTCATTTACTTTGACAGGTAGAAAACACGAAAACACTTTTTCGAGTATATACAACCCAATTTTCTTCTCGTAAAAGCTCAGCGCATTTGAGGCTGAGGGTTTCCTCGGGGAACTGGTTCTGCGGCAGTCAAAGAATCTAACCAAGCGATGGCCCCTTCAATCGAATCCATCTGTTCCACAAGGTGAAGAGGTTAAGTATCAACAACCCGACAGCTGTGGAGAGCCGGCAACCCTGGACATGGACGAAACCTGTGCCACCGTTTGGTAGTCTGAAGGCACTTCGAAGCTTGACTCACCTCGCGATAGATGACCGGCTTATCAATTCGACGAAGACAAGCGATCTGGAGCAACCAAACCATCTGCTGAACGCGGAAGCTATGTCGCCGACAACCTTACAGTCATTGAGCATCACTAGCATCAGCCATCTGCGACTCGTAAATCTATGCAGAGGATACCCAGAGGGTCAAGGGCAAGATGCAGCTATAAAGTCCATCGTCGACGCAGCGGCAGTTTTGCGACTGAGAAGCTTTGAGCTTTTCGTCGAGATGACCTCTGGGTATCGGTGGGTTACAGAGAATGTGGAGCTAGATGAGCCGATTGGTCGCTTCTTGCCCGTCATGGTCGAGGCCGTGAACCGCTGTGGAACTACGATGTGCGTTTGGCATCAGGACCAATATGAAAAGATGATGTGGTACGAGCCCGGGAGATCCAACCTCTTAACGATCTGCGAATAGAGGGTAATCATCATTTGCAATCCTTCACCGCGACCATCTTTCTGATGCCATGTGAACTTGAACCACGATGGAAGAAATATACTTGATGATTACGTCATCGATACTAATATCTAACAACGCGGCGATCTCCGTGCCTCGGGCGTAGCGGGGTTAACCATCTGGAGCTGAGCTGCGAACTGCCTACGCGTCAACGTCACCAAGTTCCCTATATTGCACTATCACTGCCAACACCATGGAGGAATATAAAGCCAAATACGCGATACACGAGGCCTGTCGAGAAGGCCAAGGCATGTACAACTCCCTCTCCCGCTACACCAACTCTAACAACCCTCAGCATCCCGCGTCGACTCCCTCCTCGCTGCAAACCCCAAGCTCGCAAGCCTCCGCGACCCAGACGACCGCCTCCCAATCCACTGGGCCGTATCCTACAACCATCTCTCTATCGTGCAAACTCTCGTTCAAGCCAAGTCGTTCGATCCTGATGTCACAGATGGCTCCGGCTGGACGCCTCTCATGATGGCATGCTCCCGCAAAGACGCAGAGGCAGTAGTCGACCTGTTACTCTCCAAAGATGCCGAGATAAATGCGAAGAACAACAACGGTCAAACCGCCCTACACTTCTGCGCATCCAAAGTCAACCTCGATATCGCACGGACACTGCTTGCACAGAAGCCGCCTGCTTCGGCACGGATAAAAGATAAGAGGGGACAGCTTCCATTACATCGGGCGGCGGCGGTTGGTAGCGTGCCGATGATGAAGGCGCTGTTAGATGCGAAGAGTCCGCTGAACGCTACCGACATGGATGGCATGACGGCACTACATCATGCGATGAGCGAAGGGCATGGAGACGCGGCGTTATTGCTACTGACCATGGGCGCGGAACACGATAAGAAAGACAATGATGGGTACGTTCCGCTGGATATTGCGCCAGATGCGAAAACCAGGAGCTTCATACTGCAGGCAGCGGAGAGGGAAGGCATAGATCTGCTGTAGGGAGACGATATACTTTACGACATGCAATGTTGCATTTACGGAGTCTATACGATACCCAGGGTTATGGCGCATTGATCTGTCGTATCAAATACGGAGATTCCATAATTGAGCTTTTGTCTGCAAATGGTACTGGTTACTTCCTGCATGCGTAGAGTTGCCTGGTTAGTTGGGGTGGTACTAGCTCGTGATCATCACTCCCGACCGCGACAGATACTCTCTTCACAGAACCCCCCACACCCCGCGCGTTCTGCACTTCGGACCTATTGCGCAATCGCACTCATCACCTGCATCAGCCCCCACATTCCATCGGTATCAGCAGCGGGGCCTAGTGTCTACCGGCAGCCATCAGTCTATATTCAATGCTTCGAGCCTGAACACTCGGACACGCACGAGTGCGGACAGGTACCTGCATCAAGCATCGACACACATTGATGAAGCACACGAACAAACCTTTGTCAAGCTTCGCAATCGCGACTGTAAACGGATGGCGTTACTCGGGTACCCGACGCGTGCTCATCGTGAGAATGATACGCCATCATGGTGCTAATCGTCACCCATCATGGTCTTCACTGTTTGACTATATAGTTTGCGTGGGAGCATGTATACATCGGTGTATATACGCGTCGTTTGCATTCTCAAGGTCTTTACAGCAAGTACAAGCTGCACTGCTCCTGCCCTACAAAAGCCATAAGTCGCGACCGCAACGATTACGCTTCTGGGGTCCTTACATCCTCTCTTCAGCAACATACATTATATAAACCTACACTCACTTTTTTATTTGGCACATCACACAAACTTGTAGCATAGTACAACATGGCTACCACCCTCCCAGACCCATCTCCATATCTAAACTTCCTCATCTCTCCGCGGATCCCACCCGAACTCGTCCTAAAAACGATTCAACACCTCCCCTTTAATGACGGCTCCCTCATCACCACCATTCGGAGCGCTCACCCCCGTCTCCGCGCCATTTTCAAAAACTACGAAAGATCCATCACAGGCTGTTTTATGCGCAAGGAGCTACGACATGCGGAAACAGATTTTAGCTGCCAAGATGGAAGGTTGAACGTCGACTGGCTAGCGGATTGTGTGTGCAAGTATGATGTCGTAGACGATGTTATGGACGCCCTCTGTTCCAAGCACAACTTCAACGCCGTTTTACGGCAGAATGTAAGCCTTGCGAATGCAGGACTATTACTATTATACAAGCTCGTATCAATCGGTCAGTCAACCATTTTCCCCCGGGATAAATTCTCGACTGACATGTAATATTTCCCTAGAATCCCACACAGACCGTCTAGCATACATAAAGCGCCTGCCCCGCGACCCTTTATCAGCAATCTACCTAATCCTCCACCACGCCACCCTCTCTGCTCGCTACCATGGCTCAGGCTGGATAAACCAACGCACATACGGCCGCTTCATGGACGCCAACCAAGTCTCGCTGCGCTGCGAATTAGAATTCTGCTTCGCAGAAGCTGCACTTTGTCTTGGTCCAGAGTTCATTTCGGATACGCTGCTGCACCACGACACATCAGATGCCGAAACAACCTTATTAAACTTCTACATTGACCACGGGACGCATGATTGGAAGTGGCCTTGTTGGGGGGTGGGCAGGGGCGAGTTTGAGCCGCCGAGAGCGCATGGGCCCCAGCGGGAGCCGGGGAAAGGCAGGAGTCTTTTCACAGCGCTGTTGGAGAGATTGGCAGAGTGCTTGGGGTGTGCGCTGGAAGATGTGAGACCGGGAGTGGAACGAGAGCTTGAAACGCTGGATCATTCGCTTGCGTATCTGAGTTTGGCGGGTAAGGCGAGGTTACTGGGAGGAAGGAATGTTGAAGATGGGGATGGGGATGGGAACGGGAGGTAGGACGGCAGTTTCGAGTTTGCATCTCGCATTTTCATGTTGTATACGACTGGTATTCCTAGCAGACTTGTATATACCCCAACTACCCCTTTATATGACAGCACCACGAGGCTATGCCAAGCCCTTGCACCATCTCACAGCACAGCATAAACATCCGTCCTCCTGTTCAACGGCGAGTCCTTGCGCAACTGATCCACGAAATCAAGATCAATCTCTGCCGTCGCGATCTCACCCTCATCCTCCCAACTTCCGCCGTCGCCCTCATCCCCCCCTAGCTCCGCAACAATCTTCCCCCACGGATCCACAATCATGCCATGTCCCCAACTGCGTCGCTCCCCTTGCTCATCATGCACACCTACCTGCGCAGCCGCAATAATATAACTCTGCGTCTCAATCGCCCGCGCCCGAATCAGAATCTCCCAGTGTCCCGCTTTCCCCGTGGGCGTGGTAAAAGCAGCAGGATACAACAAGACCTGCGCGCCACGCGCCCGCAGCGCAAGACCCGGCTCCGGGAACCGCAAATCGAAGCAGATTTGCATGCCCAGCTTGCCGACAGGAGAGTCAAAGGGGTCGCCGAGATGGACACCGCGTTCCACACCGGCGGACTCTTGCATTTGCGGGCCGTCCTTGACGTCCATGTCGAAGAGGTGGAGTTTCTGGTAGCGGTGCTTGATTTCGCCCGTCGGCGTGATCCAGATTAGCGTGTTTTTTACTTTCTGGCCGTCGTCGGTCGGCTCGTGGATGCCGACGGATATGGGGAGGGAGTAGTGTTTTGCAGATTCTTGCAGGCCGAGGACGAATTCAGAATCGTGGACTGATTTGCAGAGTTTGAGGCCGCCGGATGTGGTTAGATAGTCTGCTGCCTGGGGGGAGAGAAAGAGTTAACTTGGGATCCTTGGAGATGCTGGGGGTCATGCGGGTTGTTGCTTGAGACGTACTTCGGGAAGGAAAAGGGCGGCTGCGCCTGCTTCGTGGGCTTTGCGGCATAGTTCTTGGGCTTGCTTGAGGTTCTTGGCCATGGAGGCTGTTGAACGCATCTGTCCGATTGCCTGAGGATTGTCAGTGGGAGGGGTGAATGGTATGGGGTTGTGGAAGAGTATGCACGCTGACTTGCAGGCCTTCTCTTAGACGATGTGAAGGTATAGCAATAACGTAGGATAGAAAGAACAGGCTTGATGAATTCAAGCCAACAAGAGATACCATAATACACGGAGATATTATGAAAAGTGATAGAAATCCTGAAAACCCTCTCTTGATTGAACTTGAGTGGTGATAACGAGAAGTCGGTGAGATCAGGGCCTGAAAGTCGATGCAAATGATAAGGAAACGGGACAAAGTTGGAGATCGACTTACTGCGAGAGGCATCTTGAAAAGTATGATGAGTATTCTATATCGTGGAGAAGATTGGCGAATCAACCTATCTATGTCTTTATACGAAACTCCCAAGCAGAACTAAAGAAATATTATCGTCGTCGTCAGAGACGGCAAAAGTGATGCCACTAGAAGGACTAGTTCAAATCGAGTAGCCATCGCAAGATCTATGTGTATCTGAATCCCATGTGCAAAAAAAAGCATATCGCAGGTAGCCGGGATGGCAAAGTGAAGATATGGCATACTACGATTCACGTGCGGAAACGATGGCCGGGACCCAAGTCCCCTGTATAAGTTGTGGTCGTGGGAATGGCGTCAGGGCGGCAGAGGCGGAAGGCTGGCCAATCGGCGTTTGTTTGCCTACCTGCGATGGCAGCCGTCATCTTGAGGGCTTGCGCGGCAGGAATCGTGATGACACGAATACGACTGGGGCTGTTCCGCTTACACGAGCTTCCGCTAGATGCAACAAGCAGTTTCGAGCCTCCAATATCGACTATGCTCCACGCATGATTGTTGTTATTGTGAGACTCGTACCCAGCCCGCGACTCCCCGCGAAACCTTATACAGTCGCGTACCACGTCCAATAGACCAACCTGGCCTCACGCCCAATTGAGCTATGAACAAACACAAGCGGAGAACGAGTGTACGGTGAAAGCTAGCGAAGCTTCATAGACGCGGAACAGAGTCGCGACACGTGACAAGGCTGTAAAGGCAAGATGAGTGGGAAGAACTGGTGGAACAGCGCCATCTCAGGCTTGGAGTCGCGACTCGACACGATACTGGCCGAGGATGGCACCCCAAAGCCAGTGGGTGCAGATGCAACGGCCAGACCAGAAGGCGCAGAGAAGGCGAAGACGACGACGACGATGACGGACAAGAAGCTCGCGGTTGAGACAGGTGGGTAGCCTCGTCATAAAGATGGTTCGCATACTGTTCGGAAGGCTAACAGCATAGAAGCCTCGCGGAACTCGTCACGAAGCCGACCCAACTCCCGACTCCAGGATCGTCTAGCCAAGGCTGTGAACAAGGCATCGGAAGCAAGAACCTCGTCGGATCTTGGCTCACGGCCGGCGAGTCCAGCCATAAATGCCGTCACCGCATCGCCGCGGGCAAGCATAGACTCAAAGGCGCCTGAGCCAGTGACAGAAGTTATATCTGCGAAAGAAGAGGCCACAACGGTGAAGGAAGATGAGACGACCAGGCCAGATGGAAGCCAGGTCGAAGAACCTTTACAACCACCACAACCCGCTGCAGAAGTACCCGCGCCCATGGTCTCTTCTCCAGCGACTTCGCGACCACCTACACCTCTGGTAGCCGAGCAACCGACATCGACGCCTGTTCCCACCATGTCCATGCCGTCAATACCCTCCATTGTCACCCCACTGACGTCCTCCCCGCGCCAGTCCTTTGACAGCGACCCGTCGCGACCCTTCGTTGACGGTATTGCCCGGACACCGCCTCCTGGAAGCCAAAGACCCCGAAGAAGTACAAATCGAGCTATCTCTGCTCCAGAAGACATATGAGGAAACACTCAAGGACAATCGCGAAGAGCTCAACTCGCACCTAGAGCGGATCGATACTTTGCAGTCGAAACTGACTTATGTATCTGAGCAACTTGCTGCCTCCGCAAAGGCTGCCAAGTCTGATTCGGAAGCGACACTGGACGACAAGAGGCTGGCGGACAAGGATGCGCAGATAGCTGCGCTTATGGAAGAGGGGCAGAACCTCTCAAAGACGGAGATGAAGCATCTGACCACTATCAAGAAGATGCGCGCCAAGGCTTTGGAGCAGGACAAGGAGATTACAACTCTCAAACAGCGACTGATCAAGGCAGAGAAAAGCATGACGGAGCAGTCGGAACGGGCGCGGCGCGCAGAGGCGGCGGAAAAGTCTGCGCAAGAAAAGTTGAAGATTGTAGGCAGGATTGAAAAGGATATCGAGACTATCAGAGCAGAGCGCGAAGAGGCCGGACTCACGATATCTGAGCTACGGAAACAGCTCAACGATGCGCTCTCACGAGCAGAGGATGCTGAGAGGCGGGTCCAATCTGGGGCGCTGGAAGCTGAGAAGAGGGCTACTGCATCGCTGAAAGAGGACATTGAGAACGTGCGAATAGAGAAGAAGCTTGCCGAAGACCGCGCGAAGAGGGAGCTCCAAGCTGCTAGAGATGAAGCGAAGAGCCAACAGGAGAAAGCAAACGTCTCCGAGCTGGAGTTACGCGGCGAGATTTCTGTAAGTGATGATGACCCTTTGCAACCGGATGTACACTGACATGGGATTCAGAATCTGGAATCTAAGCTGGAGCTGCTCCGCAGCCGCACAGAAGAGGCGTCTTCATCCGCGACTGGTGACTCGCAAGCCAAGCTCCTGCGACAGATTGAGACATTGCAGACTCAGTACTCGCTAGCATCCGAGAACTGGCAAGGTATTGAGACCACTTTGACGTCCCGTGTGGCGGCTCTCGAGAAAGAGCGAGATGAAACGGCAAAGCGAGAATCCGACGTCAGACGGAAAGCAAGAGAAGTCAACTCAAAAGCACGCCGACTGGAAGACGAACTGGAGAGCATCAACGAGCGAGCCCGGACATTCGAACACGATCTGACCGAGCAGGGTGCCTTGGCGCAAAAGCTACAAGCTAGGCTCACACAAGCAGAATCTGCAGTCCAAGACGCACAAAGCGAGCTCGAACGAGAGAAGAAGGTGTGGGAAGCCGAGCTGCAACAAAGAATAGAAGATGAAAAGAACAAGTGGAAAGTAGAGATACAGACTCCATCTTTCATGGGCGAGTCTCAGTATCTCCGGACAGACTCCCCTTCAATCGCCCAACGAAGACATTCACCCGACCCACTAGGCATATACAACCGCCGCCCCCACCCCCGATCTATAACCAGCAGCGCGATGGACCTATCCATGATGTCCCCCATGGACCGCATGTTTGACGAACCCGCCTCCCGCCACCCCTCAAGCTCCCGCCCCAACAACACCAACACCAAGTCTAACAAAATCCGTACCCCCGAGCCCGGCACCCCCCAACGACAAGACTCAATCCCATCAAGCCTATCCAACCTCGCCGGGGGACCCCTCGACACACCCTCCCTCCACGACCCCGACCACGACCACGACCCCTTCTCCACCACATCCCCCCCACCCCACACCCTCGCCTCCAAACTCTCCGTCTCTACCGCCGCCGCCGGCCCCTCTGTCCAACTAGTCGAACGCATGTCCGCCGCCGTCCGCCGCCTGGAATCCGAAAAAGCAAGCACGAAAGAAGAGGTCGCGCGTCTGACGGCTCAGCGCGACGAGGCGAGGGAAGAAGTCGTGCGCCTTATGCGCGAGCTCGATGACGCGGGGAAGATGGGGGATGCGCTGGGCCTGCTGGAGAAGAGGGTGGAAGAGATGCAGGTTCGGGAGGAGGCGGCGTTGGATATGTTGGGCGAGAAGACGGAGCGGGTGGAGGAGTTGGAGGGCGATGTCAGGGATTTGAAGAAGATTTATAGGGATTTGGTGGATACGCTTAAGTGAGGTGAGGTGAGGTTGTAGGGGCGGTTACATGTTCTCAATGGTCAAAGCATGGGGTTTGGTCTCTCGTGTTTGCATTTCGATGGATCTTTTGGGGGCAAAAAGGCGAATGGAACATGCATAAATGTTTGAATACCATTTCTACCACCAATAAACCTCATCAACGCATATCGTACAAGCTCGTCTGGTGGCGGAAAACCCACATATATTCCCTTCCATTCCATTCGTTCGTTCGTCTCCCAGGGGTATTCATTCAAGGCTCCTCTTCTCATCGTATCATAGGAATGCATATACACATCCGCCCATATCCACAAACAACAACAACAACAACAACAACAACAACAACAACAACAACAGCAACCACCCGTCCCCTACAAGAAATACTCTCCGCGACCTCCCCTCCCGGCGGGGACAGCACGCTTATGATCCGGCACAGCGCTGAAGATCTGGAACTCTGGCTTGAGATCCTCGCCTAGATTCATAATGGACGCAACGTTTCCGCATCGGTAGCAGTAGTTTGGTGCCGACCAGACGGTTACCACGTCCTTGTCTTTGAAATGGTATTTGTAACCTTCGTTGACTAATTGATGGGCGCGGGCGATGAGTTGGAGACCGTTGACGTGATTGAACTGTAATGTGTTAGCGGGAGGAGGATGCGAATATAGGAATAGCGTGGGGATGCATACCTCTGAAGACACCTTATCTCCGAATAACCAGCCTGCACCTCTGGGCGAAACAGCCCATGTATCCACATCTTCAGGATCACTCCATACAAGATCACAAAACGCGCCCTCGTGGGGGATTTCCTGGGCGCGGGCTACGACGCGGATCTGATCTAGTGTTCGGATTTCGGGACTCAGACCGCCGTGTACGCAAAGTACCTTTCCGTCGACAATGGCGGCGAGGGCGAGGAAGTCGAAGACTTGGCAGCAGGCTTTCCACACTGAAGCATTGCCGTACTTGGTTTGGCATTCCTCGTAGAAACCATAGACTTGGGTGATCTGTCTCGATTCGTGGTTTCCGCGGACGAGTGTGACACGGTCGGGGAATCTATTGTTGTCAGTGTTGCAGAGGCAATGATTTGGTAGCGGATGCACACTTGGCCTTGAGACACATGAGAAGAGTAAACGTCTCCAAACTAAAGTACCCTCGGTCGACAAAGTCACCCAGGAAGATGAAGTTCTGCTGGCCGTTTCCGCTCACCGTGTTCTTGGCCGCGTCTACATCGGACGCGGATCCAATACTCCGCCTGTCGTGGACGCTCCTGCTGCGACCACGTTCCTCCTCTTCTTCGTCGTCACCCTCTTCATCGCCATCACCTCCCGGGGGACTTGTGGGCCCGGTGTAGTTGGGGTCGCTCTGAAACCTCCTCTTCATCTTGCGCTTTACTTTGGGGTCGGTTATGCTGGTGGGAGGTTCAAGGTCGGCTGGGTTGATTGTGCTTGGTAATGTGACTGGCGGTGCGAGGGGCGCGGCTGGGGAGTCGTTGGGCATGCCACCAGCGACGCGGAAGAGCTCGAGGAGGTCGTAGAATTGGCCGTGGATGTCTCCACACACTGTGACGGGTGTTCTTACAGGCTGGATGTTGGACTCTAGGAGGGGGGGTTAGTCCAGACGTATACCAGGTACTCATCAAGACGCCCGTTGCTCATCGCTTGGCCCTGTCTTCCGTCTGACACGGTAGCCCTTGTGTCCCAGACGACGTACCTTCCATCAGACATTCCTTGACAATCTCACATAGTCGCTTCATGTCTGCCTCGGGCAAGTACTTGCATTGCTTGGCTTGCTCTAGCCATTCGTCGGGTCCTGCGCCCTTCGCCAGGCGCGCAGGCCCTGGCTGTGGGACGTCATGGTCTTTGCCCATATTTCAGTCGTCCTCGAACTCGGGGTTGGCGGCAACGGCTTGTTGCGGTGCCTTCACGTCCAGGACGGCGACAAGGGCAGGAGGAGGGAGGTGGGCCGTGTGACGATGGGGGTTGCTGGGGCGTTGGCTGTAGGGTATCATGGGTCTACGTGACTTGCAGTGAGAGCAAATACAGCCAGCGAGAGGAAGCTACGTCGTCGGCAGCTCGAATGGGCGGCAGTGCGGATACGTCGTCGTGGTGGAGGTGTACAGTAGTTGAGGTGCGGGTTTGGGTGGGGCAGCTGCCGCCCCTCGGCGCTTGCCGTTGCGCCTACGCCTACGCCCGCGTCTGCGCCTGCGCCTGCCATGACCTACTGTCTCGTGAAGGCGCGCCCGTTGTCGCTGCGTCATTGCCCAAGTCGCCGTGTCTGGAGAGTCAAGACAAGCGCCGTGGGTACTTCCTCATGTTCACTCGTTCAAATCGCTGCTCCATCCTCCATCTCGCCTCTCCCCAGCGACACGCCGGATAATTCACCAGGCCACAGGCTGTCTTGGCTTCTTCCACGGTATATAATTTATCCCGCTCTTCCAGCACTCAGTACTGACATATACCGGTAGCATACATAGCGACTCATCGAGGCGTATACACACTTAGCGCCATGGCCCCTCTTCAAGCAAATCCCAACGGCGTCCTACCCGCCACACTTCTTCACAAGAACCCCCCGGCCCAGACGCCCCGCGGTCCCAAGGCTGCCCAGCCCCGCCTGAAGCTGATATGTCGGCGGCTGCCTCCAGGTCTTTCCAAAGCCGAGTTCATCGAGACCCTAGGTGATGAATGGAAGCCTGGTGCTGGCAGGATCGACTGGATCAACTACAGAAAGGGCAAGATATCTACCGAGTATGCCCCCTTCCTCTTCTCTTCTCTTCTCTTCTCTTCTCTTGGCAGCATTCTCATCACTCCAGTGCCGCCAAACCCTCCAAGCCAGCGCGCGCATACATCCACGTCACCAAACAGGACCATGTCAAGGTACTCGGCGACCACGTGCGCGCAGTCACTTTCCACGACGCGACCAAATCATGGCAGGACCCCGCCCTGGTCGGTCCGCCCACGCTCGAGTATGCCCCCTACCCAAAGATGCCTGGTGGCCGCCGAAGGAACGACAACCGCCAGGCCACCATCGACCAGGACCAGGAATTTAAGGACTTCCTCGAGAGCCTCACCAATCCCATCACCAAGCCTCCTGCCGCCGAGAATGAAGGCCACAAGGACAAGGTCAAGACTACACCGCTAATTGAAGCGCTGCGGGAAAAGAAGGCCAACAGAGACAAGCCGAGCGCAAAGGCCAACAGACAGGGTCGTGGAGAGGCCAAGGACGACGGTGGTGAGAAGAAGATACTTGCCAAGCCAGGCAAGGAGAATGCGCTCAACTCGAATGACAAGAATCGTCGCATCAGCAAGGCTGACAAGGCTCAAGCCACCAAGGAGGCCGTCAAGATCCTTAACAAGGAAGCATCGTCCTCCAAAGCACCTGCTTCGACAGCAGACAAGTCCTCTGCCAGTCCAGCACCAGAGCGCAAGCGCGGCAATGTCGCTCTCGCCAAGTCAATGCTGCAGCGTGACCTCGGTGTAGGCTCCACTCCCAACCGCCGACGTGGAACGAAGCGCGAGGTGGGTACAGCTGCGCCCGAGGCAAATGCTCCAGCAAAAGAGACCAAACCAGCCGTTGAGAAGGCCAAGGAAGCGCCCGTTGCACAACCTACGGCGCCAACTCCGGATAAGAATGCGCAAGCAAGCAGGAAGGAACGCCCAACTCGCGCAGAACGACGCGCATTCAAGGCCAACCAGGGCGACAAGCCCAATGAGAAGGCCGCTACCAGTGATGTAAAGCCGCAGACGCCACTGAAGACTCCTGCGCCTCAGATCCTCAAGAAGCCTCAGACACCGAACCCACCCAAAGGCCCAGCTACCTCTCGAGCTCCTCCAACCGAGCCTGCTGCAGCCCGAAACAGCCCTGCTCCAGCAAAGGCCGAGCCCGCACCCGCACATGTCAATACCTCGAAAGCGACACCAGCCAATCCCGTGCCTGCACCTACGAGCAGGCAAGCTTTCCTCAAGCATGCCAACCCCAGCCAAGGCATCACCGAACCCCTCATCGAAGAAGTCATGAAGACATTTGGAGGCACCGACAAAGTGGAAATCGACAAGCGCAAGGGCTTTGCCTACGTCGACTTCTCTGAACCAGAGGGTCTACGGAAAGCCATGGCTGCCAGCCCGATCAACATCGCACAAGGCGCCGTTCAGGTTCTTGAACGGAAGGAGAAGGTTGCCAGGAACCCGAGGTTCAACGGCCCGCCTACTGGACCTGCGCGCGGTGGTGTAAGAGGTGGTTTTGCACCGAGGGGAGGACGGGGTGGTCGTGGTGGTGCTAGGGGTGGAGGCCATGTTGGTCCTGTGCCTGCTTCTAGTGCACCTGCTGCTGCGCCGGCTCCGGCGCCTGTCGCCAGTGCCGATGCTACCACGTGAACAGCATGATACGCATTTATATTTCAGAACGAGATATCAGCACTCCAACGACAGCGCTATCGTATATAACCGCCGTCCACATCACGGTACTAACGGTATCAATTACGCCACGACATGTATATGCTTGCTCGCTTGCTCGTCGTCTTGCATAACCTCTCCACCATCGATGACTATGCGCATAACAAGGCGTATCTGCGGTTTCCCGTGCATGGCCTGATTGGCTTCATAGTATCACAATAAGCTTTGCGAGTATGCGATACCCCCATCTGGCTACATGGGACATGGGATATAGAGTAGCAGGCTATGCGATGCGATGCGATGATATATAGTATAGTAAGAAGTTTAGTTTAGCATGATAGAAGTTTAGTCGAACAAAGTAGTAGGAGATGTGGTTAATGACGTACGCGTATTGTATCTATTTTTCACTCCTCCCCCCCCTTCTGTGCTTGGTAGAAGAGGATGTGTGGTTGGTGCATGTAAGTCTTTGCGAGCCTGGTGTGGTTTGAGCGGTTGTTTGTGTTCCTGTTCTTGTCATTACCCTGGTCCGGGGGGGGGAGGGAGTTTTTCTTCTTCTTCAAAGAGGTGTAGTAGTGTATCAATGATATGAAAAATTCTATCGTGTCTCTCTCTCTCTCTCGTGCGAGATATACGGTTGTAGTAGACAGAGAGAGAGAGTAGAGAGTGCATGGTCACGCAATTTAATTACATGTAACGTAGACTAGATTACACACACGTATAAATATCCTCCATCCTTCATCTTTATTTATCACGCCTTACCCCCGCACCGGTACCGGTAACGGTAACGTGGACAAGTGCAGTGCAGTACAGATAGAGAAGATAAGTGTTGCGGTGGGAAGACAAGGTGCGTGACCTTTTTTGCTGTGTAGGCGAGTTTTTTGGTGGGTGGGGGAGGGGGTGTCTGGTGGTATTGGAGTGAATAGGTAGGAGGTATGGATGAAAAGTGGAGATAATCATAAAGCATGTACATTAACATTTGGAGATGAAAAGATTTCCACATCTTTTCCCCCAATCTAAACAATCGCTTGTGTCTGTCCATCCGTCATCTGATAACATTTACCCCGCCCCCCCCCCTTTCATACCACCAGATGCAAATACCCCCCTGCCCTGCGAATGCAACAAAAAAAAGACAGAAAGAACAAAGAACAAACAAAATTGCCAAAGCCAACTACCCACGAGAAAGATAAGGCTACATGAACCGAGTTTCCTCAGCGAACAAAAACAAAAAAGGGTATCGACAATGTCCGCCGCGAAGCGTATTGGAGAACAGCTGGAGATAGTTTTCCCCAGATCCAAGTCTTTGGTTTTCAACGATACAATGACCCGCTAAATGATACTTTGAATCAAGAAACAAATATAAAAACAAACGCGATACAAAACACGCTCGACGATGAAGATGCTGAATGAAAGGGTGAGAAAGTACGACAACGGATGTGTCGTCAAGGATGGTGTCGAAAATGCGAACATGTCGTTATAAGTAGGCCGTCTCAGTTGTACAGGGTGTGCACCAAATTGGCTGCTCAGGATCGAGAGCCTAGATCATGGGTGTGTGCTCGCCGCTTTGGTATACACCAGCTTGTAGTGTATTAGGAGGCATGTTAGCCCTCAGCTCCTTAGGATGCCTATAAAATGGCTGACCATTCTCAGTAGGGGGAATGACCTGCTCCATAGGCTGTGGTGGAGGTGGTGGTGGCGGAGGGATCTGGTTGTTGAAGTAAGAATCATGATGGTTCCCCATGTTGTCGCCAGCAGGAGGAGATCTCGTGTTTGGTCCACGAGGGAAAGAAAACTCTGGGACACTCTCGTAGGGAGATCTCTCAGCGCGATTGATAGTTGGGGATTTGGCACGCTGAGGCCCACGGCTGGTGCTACGCATGCGTTCAGTTACGCGCTTGAATGTCATACCGAGGTTTTCGCTCACACTGCCGCGACCCCGTCGGTGAGCATGTGGGGAGCCAGTGGCGGAAGCTTGGGTGGGTGACACTTCCATCGGCTTCTCGCCTGGGCTGTTGCCCTCAATGGCAATATTAATCATGCCGATGCCGTTGCCGCTACCGAGGTTTAGTGGTGGCGGAGGTGGGGGGGGTGGCGGTGGAATTGCTAGGTGCTGGAGTTGGGATAGCAGAGGCGGTGCACGGCCATGGTCTTCTGCGTCGATGACTATGACTTGATTGTCGTGAGCCTGGCTTTCGTGGATCGTCTCAGCGATACTGGCCGTAATTGGAGGCGGGCTGTGGCGCTTGTAGTTGATCTGAGGTAGAACATCAGGCATCGTGTTTTGCCGAGCATGGCCACGAGATCCACCTAGAGAGGGGCGTCTGCCCATAGAAGGGTAGGTGGGCGAGTTGTATGAACTAGATGGAAGCATGTCTTGTGGGGGTGCTGATACAGATCGTGAGGGAGGCGCAATAGGCTGACCGAATGTGGTTGCAGGAAGTAGAGGCCCGATGTCGTCAGTCTCGCCGGAATACGATTCTTGATATTGCATATTGTCTGGGATGGTAGGCACCGCAGGGATGTCATCCTCTTCGTTCGGGTCAGCGGTCATATATCGAGGATGACGCATGGCGCGAGGGTTGGCCGGAAGACCGATAGGTACTGATGTCGTTGATGTTGGTCCTGCACCGCCCATCCTGTTGGTGGGTGAGTACCTCTTGGTCATCTCTGGATCCGCTGTTTGACTTCTCTGGATCGGATCACGATACATTGACATTGAGTTCAGCATGTCATCAGTGTTGGACCGCTCGTGAGAGATTGGTCGGAATGCAAGATCACCAGGATGAGGGATGACTGGAGCGGATGGACGCCGAGCCAACGACAGCCTGCGTTCCTCTAGCTCACGAGCAGCTAGAGCCCTCCTTGACAATGTGGAAGGACGCATGCGCGACACACCAGAACGCCCCGAAGTCAACGACTCAGGAGACGCATCCCGTCCGTAGGTCCTTGTCCGACTGGATTCCGTCAAAGCCGGCATAGGTTTTCGGCTTATTGATCGATCTCGTGGCGCACAGCGTTCTGGGGAGGCTTCTCGGCGGCTGTCTGCTGCGCTTCCTGAGGGTCTGCGGCTGCCGCTGCGGTGCCGTGGGCGGACGGGGTCATAGTCAACAAATTCCTCGTTGTCATCGCGTTGCATGGGTTGAGGAGATACCGGAGAATGTTCACCCCGAACAGCGCTTCGTCCGCGACCTTCCGCTGGGCGACGACTTGATGCGCGGCTGGCGCCTTTGCTTCGAGCGCGGTTGGTTCCTTCAGGAGACTCGGTACGGCGTGTGGCCGCTTTGGAGGATGATCTAGTCTTGCTTACTCCCTGTCGTGCTCGACTGCGAGCGGTACGGGTGCTAGCGACAGATTCTGTAACAGCAGGAGAAGCAACGCTCATCTTGTAGAATCTCTCATCATCAAAATCTTCCGTACTAGTTCCTGCTTCCTTCTTGTTTATAGAATAGATTCCCGCATCTTCTGGAGACATTGGGACAGGCGAGGAGGGAGAACGCTTTGCGGGACGGATATAACGAACACCTGACCGTCCACGGTTCTGCGACTCTTCGCGTGTGCGACTGCGAGTGCGCGCAGTACGCGAAGCAGGCCTATCCTCGTTGCGCGAGTTGGAGCGGTTCTGAGCATAGTGATTGGCTTCTTCCAAACTGCTGATATATTGATCGATGCTGCGCGCTTTGGCACTCTTAATGCTCGTCCCGGTCAAAGGTGGGCTGAGCCTGTTGGTGTATCCTGTTTCTGGACCGACTTCGACTACATTGTCCGTCATTTCTAGATGGAGCTCTTGGATGTTCCGGCTTCGAGAGCTGCCGCGAGACTCGCTGTGTTTCTCTTTGAGGGCGTCGAATACCCCCACTGCTGGCGAAGGTAAGTGGTCGTGGGGTTTCCCGGGGTTGAAAGTTGTCGCAGAGAGAACGAAATCCGTAGAACCGCTTGTGGCTCGGCGTGTTGAGAATGGTAACGTCTCAGCTTCACGGCCGATGTTGTCGACGGCAGTTCTCGGGTGCGACTCACCACGGTGGCCTCGGTCGGGAATGGCCAATGATGCGAGGACTTCGTTGTTCGTGGCTTTGCGTCCGGCATCAGATCGCGAAGGGTAGCGTTTCCTACCGTATGAGCCTGGTGTCGCAGTTCGTGCCGATGAAGGCTCTCGCGAGGCATCACGGGCAGCACGACCAAGCCAGCCGTGATGGCCTACGGCCGGGCTGATAGCTGACTCAGCAATTGGCGTTACACCCGCGTTCATGGGTGTCTTCTCATCTTCTTCTCGGACGATTTGCTTAGGCTGGGGACCGCGGGTGAAGTCGGTGACGAGCTTGAGCGAGGCCATCCTGGCCGCTACTCGGCTACTGCCAACACTGCCACTAGGGGGCGATAAGGGCGGACTCATCTGTGAGCCAAGAAGTGCCTGCTTCTGCGCAGAGAAGACTGCATCTTGCGCGCGTGGTGAGAACCAAGGCTCAGTAGTTTCAAGACCCATACAGGAGAAACATCGCACTGCTAACTCCGCTTTACCGTGTGATACTGCATGCTCTCCCCATTTTCGAACTAGGAAGGATTGTCTTTGCCAGTCAGTTGGGAATGTCAAGCATGTGAGTAAAATAGCCTCCATGTAGTATTTGCGAGACACGTATACTTCAATAGCGTCGTTGTGTTCACCCAGTCCAAGGAAAATCGCGACAGCGGGGTGAATGTCTCCCTTCTCCAGAAGACGCTGAACGAAGGCCTCACCAACCTTCTTTTGCGAGCCATGGCCCATGTTGCTCAGAGCCAACAACATCCAGTCGGAGGAAGTCATCGACTCAGAGCCAACCATGGAGGCCATGAGGTCAGCACCGAGGTCGCCAAGCCACTTTGACAGAAGAACAGCAGCAGCTGAGCCAGGGGCATGACGTGCCAATTCGTCCTGCACCAGATCCTCAATGTCCTGGTCCCAGCCAAAGACGACCTTGAGCATGTTGAGTCGAAGGTCGTCTGGAGTGCGTTCTGGCCCGAGATCTGTGGGGCGGAAGGGTACGTCGCTCAGCCTCGTTTTGGTGAATGGAAAGAGATCCATGTGTTGGTTCTTCTTGGATTCGTCTGGGCTTCTGAGAACCTCTTTGCGTAGAGCTGAAGAGCCGTATCTAGCAGAGGATGCAGCGGATGATATTGATCGGATGGATACGCTCTCACGTGTTGAAGTGCCAGCCATAGAAGATGTTCCGGACGAGAAAATGGTACCAGAACCACCCGAGGTTTCTGATCGCTTCGATCTGGTAGACCTCTGTGATGCCGATCCGTGCGACGGTCGGTCGTATCGGTAGCGTGGGGCACGACCGCTACCAGATGATCGTGAGCTCTGAGATCCTCGACTGGAAACGGGACTGAGGGGCCCAACACGATCGCGGCGCTCCTCTTCGAGCTGGTCCATCTCCATGGCAATCTTCTGAAGCGGCGACATGGCGACACCTTCATCAGCACTGCTTTCTGACTCGGCAAGCATTAATGGGATCGTCTTTGACTTTGATGGGAGAGCAGTCAGCGGGGTCTCGGTTTGCTGCTTCTGTTCGTCGAGAGAGCTGGGCGGTGACGGAGGTGTATTGGCGGGTGCATGCTGAACGTTAGCTACCACGGTGGCCGGACCATTACTGGGGTTGATGTCGTATTGTTGGATGCTGGAGTTGCGCCCAATGGTGAAGAGCGTGGCAGTAGGCCCGTAGTTGCAAATGGCAGCAATGCCATCAGTCGTCGGCACGGTTTCGTAGGACACTCTCTTGGTGCGGACATCCCATGCGCAGGTTTGACTGTGATGTCACGTGTTAGTTTGAAGAGCGTAGTGGAGACGCAGCGCAGGATACGTACCCTTCAGTGTACTGAACGATTCTGCCATTCTTGGACCACGCGAACCAGCAGGGGCCAGGTTCTCTCTGCTCCTTTTGGTTAAGCACGCGAATCACACAAGGGGTATCGCTGCCATGCTGGGCCTTTGGCACGCTCCATACTCGGAGATCACCGTCTGATGTTTGGGCAGCCAACATCTCCGACTTTTGCTTTGACGAAGAGCCATGCCAGGCTAGCCCAGCGATAGGGGATGGGTTTCTTGGGGTGGTGAGGGTGTGCAGGATGGTGAAGGATGGCTGCAGGGTGGCAATTAGAATGGAGCCATTGAGGTATCTGGAGTTGGTTAGTAACAATCCTGGTGCTCTGTCGTTCCGCCTATACGCACCCAATGGCGAATGTTCTGCAGTCTGAAGCTGGTGCCAGTGCTGTGATGGGGTCGAAGATGGTTCTCGCCGAGAGGTGTTCGGATGTGGAGGGCTCGAACAGGATGATGTTGCCCTGCGCATTCCCTATTCACATGTCAGCACCAAAACAGGCAATAGCGACTGCCAGACCCAGACACTCACCAAAAGCAACGTTTCCATTCCTCATCCATGTCGCCACTCTGATCTGCTCGTACGACGCAAATCTCGCCACCTCGTCGCCAGTGAACAGGTCCCACACAATTGCAGTTGAGCCGGCATCGTAAGAGACGACTAGCCGGCCTGCTCCTCGCTCGCTCGTTGTATCGACTGATATCCACGACACATCTTCCCGATGCCTATCAAAGCGTCTCTCCACGGCTAGTGTGTCGTGGTGGAGGCATAGGATTACGTTGCGTTGTGCATAGAGCAGGAACGAGCCGGTTGCCGCACAGGGCTCGAATGCGAATTCATCTTGGCCTGGCGTCGGGGGTTTAAGTTCAACGTCTGTCGATCGAACGGAATTGCTTTTGATCGAGTTCGAATTCGCGCGCTGTCTTAGTCCATTCGACATGGTGAGAGCTGGATCTAGGTTGGTCGTCAGTCGGGTCAAGTCCGTAAGGGCCCGCGAAGCGCATAACGATGAAGACGATGGCGATTTGGGAACACGGGAGTACAATCAGGAGCTTCCACAAAAGCGAGTATGAAACTGCAAGACGTCAGGGGAATCCAACTCACTGCAGATAGCAAGGGCGCGCTAAACAGCAATGCGCTGACAGCTCCACGGCGTCTGGAGGAGGGTACCCTTTGGCCCCGCCTCGGTCTCTACAGGGATCAAAGTTGAGGCGGTTAAACAGAACCTGGGTACCGCTTTCGTCTTATGCGGAGGTATAACAAGGTGCAGCTGAAGAGACTGACGAACAAGCAAGACAGTAAGAAGGTAGAGAAAAAGCGACAACAGCGCAGGCGATGTGTGAGTTGAAGCGCGTGGACGCCCGCCTATCACTAACGGCGCTTAGAGCTCAAAAGCCCGACTGATACTCGCTCGAAATAGTACGAATAGCATCGGTTGGTGCCGTCCAGCCAACGAGCAGCATACCTGGCACGAAAAGGCATCAACGGGCTGGGGTTGAGCAGCCTCATTCGCTCGCCAACTGTGAAAGGTCGACATTGAACCTCCGGGGACTCGACGAACGAAGCAGACGCATGCTACAATCCTGGGAGCCAAGTTGGTGACACCGCATGTTAATGGTTAGGTTCGCGCCGGCGTGCCTGCGTTGGTTTGGAAAGTAGCCTCTCAGAGCGCTGAACAGCACAGGGACGAAGATGCAGAAGACTGGGGTCTAGATGGCACACGGGACGGCCGAGCTGATTGGCTAGCTCATGTGCCTACCGCAACATCGTCACACTTTCGCGCTCGAAACCAACGTATCAGCAAGCGGTACGGCCGCCTTGGACCGGCCCGTAAAGGATGATCCCTACGTGCTCAAATATGCGACATGCCTCGTCGACTCGATGCATATAACGACTCTCCGTTCTCGACGCTGGCATGACTCTTTTCCAAAGTACGGTGACGGTAGCGCCATCACGACCTGTTCACAATTTTCCACCTGCCGCTTGGTCAGTCGTTCACATACTGGAGCGCCCATCGTCGCCGCAGCTAGCGCATCGTGCCCAAGCTTCTGCGCAACAGACTCAACCCACAGCGTTCGGGAGCGGATGTGTAAGTTGGTGGCACAAAGGTCACGGTCCCTGAACGACTATCCTGCACAAGCCATGGCCCGTCCCGGAAGAAACATCAAGACGTCGCGCATGACGTGGGAAACCCCACGACATGGTAGTTCCGACTTCACATTCGAATCCAGTCCCTTGTATCGCGGGGCCATTGTAACGTCTTGCAACCCATGCTCGACCAACGTGTTGATACCTACATACGGCCCAAAAACTACCTGTTGTTGTTGAACCAAGCACACAGCATAACGTGCAGCTGCAGAGGCAGAAGACACGGAAGCACACGTCGTTAACCAAGCACAATCGATCTACTCCCGCCCCGTCAGCTCCAGGCAAGTCAAAGCTTCGCCGATCTGACATGCGAGCTTCGTTCCCCGGTCGTGATATATGCATGCCAGTCCATAGTGGCTACAAAAACCTCGTGTTTCTTCAAGTGCCCCGGCTCGGCGTGAAGAAACAATTTAGCAAAACTGCTTGAAGCCGTGTCATTAGCTCTCAACGGCGTCCTACACCGTTCGAGCTATGCCCAACGGTATCGCAGAAACGGGGGTGGGTGTCATGGAGTTGGGCACACATTGCTAGTTTGCGTGATGAATTATTCACACGTCTTCAAGCGAAGCGCCCGACTAAGGAGCTTCATCCTGGTCTCGTTCTACACCGTCTACCAGCCACAAGTATTTACGCCCCTCTTCTCGTACTGTGCTGTGCTGTGTACTATTCCTCATGACAATTCGCAGGAAAAATAGCGGGGGATGCAAAATTGCAAAAAGGCTTTCGCACAAATCGCGTGTCGTTCCCAGACAGAAAGCGTGCGCTACTACTCTAACTGAGTCAAGCATGTATCGCTGTCCACGCTGCAGGTCCAGCCAAACTGTACTATGATACAGCATGGCCAATATACGGACCCGCACAAGGTACAAGAAGCTTCGAGTGCTAGCGAACGACCCCAGCAAGATTTGGAGAAGAAGTTTGTGTTGGGTGATATGGACGGGACGAAATGAAGCTTTTAGACAAGATATTCTCCTACCATGATTCAAAGAATGCACATGGCGAGGAAATCACCCAAATTAAGAAACGTAGACCTAAGTTCAGCGGGCAAACACTATCTATCAAACATTGCAGCCGACAGACAGACAGTCATGCAAAGTGACGTCGCTCCAGCAGCGCCCAGCAGGCCGTTCAGCGACTTTGCTTTTTCATTCGCGACCTTGAAGCATGTATGTACGTATATTGTGAATTCCCATCACGAACGCAGATGCAGATGCAGATGCACTGCAATGCAATGCAATGCAAAAAAAAGAAGAAGAAACATGGTAGCAAACTACTCAAGGCCCGCTCTGGGCACGCCACACATGTCAACAATGCACACATGTCGAAATTCGACCAAGAACGCCTCTGTCACATTTCACACAGACACACACTTTATCCGATTTCAAAAGTATTTTCACAACGAAAGGCGCAATCAATCTGTTGTGGAGAAGGAAGTTCTCTCCATTCTCAAAGTAATAAGATGCAATGCTGTAAAGTTTGGCAAATGGGGTATCTATCTAAACGATGGCTAGGCTAAGGGTAATGGGGGTATGGTGGGGGTATCAAGTAGAAAGGGAATGAAGAAAAAAACAGGCGAGCGAGGGCATGGGCATGGGGGCTTATCAGCCACAAACAAGCCGCCCGCCGCCCGCCCCCAGTCGCTCCATTTGCGCACAACACACAAAGTGGGCGCACTACAAATTTCGCATTCCGCATTTCACGCGGAAGCGGGGGGGTATCGAGAGAAGAAGGGAGAAGAAACAAGAACGTAAGAAAGAAAGAAAAAAAGAAAAAAAGAAAAAAAATCGCCGTCGAATCCTGCAAAAAACGCGAGGATGTTCGTCACAAAATTGCTGCTTTCCTCCAATCCAATCCAATCCAATCCAATCCGTTCTTTCTTCCATCCGCGACAAGGCGGGCTAGAATACCTCGTCGTCCTCCTCTTTCTATGATCGCCGGAATCTGCGCAAGAGCGCGGTCTGGATGCACTTGCGCAGACGCGCACGCAACCAACCAACGACGCAAGTGACTGTTGCGCCCTGAGGCTATCAGGCATGTGGTACACATCTTACAGTGCGTCGAGATAGGGAGGCATCCACGTCCACACCGTTGATAAGAATGGCAGTGTGACTGAGACTGACATGCGGAGGGGGCGTGAGGTTGGCATCCACCAGCTCCCGTTACATCTCGAGGTGATTGGATCAAGAGGTAAAAAAGCGTTGTCAGGTTGAGTGAGGCGCAACACGCGGCAAACTCAGGGTCCGGTGGAGGGATGACAAGTGAGGCTGACTGTGGCGGGTGACTATGCACGCATGTGACTCATCCCGTGCCAACGCGCGCGCCTACCAACATGGTGACGTTGATGTAGTCGAGCCACGTGACTAACGAGGCCATTAGTCTCGCATCGCAACCCGATGCAAGCGCGGTCAAACTTACAATAACACAAAGGCTATCGCTTGATTGCTGTGCTTGCTCATTCCACCTGCTCAGGCGACTCGGAAATGGGAGTCATGGGCTTGGAAGCGCGACGCTGCTTGCCACTGCTGCGGCGGCGCTCGCTCTTGGGCTTCTTGGGCGCGTACAGTGGTGGCAGGATGGGAGCTGCCGTGGCCATGGGGTACACGCGTGGCGGAGCGGGCGCCTTGTCGAGGAACGGGCAGGCAAAGTCGTCGTCAAAGTCCTCGCCGAAGAGGTCGGCGTCGCTGATGTAAGAGGATGGTGGGCTGCGGTGGTCTAGCGATGGACCCACTGGCCATGATGGGTAGGCACATGTTGAGCCGCGGGATGATGATGACTCGGTGGAGTAGTTGCTGTACAGCGATGATGTGGGTGAAGCCATGTTTCTCGGCGAGATGCTGATGGGCAGCGACTTTGATGGCGAGGAGCCTGGAGATGCTTCGAAGTGCATGGCGGTGGTAGTGGTGGTGGTGGTAGTAGTGAAGGTGAGTGTGAAGGTGAATATAGCGTACGGGGTGGGTCGCTATTGTATATACACACTTGCGGGCACTTTCGGCGCTACGAGATTGCTGTGTGTTTTCGTGATTTTTTTTCGTCACTCTCTAGTGTCGCGGCAACTGGACCGAGGCGCAGGGGCGGGCGATGATGTATGACGCCGATGGTGGATTTTGGGGGGGTAAAGCAGGGTTGCGGATGCGACTCCGGTAGCGTCGGGCTGCGTCTCGGAAGGCGATGTGGAAAGATTTACAATGTGTGGATCTGGGAGTCTGGGTCTGGTCTGGGGGCGTCTTGTTAAATAAAAAGCCACGGGGTTGCTCTTGTCCAAGCCAGGGTCAGGAGTTTGAGTCAGTCAGAAGCAAATGCTGTGTGTGTGTGTGTGTGTGTGTGTCTCGAATGAAGATCAGATCAGATCAAGGGCTGGACGCGGGGAGGGTTCCATATATCTTCCGCCATGAACAATACACTCTCCATGCCTCGCTCCGGACCGCATGAAACGCTGTTATCTGGCGCTTTATGATTTGTCTTTTGTTGTGAGTCGGTGAGCGACCGCTCTTTGGAAGGGGTGCACTGTGGTTGGCGGAGCTTCCACGCAGCTCAGACCGCCCCTTCACAAAGGCTGCCAATTCTGGCTACCTTTGCCGTCAGCCCCGTATGCTCCGCTGCGCCTGCGAGTCCATGGCCGGGTGTCGGGGCTCCTCGACTTGCGCACATGCAAAATGCAAATAGGACTCGTCCACAAGGCCATGCTCCATCAGACCGTCACGCTCTACGCTCTGCCTTGACGTCGCCGGCGCAAAAGACTCGAAGCCTGCGTCGTCACTAGCAACCGCCGCTTCTGGCCACACGTTGCTTTGCCAGGCTGCATGTTTAAAAAGCAGCTGGGCAGGGCAGGGGGAATGTGACTGCGACCGTGACAGCACGCCCCACGACTCATTTGCGCCACGCCCGTCTCCGCGAGAGTGACGATGCAGATAAGATTTGGTGGCATGGCTGGATGCAGTAAGCTTAGTGTCAGAGGATCATTTCGGGGAACAATAGGGAGGAGACCCTGGCTGCCATCCCCACGCTCTCACCCGGCGGCGTCTGACATGCGCAAAAGGAAGCGCAAACGCATGCCCCGGGTCATTGTCCGCTTCTCCGTGCGCCTTTGTGAAGTTGATGGCGATTGTTTTGGCCGAGGTTGCCTAAACAGTCCATCTGCCTGTTTGACGACTTGGTTGGGTGTCGCACAGTGTCCAGCTACCTTTGCCGTTTCGAAACGAGGCCACGCCACAAAGCCTCCTCAAGTCTGAAGCATGTCGACGACCATCTCAGGGTCCAGTGGATGGATGAGGTGCCCACCCGCGGCCTCCGAGTCAATTTCTAGCCTGCGGGTCCCTTTCACAACCTCAGCACCGGTAGTCTTCCACACCCGGCAGGTACTTTATAGCCCGTCGGGCCAAGTAGCAATGCCACCAATGGCTGGCGCGAGGTACATGCCGGCACGGCATCAATTGTACACTCCAGTCTCCGCCCCTGCCACAACCGCTGTTTTCGCTCCGTGCGACCGTTCGCAGGAGTCATACGTGCAGCCGCTGCGGATTCGTGTCTTGCCCCCGAACAAAGTCCAGCAACCTTTTTTTTTCTTCTTTCTTTCTCCATCCTCACCGTCCAAACGCGTTGCTTTCAATTCTGTACAGACCCTGACTGCTTACGGCTGACGTGCAGCGTGCGGGAGGCTGAGTCGACATGTGGTAATACGCATTGCATGCAGTAAGCAGACCCTTCCGTTCACATGCTCACTCCAACGCTGTCGGCGGAGGATACAACCCTTTATGCGTATAAATTGGCAAAGACGACAAAGGCATCAAACCACCCTGCCGCTGCTGTAATCCCCCCCCCCCCGTCTTTGCCTGTACACTGTGCCGGTAATCTGGGGTCGGAAGCAGAAAACCATCCGTGCTCATGTACGGAAGCTTCTTCCATTCTTCCACGCGCTACCCGACCACGACAAGGTGTGCTCGTGCACAGCTCCTCGCATCGCGAAACACCCTTACCGCTCTCGCCGAGCTTCTGTTCTACCCTTTAACCCACTTCCATGTTAAAGTTTTGGCTCAGTTGCCGACTCTGTCAGAAGGTCCGTCAGTCATATGGTCCACGTTACCGCTCCTTCTAGACCTCTCGCTATTGCTGCACAGAATGCGGGCGGGGGTCGACCGAGCTTGGAAGGTTTCAAACCGCGCTGAACAAACTTTGCTTGGCTGACACCATGGGCTCCCCTGTTTGCAAGTTTGCATGCAAGGAACCACATCGCTGTTTTGGCAAACGCAAACTTCACAGGGCAATGCAGGGTCTGCAGACCCATGAAACACCACCTGTCCATGATGACGTTTGTCCCACAACCGACACTAGTCAACATCCGACGAAGCAAGTGTGCCGCCGTCCCCATTCACAACCCCATGTCGAACCCCGTATCACTTACCTCGATGCCATCACCAACCTTCAACTATGACGTCCAAGGGCAGCTAATCCACACTGAACCCGCGCGCGGCCTTACTCTGTCCTGCAGCTCGTGCAAACACGAAGCCGTCGCCAAAAAAGTCTCTGCCATGATATCCACATGCCAATACGAAGTGGGCAGAGTTCATCTCGGTCAAACTGCACGTGAGTGGATCGCTAGCATCATCGTGCTTATGGTGCGGCTACAGCCTTTGACTAGAAGCCCGTCATCCTCGCACATGCAAAACCCAATGTGGACTCGCAACGATTAGACCGACTTCAAACTAGGTAAATATTTATTCCAGCTCTCCCATGTGGATATGCATGAGGTAATACTTCCGACGTCTTTTCGTCAGACTGCGCACCCACGATTCATGCGTGCTGGCGAAAACCGGCCGGGTGCTGTGGCTGTGGAGCAGGTGTTGGAGCCTCAAAACACACACCGTGCAGTTGTGGTGGGTGGATACATGTTCAGAAGAAAGAAAAATCAACAACCCGGCCGCGGTTCGAGCATTTCGAACGGCTCGAGCAGAGAAAAAATCAATCTCTTGCCAACGTAACAACTTGAACTACACTCCAACTCTCGAAACACCCGTGCCAGAAAATCCAGACCTAGCCTTCAAATAATTACTACCAAACCATCTACACCTTCCGCTTTTGGAAGTGTAACCGCCAGTCGGCTTGTTTGCGAGTGATGGACAAACGTCCTGTACCATGGAATTACATATCGCGGCCTAGACCCCCCGCCGTTGCCGATCAGTAAATCAGTCCCGCATCTCGATGCATGGTCGCTAGGGTACTGGACAAGGCAGGCAGGTAGGTGCACGGTACGGTGAATGGCGCATCTAGGGAAAATACCATAGTAATCCTAATCCCTTTACTGTGCAAAGACGCGATAGTGCTTGGTCGCTGCTCCTTCCACGGCTGGAAATTCTTCCGCTTGTAGATGAAGGGAGGAGGAATTACGGTAGCAGTGGTAGTGGTGGAATGGGAAAATTGAAACGACACGGAGAATTAATGGATTGTGGGAGAGCGAGATGATGTGGGGGGGGGATGATATGTATCTACGGTAGTGCGAGATGATGGGAATTACCGAATGGAATTGTGAAGCTGGGATCGTAAGGTAGTAATTACATTGCCGTATTGCATATCTATTGCAAACAATGTACTATAGAGTACTCTAATACCGGTACTCTCGCCATGCACCCCGCCAAAAAAAACTCCCCTATCAGCAGACTAACTACCTAATCAAACACCCACCCACCCACACAGCCATATACCCCATCTCCTCCTCCTCTTGCTCGCAACCCCATACACCGTGACCCTGCACCTCGTAGTAACTCCACAGCACCCCAATCCCATCTTACCATCACCTTGAGAAGCAAAGAAAGTCATGAAAGCGGTGACACTGACTCACCGCTCACCCCGTCCCAACACCGCACCGCACCGCTCACCTCCATATCGTACATGTACATTATGCACTTGCGCCACCTACTTACTTACTGCAGAATGCAAGAATGCCGATCCCGCGCCTTCCGCTGTCGGAGTGGGTACGTTGTATTGGGATGTGATAATCCGTCGACGACGAACGGGCATGTGAAGGCGAGAAAGGCGAGGAAAGCAGGGCACGCAGGGCCACGCCCAGTCATACCGGTATGTAACACGCATACATATATACACAAGGCGGCAGATCAGTCCAGTCCTCGAGGCGCCTGCCTACGGTACGCTATGTGGTGGGTAGATTATGTTTGCTAAGCTTGGCTGTACTGTACTGTACTGTATGTACAAGGCGGCGGTCGGCGGTTGGTTGGTTGGTTGGTTGGTACATGACATTACCTACAGTGTGTCTTCTTCCTTTCTGCCCTGCTTGACTTGACCTACATGCATAGATAGTCCGCCTTCCGCAGTGCAAGCCGCGACACGGGCGCTTTCGTGGAAATCCTGCGTCTCGAGCTCGTAGCTCACGATAGGCTAGTCAGCCAGCCGTGTTTGTGTGCATGTATGTCGTGCATATGTCACTTGTTTCAATTGTATTGCTCCAATGGTACCTCACGCAGGGTACGTAGGTAGCGTAGCATGGAGTGATGAGCGATCACAAGGGCGCTTATTCCCCCCCCCTCCCCCTCCCCCTCTCCCCCACGCCACGCCATGCACACAACGTGATATGTAAAGGTACCCTTGTACATGATTACTACGGTAGGTACTCCGCTTGTGTACCGCGGGTGATGCGCATACTCTCGTATGTGCTCTAGACCTTGTTGTCATTTTTACCCCCCTCCATGGCAAAATGCGAGAATGCGATCGCCGCAAGTTCCGAGGATATAGCGGTTATTTATCGCGGGGCGTGGGGTGTACATACAGGACCGGTACCGGCACAATACAAGGTAAGCCGGCGGGGTAGACTTGTAGATTCTTCGGATGCACACGCCGAGGTTACTGGGTCTGTGGGGCAAGAGCCTAGGTAAAGACACGGTGATTGAGATTGGAGAAGAGAGAGAGAGAAGACAAGAAGCGGGTACGACGGTGTGGTTGAACGTCATCTTGCCTTGCTGGATGGTGGAGACACACGTCCGTTGCAAGAGTATAGACGAGATGCAATCAAATCCGCCTGTTGGCTAATTATCTGGTTGTCGGGCGCTGGTACGTATCACGCTTCAATTTTTTCTCTGCTTCAAGTTGTTGATGTTTAACTTGCATATCGAAGCTAGAATGCGTCGTTTGCACATGATTTACAGGCGAGTACTAAAGTACATGCCTAAAACGATGAAGCTCATCTATCGCTCATGTTCACTTGCATTGTAGATAGTAAGCTACCAACCGAGTCATGTCATTATGGTGTACAGATAGTTTCATCTACCAGTCCATGCCTACAGTATGCCAGTCCACTGATGCCACGCGTCAGCAAAGACGGCGGCGCTTCAAGCCGGGGCCCAGTAACCGTCCCAGTTGTACTTTAGTACTTCGTTACCCCAAGACGTCCATCCACTGACAAGGTACCGGGAGAAGACTTCGAGCGCAGCATAATCATTCGGATCCACCAGGTAGGGCTCGAGTAACCGCTTCAGACACGGTTTTCGTGAGTGGATATCGGGCACAGCAGCAATGACCCTCCTCTTTACCGTAGGCGCGTGTGTCATTGTCGCCCATGAGTTCGGGGCCGCGCGACCCAGGAGCAGGATCTCATACGGCTTCCGCATGGTGCTATCAATGTCCAGCATGGGCTCGCCTCTGGTCGTCGTCTTGATCCATATCCACTCCTCGATCAAGCCCACGTTCCACGTTTCGAAAAGTCCACCAAGACCGAGCACGTGTTCTCTCAACGCCTCCTTGTTGGTGATCCAAACGCCCACCAGCGCATTGTGCTCGAGATAACTGTCAATGTCCATGTTCAGCAGCATCTTCTTGAGGTACGGCATGCCGCCAACTTGTTCATACGCGCCCTTCCGCTTGGCTGAACGGTTGGGCCATGGTGGGTCCAGCAGTACCAGATCAAAGTGTCGCGGAAGAGTGTATTCGTCTGTGAGCTCACGGAACGAGGTACGGAAAGCGTCCGATGCGGTGGAATCGCCAAGGAAGAATGTGGAGCGAGGTGGTATCGTGAAACGGTACTCTCGGCCCAGCTGAGCAGGCTGCGACGTGTTTTCGGCGATCGCAAGTGCCAGGGAGTGCTTGGTAGGATTGTGAAAGGTATTTGTCCATGGTTCGGTTTGTGCGTCTGGGAAGACCGTTCCTGCGACCCGTGTACCACTTGCAGTCTCACGTGCAGCGCAGTACGACATCATCCACTTGGGTGCCACGGAGGCCGGTTCTGCAACCTCGGAAGTCGCGCCGAGAGAAGCCATCATCTGGTGCAGGTTGAATGCGGTATCTTCTTCTTTGCTCTCGCTCCATGACGCCCACTCCTTCATCCGGGATTCGAGCTCTTTCTCGGAGATATCGCCTACGTTCATTATTTGTTTTTCCCCGCGGATTGGTCCCTGGGTCATTAGCTTTCGCTGTGTACACCATGGCCCTGAGACCTGTGCGCGAATCTGGCGGAGTGCATGTTCAGCGAGGACTTTGTAACGTTGGTCGTCAAGATGCAACGACAGGAAGTCGTGTTTGGAGGCTTCTGTCGATGGCACATGTGGAGGGCTGTGGTACTCTTCATGCGGCGTGGTATCTGTGTCTTGCGCCCGAGTCTTGTTAGTCCTAGGTTCCTGTGTCTTGGGTCGATAGTCCTCTTTCGGTTCGATGGGCGCCTCCAAGGGCGCAGTAGAGAGCAGCACACCCAAGCGGTCGCCTTGTGCTGCCGCGATGGATGTTGGTATATCGATCAATGTAATGTCCCCCTCGGCGTTCTGGTAGATGATCGGGTCTGAACAAGTCATGATGGGAAGTGATCGAAAAGAAAGGACAGTGATGGACGATTTGCTACGAATTCCAGTCGTACGTCATAGCTATCCCCTGCTCACGACCTGGAAGACCACACTCGTGCATTCACCACATGTTTTCATAAATGCGCATGACGCATGATAACGAGACCCTGATTCCGAACTTCACGATGTGCTCGTGGTGTTTTGGGCGCCATGGGAGATATTTCCGATGGGTAGCGTCGGATCAAACGATCCGGGCCAAGTGCCGGCCGAAAGCAGCAGATCAGCCTCGGTAAACGTCATCGCCGTGGCTGCATCTCAAACACCAAACCACACAACGGCGTTGCTTTCTAATCCGTATACACGCGACCTCTTCCACGTTGTCCGACCACGTTCCTTGTCATAGTCACGCGAAACGACAGAGACAAAGAAATCGCCATTCACACAATATTCATGTCGCGGTAATACCCACACGCCTCAGTTCTGGAATGTCAACGCATATCCTCCGCCATGACGGAAACAAATCGAACATCATGACCACGACTGCGGCGCTGACAAATGGTGCAAGCAACACCATACCGGACCATGACACGGCCATGTCAGCGAAGGGGGAAGGAAGCGCAGACATGGGCTCTGGGAGGAAGAAAACAGATAAGAACAGCATGGAATACCTGATCAAGAGTGGAGTGGCAGGAGGATTCGCAGGATGTGCTGTACGTCAACACACTCGGTCTCATGTACCAGATCACGAGACGTACAAGGACTGATAGTTGAACAGGCAAAAACAGTAGTCGGCCCCCTCGACCGCGTAAAGATCCTCTTCCAGACCCGCAACCCCCAGTTCGCGAAATATGCAGGCTCCTGGACCGGTTTCCCAACTGCCATCCGCGACATCTACGTCAGCACCGGGGTACGCGGTCTCTTCAAGGGCCACTCGGCAACACTCCTCCGCATCTTCCCCTACGCCGGCATCAAGTTCCTCGCCTACGAGCAGATTCGCGGTCGCATAATAAAGAACAAGGCGCAAGAAACCCCAGGCCGACGCTTCATCTCCGGCAGTCTAGCAGGCATGATGAGCGTCTTCCTCACCTACCCCCTCGAAGTGATCCGCGTGCGCCTCGCCTTTGAAACAAAAGAAGAAGTCCGCAGCAGTCTCGTAACGATAGTACGAAGGATATACAGCGAACAAGCACCACGGATATCGCAGCCAAAAAGCCCCATCACAGCAACCGCAACCCACGTCGTCGAAACCGTGACGCCGCGCTCCGGCCTCTCCAATTTCTTCCGCGGCTTCACACCCACCCTCCTCGGCATGATTCCCTACGCGGGCGCCTCGTTCCTCGCCC
This sequence comes from Alternaria brassicae, assembly GCA_004936725.1. Classification (NCBI taxonomy): domain Eukaryota; kingdom Fungi; phylum Ascomycota; class Dothideomycetes; order Pleosporales; family Pleosporaceae; genus Alternaria; species Alternaria brassicae. The sequence continues at coordinate 1,640,880 of CM016513.1, forward strand.
ACGATTCCATGTCCGATCTCCTGCGCACCCCCATCCTCGCCTCCTACACAACACTACCCAACACCTCGCGCGAGGAATCCAGCACCTCGACTCACAAGCCCGCGCAACTGCGTTACTGGGCCGAGCTGGCCAGCGGCGGTATCGCGGGCTTCTTTTCGCAAACAGTGTCGTACCCGCTGGAAGTTATAAGACGCAGAATGCAAGTCGGTGGTGTGGTGGGCGACGGACATAGGCTTAGTATACCCGAGGTCACGAGGAGGATTTACATGGAGAGAGGGTACAAGGGCTTTTTTGTTGGGCTGACGATTGGGTACGTCAAGGTTGTGCCGATGGCTGCCGTGAGCTTTTATGCGTATGAGAGGGGGAAGTACTATCTCGGCATATGAGAGTGGGGGTCCAATTGGACGAAGAAAAAATGGGAGATGAAGATTCTGCATGAGTAGGGAAAGGAACGGATTAGAGTCGAATAGCTCAAGCGTTTTGGAGTTTGACATATGCAAAGGACGAGCCTTTTTTCCCGTCGTTCTGGAAGGTGTTGTCGAGGTTGATAGTGTTGACCATGTACATGAGCTTTGCCAGTACACCGTGTAGAGGGAAGATGCCAAATATGTCACTACTTATCCTCTGTCCATATCGACTGTGCTTGGCCACTGCGAAATACCCTGGTACGATGCATCAACTCTGCACCGCTCATTGCCAGAATACTTGCTGTCACTTGAGTCGAGAACGGAACTCTACAGTGCTTTCCCGACATCTACTGACATTCCGGGAACGTCTACTGGTGTCTTGTTGATGTTTACTGGCCTTTTATCTACAGGTTGAGATTAACAAGAGTGACAGGTGACGTCAAGGCAGATACTGCGTTCCCATGGGTGTTGCGGAGATAGTCGATGGCGACCAGAATTCGACGTTGGAGGTCTGCAGTTGAATCTTCATCTCGGTTGAGCCACCCAAGTTGAGAAAGCCGTGGTGCTTGCCTCGTTAGATCCTTGCACGATATCCCCTCGTTGCTGGCTTTAGCCTCGAATAGCAATGGCCGTTCTAGATGGTAGCCTCGCGATGGAAATACTAGCAGATTGTTTCCTCCTCTGATCATCTCACATACAACTACCATCTTCTCACCACCCCCGGGTAGAGCGACAGCACGAACTCGGCAGTAAAAACCATTGGGTAGTAGCCGCGGTGGGTGTGATTGATGTTTGGTTCGAAGAAGACCGCATCAACATGATTCCACAAAGGCACAGGAGCAACAGAGACCAACGCCAAGTCTTTCTGTTCAGGAATATGAACCGATCCCGCTTGAACATCGTTTGGGGGCTCAAATAAGTAGGCACGAGCAGCATCAGTTGAGATATAAACCGCAGTTGCTACGGGTTTGACATCGACATCTTCGCCCCAGCAAAAGCCAGTTGTTGCGTGTCCTGACATGTATCGCCCAACTTTGCCGTACTTGAAATCTGCACAAGGGAAATCGTTGATGCGGCGATCTTTCGAGGGCCTGTATTTTCGCAAGAAGATATCCCTGTGTGTGCACTGATGATCTGTATCCATTGTCCTAGCCATAGCACTGTCAATAAGAAAGTAGCTTCGTGGAATACTGCTTTTCTTTCGAGGAGAGAGTTTAAGTAGAGGAAAGTCACCTGTGAGTAACAGACCTCTGTTCGTCAGGGAAAATCCAGCATGTGAGCTTTTATTGTGGTCGATACACCAACTGGCCGCGAATGTCGTTGGTGAGCTGGCAAAGACTCCAACCCAGTCGTCGCCACGGGTGTGCACATGCGAAACGGGGTTCCATGCCAAGATGGAAAGATCGTTATTGCACTTAATAATCTCTTTCTGCAGACGCAAGAAAGTCTTCGCCCTCTCACTATTGATAAGCCAGTCAGTCACGGCACTGATGCTCATACTTGTACTGACCTGCAGCACGTACCGCCCCATGAGTATCACAGGCCATCTTGCAAAGCCTGCTGCGCGCAATAGCGAATCTTGCGATATCCCTGTTTTTGATATTTGATCCTATCTATCATATCGCGATAGCTGACTTCTTCGCTATCCGGGCCCCAGGTGTGCGGGAGGATGGCATACGGCGGGATGTCGTCCTCGATGTGCAAGAGGCGCATTGATTACGACTTTGCGTCTAGAGGAGCGATGATGACGCGTAATTACGAGGAATATGTAGAGTGAATTTATGATATCCTTGTGCTACCTAGGTAGTTGGCAAAGTAAGATGCGAGAAGACATGTGTTGGGAAGGAGCGCGGGGCGGGAACCCAAAGGCGGCCGTCACCATCACGTAGCAATGTAAGCTCGGCAAACAATGATGTCGAAACATGTAAGAATAATACACGAACAAACTCATATCTGTTTCCAAATGAGAAGGATACCTAAGTACGCGATGTGGATTCAACCTCTTGCGACGCGCTGAGAAGTCCAACCACCTCAAAGCTCGCTCTTCCACGAGTGGTCCTCCGGTAAACCCAGCTGCCTCCGTTGCGCATTCAGAATATGCTGCAAGAATACCGGCTTAATACTCAGCACGCCCACAAGACTCAACAACAGCATCAATATAACACCTAAGCCCACACCTAGAGCTATAGCATCCTGCTGCCGGCTCACTTTCCTAAACCACGCTTTCGTATCCTCCAGCGCGATGTTCTCGTCGTGAGATCTCCGCGCACTCATCATACCCGGCAGACCATCCAGCGACCGATGATTGTACTGCTTCTGGTAATCGGCGAGCTCTTGCTTCTCCAGCGTCTTGCGCGCCCACTTATCCATCGTGTCTCGTTGCTTGAAGCCATTCGATTCTTCCTTGTCGTGGTCGTGGTCCACGTAGGTAATAGCATCACCTGCTGCGTCCTCCGTGTCTGCGGCTTTTCCGCCGCTAAGCTGAGGTACGCCGAACCCGCAACTGGTTTGGACTTCCTGTATCTTCAATACGATGATAGCTCGCGCACCGGTGATGTCGACCGATTCACCGTTCTCTGCTGCCATCTTTGCACGCAGTTGGCCGTAGTACGCATCCCATTTTTCGACTACTCGTCCCTTGCAGAAGAGCCGCATGATCTGTGGCGAGGGCCCGAAGGAGGAGAACATGACGGTGACACGGCCATTCTCATAGACATGGGAAATGGTCTCGCATCCGCTACCGGTTGCATCGAGATAGGCGACGGTGTTGGGGCCGAGAACGGAAAAGGTTCTTGATGGATGGCCTTTTGGCGAGATGTTGATGTGATCGCCGGCCCAGGGAGCACTGGCCACGAAAAACAGAGATTGGCGGGAAATGAAGTCGGTGTGGTCCTCGGTGAGGGAAGGGTAGAATTTGACCATGTTGAAGAGAGCGGAAGTAGATACAAGTAGCGGTCAAGGTCAAAACTTTTCGTCTTCTGTCGTACAATACAGAAGGAATCAGACAGTGGAAATCTTGATTTAGAGGCCAATGTGTACGCGAAATATCAAGGTGAGTACAACAATCTGTTCGGAGACTGCGTTGGATAGTCGTCTGAATGGGGAACAAGAAGACTCAAGGTCCTATTGCAGTCTGGTTCGCCGGTTCGCCCGGTGATCCGGTATGGCGAGTATGCTTCTAAACGTGATTCCTACAGAAGGAAAGGCACGCAATGTAGTGATGTACAAGCCGAGTTTGTTGTTTGCAGTAAGCAATGTGTTATCAAGATTTGGACTGCAAGAAAGCTGCGATGCACGGTAACGCCGCCTTGCCCCATCTGTATTAGCTCAAAAGCTGCCCCAGTGCTAACAGTGGGGGTGGGGCGCATCACGAAGAGGCGCAACGAGATGGGACGTTAGTCTTCCACGCACTTTATTTACACACAGTCAACATGGTGCTCGCACTAGCATTGAAAGCCGAGCTGAACGGGTGAGTCTATCCAGACATCATGACATGACTTTGTCCAACACCGTCTAGAGTGACGGACCTCCGTCCCAACGACACGGAAGACGCACCCTTCTTCTACACATTCAAAGTCCAATGCACGTCATGTCGCGAAGTCCACCCCAACCCTGTCTCGGTCAATCGCTTCGAGATGAACGAGCAGAGCGGCAGCAAGGGTGAAGCCAACTTTGTCTGGAGGTGCAAGAACTGTAAGGTCTTTCTGCCCTACGCCCTGCCCTCACCCTCCACCCACTGACACGCATTGCAGAGAGAACACTCGGCGAATATCAAAGCCGCGCCCGCGTCCTACCCGCAGAGCGACCCGCCGAAGAAGGTCAATATCCTCGAGTTCGACTGCAGGGGCTTGGAGTTTGTAGAGTTCAAGGCCGAGGGAGAGTTCCTTGCGACGGGCATCGAGTCTGGCACCAAGTTCTCGGGCATCGAACTGCCGGATGGCGAATGGTATGACTACGACGAGAAGTCCGGCGAGGAGGTCAGCATCACGAACGTCGAGTGGGAGATTCGTCGCGCATAGGTCGCGCCGAGTAGTGCGTGCTGGAAGGAACGTCTTCTGCTGCTCGAACAAGGGCATGCTATGTGCTCCCTGGACAAGCTCATACGTGAAGAGCAAGAGGGAGAAAAAGATGGTGCGGAATGATCACGAAGAGAAGGCGTCAAGGTGTGCACGCGCAAGGGTCGGATGAGAAGAGAGCGAGTGCTGAAGACATACATAAACGGAAACGTCCATCAATACAGACATTTACATCAAGCATGTACAAGGCAGCTGAGACAATTCACAATAATCAGTGGCCCAGTCCACACACCGATACCACGAGCGAAACCTCCAATCCCCATAAAAAAAACACAGCAACCTCAAGGCTTCCAGCCCCCCGTCCTCGATCTAAACAACCCCCTCGGATCCACCACATCCGCCACTCTCCTGGCCAATGCGCGACTCTCAGGCCTCAGTCTCCCAAAGTAATCCTGCCGAAAGAACCCATAGTTCATAAAGACCGGCAAATACGCTTCCGGCAACTTACCCTCCGCCTGCCACGCTAAAACTCTATCCCTCACACCCGAATACGTGGCTTCCATCGTATCAGCCATGTGCTCATACAGCGACTGTGGCGTGAAGGCGTAGTTCATCTCGATAATAATGCGGTCAACATCAGCATCAGCATCGATAAGATCGGGGCTGCGTTCCCGAGCCTTTTGCGCAATCTTCCTAGGGAAAGGCTGCCATGCGATGGAGGCTACGATACCAGGTACGAGAAGCGTGGTGCTGGACGTGTTGCGCCAGTGATTATGCAGATCTTGCATGACCTCGACTGCGTTGGAACTGGAGGGTAAGGGGATTGTCTCTGTAGCGATGTCCACGACGTTGCCTTTGATTACGACCCAGTTGCTTAGAGCCATGAGATCGGCGTAGGTGCGTGTTCGGGTGGTGTCGAGCAGAGGGTTGACGTCGGTAAAGTTCTTGAATAGCCCGGCTGGAGGCGTTGGGCCGTCGTAGAAGAGGAAGATGATCCAGGAGTCGACTATGTTGACGTTTGCTCGCTCTGCAGTAACTATAACAGCAGCCTTTTCGTCTTCGTTGTATTCTGTCCAGTCGCGGACTGCTTGGAGTAGCTGCTTATCCTTGTCCGGTGTGCGCAGGTACACCAGGTTGCCACCCCAGATGTCGCCTTGTCGGTGGGCCTGCAACTTGTAATTTGTGACGACGCCGAAATTGTTACCGCCGCCCTTGAGAGCGACAAAGAGGTCGGGATGGTTGTCGTTCCTGATGTAGCCGATTGTGCCGTTCGCGAAGACAATTTCGTACTCGAGCACACTTGAAGCTGCCCAGCCGTACTGCGTCGACATGTAGCTAAGTCCCCCGCCTAGCACTAGTCCACCGACTCCAGTGTTTCCAATGCGACCACCGACAAAAGTCCAGCCCGTGCCTTGGAGTTTGCCAGCGATGCCGTCAAGCCGGTTACCAGGACCTACTTCGACGATACCTGTGCTGCGATCGAGGTCGGCTTGATCGAAATGCTCCATCGCGATGAGCGGGCCACCGGCCACGCTGCTCCACCCATTGTTGGGATTGTGGCCTCCGGATTTGACGGCGAAAGGCTCAGTGGTATTGGCAAGGATCTGCACCACGGTGGAGACATCTTCCACTGTTCTCGGGAAGATGATGCATGATGGAAGGAGGGCAGAGCATGAGGTGGACCAGTACTGGGTTTGCTCTTCAACGTAGGCCAGGTCTAAAGCGTATGTGACATCGATGTAGCCTAGAGAAGCAACGGATGAACAAGTATCACCGTGGGCCAAAGATGGCAATAGTAATGCAGTGACAAGGTGGACAATCAAGCATGACATTGTTGCCCAAAGATGAGCGGCTCACTTGTAATATCGTTGGGTTTATCGCGAGCTGCTTCGCGATTTATACCTAGCACCAAGGTGTTACGGTTGTTAATGACGTCGTGCTGGGTGTCTCGAAAATAGAAGGGCTGATGTGCTCAAAGTCGTGCATGGGCATGGATCCAGGACCAGGTAAGAACCACGTGTAGAGAATGTCCGGTAGGATATCACAAGCTCTATGAACGACGATCGCAGCCATGACTGTCATGCCAAGAGTATCGCAATAGATGTGTTGAATTGATACCTGGATCCTCCATACAAGGCTTCGTCCCTCTCTTCTGCTTTATTGGTGCATACCCTAGCGACCAACACCCGTAATTGGCTCGTCTCTTTTTGGTCTCGAGTGATCTTCTCGTGCCAAGCCAGAGTATTTGCAACTCCGCCTCCACAGGAGGTTTGAACTAGTGTGATCGGCTACGATTTGAAGCTATGATCGAGGCTTCGCAACGGGATCAGGAAGACCACAGAGAACATCGAACTGTATTAGGAGTATGGAGGGTCGCGTGTGGACGGTTCTTGTCTTTGTTCTCGTTTTCGTAATGTTTTTGTATAGGCTGAATACGTGCAAGCTCGCTTCGCTGTAGGCTGACACACCTAGTTGGTATACCCGCTGCAGCTGTAAGCGTCGATACGAGATATAGAGTAACACTGAGCGAATCTCAAGACCTGAATTAGTTAGCGTAGCATTGACTGCCTAGGAGCGGAGAACTTATAAAAAAAAACTTGGCCATCCTGAAGGACGGCCATTGAACCACCCACAACCACTCCGAACCACTCCCTCCCGTGTCCTCATCCATGACACCACAAGAACCCACACCGATAAACAGGCGATGATGCATCCAAGTCTATAGCCAAGAGAGCGTTGCAAAAGAGGGTGGTGTTGTCACCGCAAAGCATAATTGGACGGAAGAACTAAAAGCCTGCAGAAACTTATCGTAGAAGATGTCGACAGACAGGTCTAGACCTTGAGCCTCACTCTTGAGAGGTCCCGTCTTCATCGTCAGGTTCGAGAAGCATTGCATTGCGTTGTGGCTTCAGTGTCCACCAGCATACTGTCGTCGGTTTTCCACTCCTTCCTGCTCAGCTCTCTTTTGTAGTATGGCCAGTCAGAGAAAGCAGATCGATGTATCCGGGTTTGTGGGTCTTGCGAGTACCATGGATTATCCACAGAAGGTGCCATCGCATCTCCAGCACTAGCAGTTCCTCTTATCACCGCGAGATCTTCGTTTCCTTGTTCCAGTTTGCGTCAACAACAAGATCCTAGTCAGTTTCGCACAACAGCCACGAGACACTGACTTTTGGACACAATCGTCATTGGGTGTCAAGCCAAGACGCTTCTCTCTGATCGTGGTAGCATGACTTCCTGAGACTAGTCTTTGTTTCCTCTCCGCTTCCATCGGAAACGAAGGGCATGATGATACGGACAAAGGACATCCTCAAAAGCCGCATTGTCGATCGCAACAGCCAGAGGACTGTTCGATCGAAGGGGTAGACGCTTGTCAATTCACGCAGGCTGAACATACGTGTTGACAATTAACGCGACTGGTCAGATATCACCTAGAGGTGACAGGTGTCGAGTGGTAAAACCATGACACCGGCGCCGTGATAGGGTAAACAGCGAAAGAGGGTGGAGGTCTGATCGGGACTTTCGTCCATGTAGGTAAGATGCACGGGTACCGTAATCCGTCGCTGAACAATAGCCTGGCTTGAACCAATCGCCGTACAGTACAAACGCCGCGGACTTGATCCAACGCATGTAGACCTAACAAACCATTCATGCGCGAAACTTCGAGACATCAGATCCGGAGCGTGACGGTCCACCAAGTATGACAACACCAACCTGCGACGTATTGAGACCTCGCTGGGCTTTCGCCTTTCCGACGAGTGGATCTCACGCCAGCCGAAGCTGAACAGGCAAGTGCGTCTGTATGGTTGGCTCGATCGATGTCAAGACCGCGCTCTTCTTCTGTCTAGTCGCTGTGCGCATTACGTCTGGTGGATACATGTGATCGTTGGCATCAGGTGTTGCTGCTCCCGTACGACTCTCAGAAACAAGGGAGTAGTGTTGCGGCGGGATGATAAGAATCCCAAGGCCGACCCTCAAATGAGGCGACCGGCATCTTACTTCAGAGCTCTCCTCTTCTCGTTGTCGCATCTATCGTGAAGCTATCTTTGGTAACCAGAGTCTGTTGTACAGATGGGATGCCGACGTGGTCCTCATTTGAGAACTTTAATACCCCGACAGGCACATGTCATCCCATTTTGAGCTCTCGCTCCCATACCTCAAGCCTCCCTTTTACACACAAGCAAGACGGTCCACAAAGGCAGACCTATATGCAGGGGCTATTCGGAAGGCCGACGACATGACCGCGATGCTATCCATTATGTTAAAAACACATCGGACACCAGAAGATGGGTAAGGGTAAGGATCCGAGCCTGCCCTCCTCACACTAGCCAGCATACAGACGACCCATTGAGACCATGCTAAGAGGCTCGGGTGTGTGCCAACCGTACAAGTGCGTGCAACGCGGACGAGCCGCATTCCAGATGGAAGACAGACATCGGCGACTGTGGGGGAAGTGACATGTGGGATGCTTGCAAGCAAGCGAGAGAAGAAGTTGTGTCCAAGGAGAGCGTTACGCGACCGTCCCACAGCAATTGACATGGTCAGAAGATGCTGATGACGCGTGTATGGTTCGGGATCCAATCAAGATGCGATAAGAAAGAGTAGTGGTTGAATAGAGAAGAACGTCGTGTAGAAGTGGATGTGTTGTGGTGGTTGTCACATTCTTGTCCGCCAGGGCCAGGGAGAAGTCGTGTGGACGCGTTGTCTTGTGCCAAGGAATACGTGCCGTTCACGCGTCATCGCCCTCGCGCTAAACACGTGACATCTCCCCCACAGCCAGAACCATGATACACATGCTCTTACCCAAAACCACACATATACCACTAGCACCATTCATCTGCCAATCATGTACTCCCAAACCTACCTGAATTCATTTATCGCCTTGCATCCACTCACCATCTCAGTTATTCGATACAATACACCATCGCAACCACTCCGATTTCTCCCTCACCACTTGGCTACTAGTAACCAAACCACATGTGAACCGCCGCCGAATACTCTAGACACGCAGTAAGCGATCAAACCTGGAGTGCTGTACATACACCTTGGAGATGAGGGCAGCAGATGCCTCGCGTCATCCCATTTCATTCCTTTCCGTAAAGCCAGGGCTGCAGTCGATAAATGATAATCCCCTCACAGTCACCGTGCAGTAACCCTTCACATCATGCACTGAACCAATGGAGTGATATGTGTAGTTCAATTGCCATCCTGCAAAACCTGCAGGTGCTGAGTGAATCTACATGTTGCTAAAGATGAAGTTTCTCTTTAATGGAAACACTTTCCTTGCCCCTTCTTGAAATATCATATAGCACACAACCATCCAAGTGCCGCCCCCCGATGCTTGTTTCAACAAACTGTAACGCTAATTTTTCAATCTGCGCCGCCCTACAAAAATCATGAACACCGGGATGCACCCCTCACATGGGGGGCAGTCCATGTAATGTAAATGGGGAAAGACGAAGAATCAAACAGTGCCCGTACTAGTCATATCTTGAATAGTCAACCGAGCCGAACACCTACGCTATGCTGCAAATATACATGGCGACGGTGTGCCGCCGAAGAAATCGAAAACGCCCATATGCCGATGGTAGATAATGTCGATGATGCATGAACACCATATGCGTGTATGTGGTTGACACCTCAAGCGCCGTTCTTCTGGCCGTTCGTTGGTGTCGCACCCGCAGCTGGCTTTTCGGAGCTCAGCATTTTGAGGTACATGCCTTTGATGGCTGCGACAGTAACGCCAGCTCGGGGCCAGTGGTGGTTGATCGTGTAGGTCCTATCATTAGTCAGCATACATGTGTGAAATGTTCAATGGGACGTCTTACCATAAACGATCCTCAAGCTCCGCGTTGTCGCGAGTTTCTGCACGGATAAAGTTGCCGATGGCAATCAACTCAATCTTCAAAACCTTGACCATGGCCTCCTTTTGCGGGTAGTATTTTGGTGTCGCCTTTTTAAGGCGGCCGAGATTGTCGCGTACAGGTCGGAGTTTCCGCTCAAGGAAGTCGTCTGGCTTCTTGTCTTTAGGCTTAGGCGTCTCTACACTGCGGTCAGGCACCTGGCTCTGGCTATGGGAGCGTAGACGGTCTTCCGAAAGGCGTGGGCGATCGTCCCTCACGCGCTGTCTATCTACATCACCACTGATCTTGCGCCGGTTGTCTGGTGTACCGTTCCGATCAGAATTCTGCGCCCGGCGGTCAATGCTGCCTCGGTCGTTGCGATGCTCCTTGCGGTGGGCGTCAGAGGGCCTGTACTGATCGCTATGCCTAGGGCGATCATCCCGATTTCTGTCGTGATTACGGCTGTCAGTGCGGCTGTCAGGACGTCGGATCTCGTTGTTGCTGTGTGCACGATGCGCAGAACGCTCCGAATCCCTTCCTTGCATCTTGCGCGCTAGGCCAGCTGGGGCAGGACTAGCGGAAACACCCTTGTCCGTCCGCCGCGCAATATGGAGCTGGTGCTTCTTGTTGTTTCGGTGGTGGTTCTCCATCAAGCGCTTGACATTGGGGTCCGACGTGCTCTTGTCTTTGAGGACGGTGAGCAGGTAGTTCGCACGACGAACCAGATGCACAGCTCCAGGGGACTTGGCGTTCTTCTCGTCAGCCTTGGTCCGCTCTTCCTTCTTGTCGACACGATGCTCTTCGAGATAAAACTTGTCGGTGAGTCCGAGCTCAGGATCGTCACGGATGGGGATCCAAGCACCGTAGCCGTGACGTTGGATGCCGATGCAGAGCATGCCATCTTCGCGTGCGCCCCAGGGGCAAGAGTAGCTCGCGGGCTTGATAGCATCCGGTACACGGAAGTTGCGCCACTCTGGGGTTGCCTCAACTGCCTCCTTCAAGACGCGCATTTCGATGGGTCGCTCGAGGATGGTCTCTGCGTTAACCTTCTTGACGTTGCCAAAGTCGAAGAGAACGGCCTTCTTGTCCTTCTTAGTGATTGGACGCTTGGTTTCGGCCTCCAGGTTCTTAAGCCTAGTCTGCTCATCCTTGACGAGCTGCGTGCTCATGGCAATGATCTCGTCAAGCGTAGCTTTGACGACATCCATGTCGCGACCAACAAGCCTTGCCGCACGAAGCATTTCTTCGCCGCGCTCCTCGAGTGAACCATACCGACAGTATGCGCCGATAAGATTCCGAGCCTCCTTGGTGTTGAGAGGTCGCTTGGGGTCGCGTTTGACGTCGTCGTCTGGCTCAGATTGCTCGTCATCATCAACATCGACTTGGGTAGCCTCGAGAGCTCGCTTCTTTGCAGCTCGTTGTTCACGCGCACTTGCTGAGGCGGCCTTTCGCTTCCGGGGAGCATTCTCCTCGAGCAGTTTCTGGGTCTCTTCTTCATCCTTTCGCTGCTGTATATCGGCCTTGACTGCCTCCAGCTCCTCTTTTGGAATGATGTCGTCCCACTCGAGGTCAATCTTGACATCCGTGTACTCAAAGTTCCTCAAGAATTCTTCACCACCATCAGATGTAAGACCGGCTGCTTGCTCCGTCTTATGCTCTTCGGCGTTCTCCAAAACTGAGTCAATGTCGAGTTCTTCAAGCTTCTTCTGGTTGCCAGATTGCTCGAACATCTTCTGTCCACGGCGCTTGAGAATGTTGTTGATGTCATCGGCCGAGTTGGGTTCTGCAGCAGCACGACTCATCTTGTCGTTGAGCTCCTTCTGCTGGCGATCCGTCACACCACGCTGAATTGTGATGAACTCAAGCATGCGCTTGTTGCGAGCGCGCTCCAGAATCTCTTCTTCAATCGTATCTTTCGACACCAGGCGGTAGACGCTCACAGGCTTCTGTTGACCGATACGATGGGCTCGAGCCATAGCCTGCAGATCTGCCTGAGGATTCCAGTCGGAGTCGAAGATGACAACTGTGTCAGCAGTCATCAAGTTGATACCAAGACCGCCAGCCCTCGTCGATAGCAGGAAACAGTAATCCTCGCTGCCAGGAGAGTTGAAGTGATCAATAGCGATCTTCCTCTCTGCCGCTGGAACTGTTCCATCTAGACGCTGGAAGGGGTAGTTGCGCAGCTTGAGATAGTCGGTCAAGATATCTAACATGTGGACCATCTGACTGAAAATGAGCACACGGTGACCGTCGGCCTTTAGCTTTCCAAGCAGTCGATCCAGCAGCATCATCTTACCACTGGAGGTGATGAGAGCTTTCAAGGTCTCCTCCTTTGTCGCACCAGGCTTAACAAGCTTGTTTTCGGCGTTGGGGAAGAGCAACGCATGGTTACTAGCCTTCTTGAGCTCCATGACGATGTTCAGGAGAGACTGCTTGTGACCAACACCACCCTCATTGAGCGCCTCGTAGTTGCGTGTGAGGATGTTCTTGTAGTACTCAAGCTGAATGTCGGATAATTCAACTCGGAGAATCTTCTCGGACTTGGGTGGTAGATCGTTCTCTACCTTCTCCTTGGTACGGCGAATCATATAAGGCTGGATCGCTGAGCTGAGTTCGGCAAGCTTCTGGCTGGCGTCTTCCGAAGCAAGATCGACGTTCTCATCAACGGTGATCTTGCCTGGCATGAGGAAGTCCATCAAGGCAGCCAACTCTCCGAGTGTGTTTTGGATGGGGGTACCTGTGATGAGAAGTCGACATGGTGCCTTGAACTGTTGCAGCCTGTCGTAAAGCTGCGACTCGCGGTTCTTCAATCGGTGGGCCTCATCGACAGCAAGGAACTGCCAGTTGATGGTCTGCAGGAATTGCCAGTCCGCAAGAACGTACTCGTATGTCGTCAGGAGTACATTGAACTTGATCTTCTTGGTGTTGCCGTCGACCAACAGCTCCTTCTCTCGGATGATGCTGCGGGCCTCTTCTCTACCAGTGTAGATGACATAATTGACATCTGGTGTCCAGTTGTTGAAGGTGTCTGCCCAGGCGGGCATAGTCGACAGCGGCACAACGCAAATCATGGGGCCATCTTGCCTCCGATCATGCCTCAGCCAGTTGATGAAAGACACCGTCTGCACCGTCTTTCCCAGACCCATCTCATCGGCAAGGATGACATTGGTACCACGACACCAGTTGTGCGCAAGAAAGTTGACACCTTGAAGTTGGAAAGATCTCAGCTGTCCGTACTTGATGTAGTCAGGCTGTGCATCCAGTTTGACAAACTTCCTGCGGGTGTTTGGGTTTGCCTCACGGGCGTCGGAAGAGGGTCGGTTCGACGAGCGGTCGAGGAATCGGTCGATCTCGGATTGCGATAATCGACTAACAAGCGACGCAGGTTCCCATGTACAGAACTCATACGTCAGTCCCTTCCCTGCGAAGTGTTAGGTAATTCAGATAGCAGCAGGAGAGAGTCAACTTACACTTGACAAAGTACTCCATCTCATCCTCGCCGTCTCGCGAGTCAATGACGCGCTCCACAACGTGAAAGTCAAGCTGGCTCTCGCGCTCTGCCTCGCGTGCAACCATGTGCTGTTCATAGTCTTCTGGGTCGGCGTTCTTGCGGCTGTAGACGTACATGTCGTTCTGTATAGGACCCTTGTAGTAGTTGTCCAGCTTGCGGTAGCCCTTGTACGAAGCTGCCGTCTTGTAGTCTTCCCACGTGGAATGGTAGTGTGCCTTGTCTTGCCATTTGACCTGAAAACATCGAGTTAGTGCTGTAAGTAATTGAGGCCGAGACTGCGAGCAGCGCTTACCAAGTACTCAAAGTCCCGCTTATCGAAGGAAGGGTCCATTTCTTCTCTCAGTTAGCAATGAACAGCATGGGAGATTGGGTGCTCTCCTTACCTAGTCCATCCTTGGGCCGATGGTCGAGGATCTTGTCGATGACGGGACCGGTGTCTTCTGGCGCAGTCGCCCAGTAGTTGGAAGTCATATCGTCATCATCCTCGACGAACTCGTCCTCGTCTTCTTCCTCGTTGTAGTTGGCAACCTGGGCACCACGGCGTGCAGAAAATCGGACCTCTGCCTGTGATGGAGGCTCGCGACCCGCAGCAACGGCCTGCTGACGTTGGCGTTGCTTCTTGGTCGGGATGTTGCGACGGGCGCCCACGTAGCCTTCCGACTCTGAGTCAGAGCCGGTTGAGCGATAGACTGGTGTAGGCTGGTTTGAGGCTAGACAGGCGGGTGAGTACGACTTCAAATGGGCAGGATGGGGGTAGGCAAACTCTTGCGCGAGGCTGTCCTCTGTCGCTTGCGAGGCTGATCAGAGCTGTAGTCTTCATCATCGTCATCGTCGCTATCCATCTAAAGAGGGTTAATAACAGCTTCTTCCGTCGTCTGAGCGTCACTTACGATGCGACGACTAGGGCGGGCACGACCCTGGGCTGCAGTTAGCTCTTGTTCATCGAGACTGCAGATGCCACGTACGCTGCGACGCAGACCGTATAGCTCCGGATTCTGTTCTATATAGTCTTCCTTCTCGTCGCTTGCCTTGCGCTTGCGCGGCCTAGTCGACTCTTGCGATGAACTCCGGGCGCGGTCGCTCTCTGCCTGCTCAGACGGCGGTGACTCCGAGTCGTAATCGCCGTCCGGCTCGCCCTCAGCATCGACATCCTCGGACGAGTCTGAAGCAGCAGCGACCTCGTCGTCTTCTTCGTACTCCTCCCCCGGCGCGTCGACATCGGAGGCTTGATCGACTGCGGCGGCCTCTCGCGAGTCGGACTGTTCGCTGTCGCTGTGGTGAGAAGAGCTATCGGCAGTCGTCGAATGGGCTGCGAGAGGCGACAAACGGCCGTTGGTGTATAGTAACGAGGCGACATGGCCTGGTGAAGAGGGCATCATGATGGACGCGGCTGTGGTTGATGGTCAGCACGATATTTCCACCTTCTGTGGGTCCCAGCGGCCGAGAGCGGGTGTGTTAGATAGAGCAGAAGTACGCGATCCAGAATAGCCAGACCGCGACCAGAAACAAAGGCGAAGACTTGTGCAATGGAAGTCTGATGGAATGCCGTGTCTGTGGATGAGGGCTTGATGGAAGAAGGGCGGTGGAGTCGCGTGAGGTGGCGGGAGCGCGGAGCGAGTATACACGGCGGTGGAAGGCTACTATATGCGCTCTTTGCGCGGCGATGGAGCGTATTATACGTGAAAGGCCGGTTGCTGGATGCGTGGGCGTGATCTGGCGATGGGATTGATGGACACGGACAAGGCCGACAACAGGCAGCGCGGGCAGGTTCGCGGGTGAAAGTTACGCGACAACAGGCTCAAAAGAGAATATACATACAGTCCATGTCCAAGACACCCTCGATATGGGTGGTGGGGGTTGGTCGTCTTGGGGGTGAAGTGTGGGCTAGGTAGGTGGTGAGCACTGGAGCGGAGGTTCCTTACAGCATCCATCCAGATCGCGCTAGCCCCAAATCCAACCTTGCCTTTTGTATGCGCGAATCAGAGGCCGCAAAAAGGGCCTTACCCAGCGTTCACTGAGACCCAGGGCGGACAAAGGCAATCAATCCACTTCTTTCACCTCTTCCACCCCGTGCCAAGTTGGAGACGCTTCCTCCATCCTCCGCCTCCAGCACCCGAGCGCGCGCCTCTCCAGCAGCGACTCTCCCTGAGTCCACATACGCCCTGCTTAGCCGTCAGCTTCTTTGCCGTTTGCGACTCCAGGGCAGGCAAGACCAGCAATCGCCGTCACAACAAAGCTACCGCCGCCGCCAACATGTCTGACAAGCTCACCCGGTATGTCGCGTGTATTTGTGCCTCTCTCTCGTGTGCATCTGCTAACACAGGCCAGTATTGCTATTGTCAACTCGGACAAGGTAACCCCACTACCCCTCCACACACGAAAATTGACCACGGGCTAACATGAGGATATTCGCTTTGACAGTGCAAGCCCAAGGCAAGTGCGACCCCTCATTCGCGCCTTCTCTGTTCTAACCCATCGCAGAAATGCCGGCAAGAATGCAAAAAGTCGTGCCCTGTGGTCCGCACGGGCAAGCTGTGTATCGAAGTCGACTCGTCCTCCAAGATCGCCTTCATCTCTGAGCGCCTCTGTATCGGATGCGGTATCTGCCCCAAGAAATGCCCCTTTGACGCCATCAACATCATCAACTTGCCCACCAACCTCGAGACCCAGGTCACCCACCGATACTCGGCGAACAGCTTCAAGCTGCACAGGCTGCCTATGCCGCGTCCGGGCCAGGTCCTGGGCCTGGTCGGAACAAACGGTATCGGCAAGAGCACAGCGCTTAAGATTCTTAGCGGAAAGCTCAAGCCTAATCTCGGCCGTTACGACAACCCGCCAGACTGGGAGGAGATCCTGAAGTACTTCCGTGGTTCCGAGCTTCAGAGTAAGAGGCATAATTTTCCTGCCAACAGGAGCAGCTTTCTAACAACGCGCAGACTATTTCACAAAGGTATTGGAAGACAACCTCAAGGCTGTTGTCAAACCCCAGTATGTCGACCAACTCCCAAGGGCCATCAAGTCGACCGATCGCTCCGTGGGCAAGCTCATTGGACAACGCTCGCAGATGGACAACCTCGACGAGATGATTGACGAGCTGGAGCTGCGACACATCTTCGACCGCGACATCGGACAGCTTTCTGGTGGAGAACTGCAGCGTTTCGCCATTGCCCTCGTCTGTGTCCAGCAGGCCGACGTATACATGTTTGACGAGCCGTCATCTTTCCTTGATGTCAAGCAGCGTCTCGCAGCCGCCCGTAAGATCCGCAGTCTGCTTCGTCCTGACGATTACGTCATCGTCGTTGAGCACGATTTGTCCGTGCTTGACTATCTTTCCGACTTCATCTGTGTTCTCTACGGAAAGCCCGCTGTCTATGGTGTCGTCACCCTGCCAGCCTCGGTCCGTGAGGGTATCAACATCTTCTTGGACGGTAACATCCCGACGGAGAACTTGCGTTTCCGTGAGGAGTCGCTGCAGTTCCGTATCGCAGAGGCTGGTGAAGAGTACATGGTCGACCACAACCGTGGCTACAGCTACCCCAGCATGAGCAAGACGCTCGGAAGCTTCGAACTCAACATTGAATCTGGTGCCTTTACTGACTCGGAAATTCTCGTCATGATGGGTGAGAACGGTACCGGAAAGACGACTTTCTGTAAGATGCTTGCCGGCGTCCTGCAGCCTGACGGTGACATCAAGGTCCCCAAGATGAGCATTAGCATGAAGCCCCAGACCATCACACCCAAGTTTCAGGGTACCGTTCGTCAGCTCTTCTTCAAGAAGATCAAGACGGCTTTCCTGAGCCCTCAATTCCAGACCGATGTCTACAAGCCGCTCAAGATGGATGACTTCATCGACCAAGAAGTGCAGAATCTCTCTGGTGGTGAATTGCAGCGTGTCGCCATTGTCTTGGCCCTCGGTATCCCAGCCGATATCTACCTCATTGACGAGCCTAGCGCTTACCTCGACTCCGAGCAGCGTGTCATCGCCGCTCGTGTCATCAAGCGCTTCATCATGCACGCCAAGAAGACTGCTTTCGTCGTCGAGCACGACTTCATCATGGCCACCTACCTCGCTGACCGTGTCATTGTCTTTGACGGCAGACCTGCTGTCAAGGCTCGCGCTAACAAGCCCGAGTCTCTTCTCACTGGTTGCAACTCTTTCCTGAAGAACTTGGACGTTACCTTCCGTCGCGACCCCAACTCTTTCCGTCCCCGTATCAACAAGGACAAGTCGCAGCTTGACCAGGACCAGAAACTGAGCGGGAACTACTTCTTCCTTGAGGATGATAGTTGAAAAGGTTTTCGACAAATGGAACACGCCTCTTTCCCAGCGCCGCCCACAAGGGCATGTCAAGAGCGGGGTGACTAAAAAAGGCAACAAGAAGCGTGGCTTGAGAGAGCGCACTGTGAGCCTACTGGAAGATGAAGAAGGTGCAGATGAAGAAGTTGACGAGGATGCATGTCGTTTCATCGGCGGTCGACCTCCTGCACTGGCCATGTACGCCAAGTTTTAGCATATAACGCCATCGAGTAAATGTGCTATATCAGCCAGCCCAGGCCAAGTCAGGTGACCGTCGAGCATTCGGAAGGGCAGTGCAACACACGTGTTGCGTGTGACGGGATGCCAAAAGTTAAGAGCTGAAAGATGTACCAGTCAGCAATTTCTCCAACGAATGTAGTAAAAAAAATATGTGAAGACAACATGAACACACTTCTCTAGCTGCAAATTTGCTCATCAGTTTTCTTTTCAATGCTAGCACTTATTGCGATGAGTTATTTTCCATTGCCAATCATGTGATATCTAGAACGGAATTCGTCCTTTCGACTTTTCCACTGTATATAGTACATGTTTTCATGTCGCTAATATACTACTGTAACTGATGAAGACGCAAACACGTACATACCATACCATACCATACCATCCATCTATCTAAGCCCCCCAGAAAACGATCAACCATGCATCCATCTGTCAAGCAGAGCGCTTTTCACATTTTCACATTTACGCATGCATACTGTAAACCAAGCATAAAAAAGTACTGTATCTTCTCGTATTCATCTTCCTTGCTATGTATATACGTATCGAAAGGTCAACGCACGCACGAACGCTCACAACGCGATGAATTTGCTCAGAATGACATAGAGAGACAAGATGCCAGTGGAAGTAGAAAGAAAAAGGAGCAAGGAAGAAAGAAAGAAAGAAAGAAAGGAAGAAAGAAGGAGAGAGGGAGGGAGAGGGAGGGTATAACCGATTCAGGAACAACGGTAGATAGATGAGATAAGATGAAGCGCCCAGTAATTAAACTCCAGCTCCAATGCAAAGTATACACGTCTGGAAAACAAGACAAGACTAGAAAAGAGAAGAGCAGTAAAAAAAAAAGTGACAAGTGCCACCCCCGCCACTCCCGACAAATCCTCAACCGCGCCACAAGAACTCCTCATCCATGGGCATCGGCGTCCGATGCGTCAACATCTCTAGACTTTGATTCATAAACTCTTCCTCCTCGTCCTGCTCCTCAGAGCGTCTGCTTGCGCTGCTGAGCGGCGTGCGCATAGGACTCGTTTGCAGCGACAACTCTGCGTCGAGACTGGCGGAGAGGAACTTTACGTCTTCTTCTTCTGGCTGCGTGGGGAGGGGCGTGCTATCGGCTGATGCCTTGCTAGCGCGCTTCCTTGCGCGCTCCTGTCGGGCCTCGTCTCTTTGGCGCATGAGCTCTTGTTCGTGGGCGACGGCCTTGGCGCGGCGTTCTTCGACGTCCTTGCGCTTGATGACTTTGCCGAGGGCGTCGGATGCTTGGATGAGGCCGTCGATGCTGATGGCGTGGTTGGTCATCTGGTGGTTGATGTAGTGGTATACTCCGGCTGGAGTGTCGCATTGCAGGAGCGCCTTTTCGTTCAATTTGAGCAGTGCGAGTGCGATTTGGAAGAGGAAGGTGGAGCCGTCGTGCATGCAGAGGACGACGTCCCAGACGCGGAACAGTGCTTCGGCGGAGAGACAGTCAGTGAAGACGGATAGGAACCATTGGAAGGTTAGGGCCTCGAGCTCAATCTCTAGCTCGTCGAGATGGGCAGACAGCCTTGGCAGCATCTCACCAACGTACGAACGGAGGACGGACTGATCGGCGCGGGAGGTAAGAAGGTGCTGGTCGTAGTAGTGTTGGGGCAGGATCTCTTCAATCATGGCAGTAAGGACCCAGAATGCATCTTCTGGTGTAGGCATAATGAGCAGCAGACATGCGGTAATCAGATTCATTCCCTGACAGTAGCCAACCTCTGGGTTGCGGCGGGAGTAAGCGAGCAGTACTTCCTGAAGCTTCTGTACGCCTGGACCTGTGCGGAAGAAGATGTTGTCGGTCAGGGTGCGGGTAATGTCCATTTGAATTTGCGTCGCGATTGTCGGATCGTCTTCGCCGTTGTTCACCAAGTCTTCGTAGTAGCCTGGCATGCGCAGATGCAGCGCACCGCTTCCCTCAGCCCAGATGGCGGCTCTCATGTTGACCGGAATACCGCCCAGGACAAGGCGACGAAATTCCAGCCACTTGGCGCGCCCGATTTTGCCTTTGTTGCCCAGGCCTGCGATACCTACCAACTCACCATCGGCGAGGAATTGTTCAGGCATTGCGTTGGCTTTGCCGTTCTCGCTGGTGCTGGCGACATCGCCCTCACGCTTGTTTTGCGCACGCACTTTGCGCAAGAAGTCGTTCCACTTGACAGTTCTTTCTCTCTGGAGATTGTCGTGAAGCTCACTCATCTGCTCTAGTAATGACTGGACGGGATCAAGCTGTGGTGGATACTGGCTGATTGGTGTAGCTGGGCCTGGCGAGGTACTTGTAACGGAGAGCTCTGCATTGCCCGACACAATGCGTGATGGTGATGGCTCGGGGTTAACGCTTGTTGCTGGCACAGACCCTCGCTTCATCAATGTGATTTGATTTTGGCCAATTTTGAAGGAAGAGGTCTCGCCTTCAGCGGACTCTACTGTAGTGATGGCAGCCGCAGCTGGAGTATGTGAAAGCAGCTCCGTCGGGTGCGTGGCTAGCTTCAGGTAGTCGGCCCAGGTCTTGCTAGCTGGCTGACTTTGCTGGTTGTCAGAGTCGGAGCTGGATGGGCGCGTCGTGCCATCGTTTTGATCGAGTGGTGCGGAGATGGTGTTTTCGTGGTCCTCATCCAGGACGAGGTTGCCGAGTGCAGTTCTGCCATCGCCGAGTGACTCAACATTGCTGCTTCGCTTCTGCTTGATCAGTTCGGCTGCTGCCTCACTCTGCCTCTTCTTACGACGCTGGTCGTAGATGAAGCCGAACCTGTCAGTCAAATACTCGCTGCTGCCGATGAACCTGTTATGCTGCTGGACTAGTGTCGGTGGGCGTGAGTCCTCTGGCAATATTCGGTCCATCTCTACAGGCCCAAGATTGCTCATTCCACGAGTGGGCTGAGTCGGACCGAGGCCGCTGGATATGTTCTTGGGCTGCTCTGTCGTGGTACTCTTGATGGTTCCATTGGGGCCCAAGGCGCGTCCTCGTCTTTGGGTGCTTGCAAGTGACGACTTTGCTGACTGCGCAGTCTTGGTCGAGTCCATGGAAGGCGCACGGTCGACAGCATCAGAAACGGTGGATTTGCGGCCTCGCACAGTGTTGGCTTTGCTGGGACTTGCAGAGTTGTTGCCCGCCACCATCTTCAACGCCCAACTTGCCAATGACGTTGACGAAGATGCACGCGCAGAGGCGTCTGAAGTGTGTTCTTGGCTGTTGAGTCGGCGCAACGCTGGCACAGCACCGGTGGGAGGGACGAAGAGATCGCTCACGAGGGCCTTTCGTGGTGGCTTTGCTCCGCTAGATGCGCGCGACCGCGTATGGCCTAGAGTGTCTGCCTCTCTGTCCACCATGCTCGCGACCGAGGGGGCGCGGCTACTCTTTCTGCTCGTACCCGTCCAAATGTAGTTCTTCCAGTTCGGTTTGCTTGGCGCGTCTGATGCGACTGAGCTGATGGACATGACTTCTGCGTGTGGCACCGAAGTGCCCGTGTCCATGCCCAGCGCATCAGGATGGTCGGCTAATTCGTCCTCCATGGCTCTGGCGAGTCTGTCCTCCATGGGGTCGTCGGGGTGCAGTCCAGCCGCTGCGCTGTCGCCCCTCGTGCCCGTCTTGGTGAGGCCATTGCCTTGGTCCTTGCTCTTCTCCAGCCCGCGCAAGCGCGTCTCAATGTCCATGTTGGACACCTCGCACTCCTGCAGCATCTTGCGCAGCATGCGCTCGCGCTCCTCGGCTCGTCGCCGCAAAGCGGTAATTTGTGCATCGCGCTGTGCCAGGTCCCCGGCGAGTTGCTTGACCAGGGCCACGGCGCCCGTCTGTCGTAGCGCATCCTGTATGCTCTCGTCGCTCGCAAAGTGCAGGTTTCCGGGGACCCTAGTCGACTCGGTGGGTGTGTCGTCGAAGAGTGCCGATCGGTCTTTGGCAGAGGCGGCGGCGACCAGACTGCCTACGATCTGCTGCGTCGACTTGGTGACCTTCCTGACGGTAGACACGGGTGTCGTGCTCTTGAGATCTGGCGGGGGCATCGCCTTGACCGTATCCGGCGATGCAACCGTCCTGTTCTCTGCATTCTTGCCGCTGTCCTCGGGCTGCGGTGTTGAGCGAAACCAGCCGTTCAGGCGTGACTGTGACGGGGACGCCTCTGGGCTGGGCGACAGTGAGGGGAACGAGGTCAGGCTTTTGGTGTCGACTTCGGGCGAGGGCGCTCTGCTGCGACTGCGGCTGAGAGACGAGTTGGGACTGCGCTTCGAGGGGCGCATGCGCTGGATGCTGCGGTTGCGTGGGTTGGACAAGGTCGAGTTCTGGGACGCCGTGCGTACTAGATCAACAGCTCGCGGGGGATCGATTGCCGCCATGTTTGTCGAGCCTGACTACGAAGACGCCCATTCGTATGGCCGTGTGCGAGACTGTCTTGGAACGGGCACTGTGCAGCACGGGGTCGTGGGGATATATCTGTGTGTACGTTATGCGTCGTCGAGTTCTCGCTCGCGTGCATGGGCTGCTATGCAACAAGTGGAGGTGCTGCGTCATATGGCGAGGCGATCCCTTGTACTGCAGCCGTCGCCCCACGCTTCTTTCAACCTCTTTGTAAGCGTGAGAACTTGGAAGCTGCAAAAGACAAGCAAATAGTCCGCGTCCTCAGGGGCAGACAAAGCACTCGGCGGGCACGACAAGTTATGAAGACGCATGTCAAGCAATCGTCCCCGAGCCCCTACCGTACATGGGGGGGTTTGTGCCTGTGCATTGCAGCCCTACGAGCGCCATTTCACCCGAAACACGTTCCCCGGCGATCTCCCTCTTGATCCCAAGACCCTGGCTTGCTAAACACGCCCAGCTATGTTTCGCATGTGCCACCATGCCCAACGGAAGCCCGCCCCCACTACCTGGACGTAGTGTCATCAATCCAACTCAGGGAATAGACTGGGGTTTGCCTGTTTCCGTTCTCTCGCCAGGACTGCGGCTTGAGCATTCAAGTGAACCTGAAAGGAGACTGACCTGAGCCAGCTCTGGAACCGCGGGTCACCATTCGATTTCCGGAGTTCAGTCAAGATCTCGAGAAGAACGGGCGTTGCTGGCTCCCGTTTTTCCGTCATAAACCCGTCGACAGCTTGGCAAGTCTCGTGAACTTTCGTCGCCAGCGCTTGGAAGTCGGTCGTTAACTGCTAAAGAGTCTGCATAGTCTCAGCAAGAAACTGCCCCGGAGCGGTTAATGCCTCCCTCAACTCCGCGACGTCGTCTCGTACTACCCGGAGGCCGCCTGACTCTCCTATGGTCCTGAGGACGTCCAGGATATGGTCGAGGCGTGTTGTTGAAGGATCACGTCTGCGAAATGTGGTATAAAACGCGAGGAGACAAGCAAATATAGTAAAAAGGACCCCGACTAGCGTCCAGGCTACCGGGAACCAGAAGGCAAAGGACGCGTCCTGGGCGATCGAATCAGTGGAAGAAGCTTTGCTCGAATTCATGGCAGAATCTCGCGAATAGGTCACAGTCCTGAGGAGAGAAGAAAACCAGCTGGCGAAGGCCGGGCATCGCTTTTGAGGTGGCAGCTTGGGACTGCAGTTGCCCTTCCTGTTGTCGTACGATTTACCTGACGGCAGGAGAGCATGCTACTTTGGAAGGCAGGTACAGTTGAGCTACAACGAGGGGAGGTGTGTCTTAGGTGGCAAGCAGGTGCAATTGCATTCAGACGCGGGCAGTCGCAGCGCAGAAGATTGCGAAAGTGACAACTGCACATTGGTATTCAAGAAGTTGGAGAGAACTGGAAATGGCATATGTAGTTGAAAGGTGTTTCTTTTAGCTAGACGTGAGAAGTTGTCGTCCCAATAACTAACAAGCGAATACACTGCAAATGTCGGAGTCCCACCATCATCTGGCTCTAATCCATACACTAAGTGAACAAAGAAGCGCTCATCCTCTCTGTAATGTATAGTAAATCATAAGACAAGACAATCAAAAAGAGCGCGATGTCTTTTCATGTTCTTCTCGTATCGATAACACGGGTCGCAGTACCATGGTTGGAGTGGTTACGAACCACGGGATAGCTTCGCGATGCGCACTCAACTATATATATTGCGGATGACGACGAAACCTGAACATTCTTCTAGTTATCACTTAAGCCTACGTCGTCATCAAGCAAACACCTTACTCAGCCAACGTTCTCCTTCCAGTCTTTGAAGTTAGCCACGCCTGCGCATCAGGATGGCGCTGGCGATCCAGATCCAGAATCTACGCCACACGGGGAGCTCCGAACACCAGATCCGCCTGGTAAACCCAGTCATGGTCGCCCAGGAAGCCATTGAAAGCTTAGCAAGATCTTTTCGACAAATGCGAAATCTGTCCGGTCGGTGTACCCTCAATTTCCCCCTAGAGATAATCTTGATGATTGCAACACATCTCGATGCATGCTCTCTGGTGTCCTTTGCGTTGACCTGTAAGAGCCTTCACAGTCTTTGGGAACCACGCAATCTTCCCCTGCAACTAGCAGAGAAAGAAAAGCTCTTACTTTTGCTTGAGAAAGATATCCCATTCCTTTATTATTGTCATTATTGTACGAAGCTGCATCGTTGGCATAGACGCTGGAGTAGAGCCATCATTCCGTGCAATGAAGAGAGTCTACCATGCAAGCGAAGTTTGGACAAGCACCTCTGGCTTCCACTTACTTGCCACATTCCTTACCACCATACGCGCTTGGTCATGAACCGACACCTCTATGGCTCCAACCACGGCTTGCCCCTTCGCGTACTCAATCAACGAACCCGATCCTCTCATTACCCGAACAGAGTGGTAACCTCGGTGACCCAGCATGCACGCATCTTCAATGATCACCTTCTGGTGTTGTCAGCAATATCAATGACGCATTCGCGAGGTGATTCGGTATCCCTCAGAAGATACATCGATGATTTTGGTCACTCCCTTTGCAGACATGTCACACTTTGGCGAGATTTGCCCGATAGCTTCCCCATGCAGCTTCCCGAGCTGGCTAAAAGAACCGGACATAGCCAATTCGTGGCCTCTGGACCTGCATTTGGATCGTGCACTCTTTGTCCAACAGACTATACCATCACAATACAATGGCAAGGTCCGAAAAAAGGGTTCAACATCGAGGTTCTCGTCTATCGCGGTCTGGGTAGTTGTCGCACGCCGTTCAGTTGGCATTGGCGTACAAATACATGGCTCTATCCACGTGAAGAGCTCAGGTCAGTGTATTCGCCAGATTGCAGACCTGGATGTATCAGAGAACAATGGAATGAGGCTGGCGACATTGCATCAAGGAGTGCTATATAATGGTGATTGTAGAAGCTTTTGTGCCCTAACTATTTACACGCCGTCGCTTCGTCGGCTTATACCTACCTCCAAGCGACTGCCCTTGAATCCACTGGAATCTTGCCTTAGCGCGGGTTCCGCTCCCTGCTATTCGCGTTAGCGCGGGTTCCACCCCCCTATTCTTGCTTGCTCTAGGGTTAAGCTTCTAGAGACTGTAGAAGAAAAGTAAATAGACTATTTTGTGCAGAATTGCTGTGCGATTCCAACGGTGTACTTAGTTTCTTTATAGCTGCTATAGTTGTAGAGATATATCACTGTGAAGAGTGGTGGTAGATTTTAATGTTCCTCACGTGGCTGCAGGCTGCACAGCCACTGCAGCAGGTTACTAGCCACTGCAGCAGCCTACTAGCCACTGCAGCAGCCTACTAGCCACACCAAACCACAACAACGCTGTGCAACCTTAACAGTATAGGCTACTTACTAATAATCAATAATAATAAAGCAATAAAGTAAAAAAGTAATACAGAGAATAGTAAAAATAAAAAGAATACAGCTCTAAACAGACGTAGAAGGAAAGAGCTTTCTATATAGGAGTATAGAGTATAGTACTCTTAGTCTATTAGTATACGTTATATAGTAGTTACTAGTATACTTACTATAATAAAGAGACATAAACGTAGATACTAGGAAGAAGAAGTATATAAGAATAGAATATAGTAAACTATAGAATAGAGAAGTTTAGAATCTATTATTCTACAAAAAAGTCAACTATAGCTTTTATATCTAGTGTTCTAGGAGAAAGAAAGATAAGAAGAGTATATAAACTACTAGACACTCTGCAAACTACTAGACCTTGTACAAACTACTAGACCTTGTACAAACTACTAGACCTTGTACAAACTACTAGACTTTATATAAACTACTAGACTTTATATAAACTCCTAGGCGCTGTAGAAACTTATAGAGTACTAGATGCTCTAGAAGCTGCTAGACTTTGCCTAAACTACTAGACTTTGCGCAAACTACTAGACTTTCTATTTGTTTAGGCCTTAATATTGACCTAGTTAGTAAGACTAGGCCTTTTTTTTGCCTTATATCGGCTAAAACTACTAGACTTTTAAACTTCTAAAGTCGCTTTATAGTTTATATAAGGCTGCGCATGTCTATATAGTTTCTTATATAAAAAAGCGCACCTCTAAGCTGTTTTCCGCCACCTTAACCCTGCAACGCGAAAATTAAGCTGAACAGTGTTCCTACACTATATAGAGGGAGTACCTATTAATAAGGAATATATAATAGGATATATAAATAGATATATAAATAAATATATAGTAAGCGGCTTAATATATTAGTTAGACAAAGGGAGTAAGCATTAGTAAACGTCTATTCTAAAGTTTGCTAAGCGATTTAGCAGGTCTATAAGGAAAATTAATATATCCTATAATCTTAGGCAGCATAAAGGTTGATTAAAGCGGGCAATTCAAGCAGGCTATTTAAGCAGGTAACGTAGGCGGCGGTTATTAAGGGGACAAGCTAACGCGCAGTAACTAATATAGAGGCTTATAGAAATCTAATTAAAGCTTCTAGTAGCAAGTACAAGTTAAGTATAAGTTAATAGCAACCTTCTAGAGAGGGAGATGCCTATCAAAGAGGTGGTGTAGGGCTCCTAAGGATTACTATACTAGCTATAATATATATTATAAACACGTTAGATCTATTAAAAAATTAGGATACTATTAGTTAGAGCTAACTCTTTACTAAGTAACCTAGCTAAAGGTGTTAAAGCTAGAAAACAACGTCGAAGGCGTTAAAGCCTAAAAGCAACATCTAAGGGCAAGATAGACGTTTATAATGTATTCCTAGAGGGTACCTTTTTAGGGGGTTGAATTTCTAACCCCTTATTAAATAAGCAGATTTTATTGTTAAGGTCCCTATTAGCTCTTAAGTAAGGCATTTTCTTAATAAGTTTTTAAAACTTAGACAGTTTAATAGAACTAAAACCTTACTTAGATAGAACAGTTATAGGACTAAAAAACCAAGGTTTTATACTTGCACGCTTTGTATCCTAGGTAATAGTCAGAGACGTTAACTCTGCCTAGCACGTTACCTAGAGCCTAGCAAATATAAGGTGCTTATAGGGATAGTTAAAAGGCCTTAGGCGGTATCTAAAAAGGTATTTGCTAAACTCTACTTATACCCTTACACTAAAGTTCTTCTTAGCTCCGCTTAGAGTAGAGGTATAATATAAAGGTTATTAATAACCTAGCAACTATGCTCTAGCGCGAGGGGTTCTATAACTAGTTCTAGCTACAATCCTTAAAAACGCTAGCGGAAACGCCGGCTAGACAAGGTACGCCAGCTAGAATAGTATAGTTAATTAGGGGCTAAATATCAGTAAAACTGCGAATAGCTTTATATATAGAATTTATTAGTTTAAATATACTTACCTAGCTAGAAATCCGCTAGGTGTAAACAGCTACTTTAGTAGCAATAGCCCGTTTTAGCTACATTCTTCTCTTAAATTCGCTAGTCTTCTAACAATAGTTTATTTAAAACTCTGCCCTATTAGCTTTTTTACAAAGTAGTAGCCTATAAAAGTAATAACAGATATTAAAAGTAAGGGTTTAGCTTTAAAAAGCCTCTAGAGATAGGGTTATAAATCTAAGGAAGCTTAGGTATCTTAAACACGCGTTCTAATAGTCTGCTGTGCTTAAGTTTAATCCCCTAAGTACTATCCGCTGTAAAACTATCTAGAAAGATACACTAAGGGCTCTCTTAAGTATCTAGAAATCCAAATTATGCTCTAGTTTGTCTTTAGAGTAACCTTAAGATTTCTAGTTATATATTTTAGGCATAGTTTAGCTTAATAACTACTAAAGTAGAGTAGACAAATGTTAGTACTTAGGCTATGCGTTATTACTGCGGGTTATTAGCTTAAGAGCTAGACTACTTTAGTTAGTTAATCTCTACTAGCTATACACGCGTTAATTCTTTTAGGCAAAAGCCTATATTAGTTTTATATTAGTTATTGCTTAGCACAGGCACTAGTTATAGAGACTTTATCGTCTTTATACTTTGCCTATGCTGTTAGTAAGTGGCTTTAAAATGTAGGCTTTAGAGTGTATCTATTCTTTTTATTCTGCCCTTTTAAGGGTAGAATTAGTAGCTGCGTAAGAAATTATAATATAGCAGTAAGTTAAGATTAAGAGTTTAGTTAGACGCTTTTTGCCTTTCTAGCCTTTAGTAGAGACAGGGTTACATAGTCTGTGCGTCTTAACCTTCTTGCTGTGTCTTAATTCTGTGTAGGTTACAAAAATCCTAGCTGTTAGCTAGGTAGGTTTTCTTAGTATTTAAGCTAGCACGCCTTTATAGCGTGTAAACTAGGAAGTGCTTTTAGCTAGAATTTCTAACTGTCTAGAACTAAGTCCTGTTTAGATGCCCTACTATGCAAGAGGTAGACTTAGCGGGATTAACTCTTTTTTAGATTTGCGGGCTATCTAAAGCTTAAATAGATAATTATTTATAACTTGCCTATAAAAAACGCACATGTAGTATATAAGACCTAAGGTAAGGTTACTAGCCTTATTACTCTATATTTTAGTTAGGTTTGTCTAGCCTAGTTACAATAAGGGCAGGTGTTAAAAAGGTAAGAAGTTTTCAGACTTCCTGCTAATAGAATGCTATTCTAGTTATTTTAGGCTATAGTTTAGGTGTACCCGGCTACGTTAATCGCTGCTCTCTCTAAGGACGCTTTGAACGCACAACAACAGAATAGTAAAGTAGTACTGTAGACATGTCTCTTTGCCTTTACACTATTTTATCTAACCTTGCTATCTAGGCATTTAGCGTATCTTAATTAAGGTCTGCATTTTGCCTGTTAAAAATATTTCTTATATTTTCCTTAAACCTTATAATAAATTTATTAGTTTAAGAGTTTAGGTTAACTTAGGGAGTATGTTTTATAAATTTCTATACGCAGATATTTAGGTTAGTGCTTACAGATTATCGCGTTGTGAGGAGCGACGACTTACATAGCAGTATATCTCTTGTTATGTAAAGTTACCTAAAAGTTTAGCAGCCTATCAACTTTACCTTTAAATTATAATAGAATATCAAGAATTATTCCTAATATACTGCATTTACATTACTAACACAGTCTAGTTATCTTGTATTAGTTACACAAGCTTACTAAAAGGTAGCCGCAATTGTATATAGTTGCCTGTAATTCAACTAGTATAACAGGCATTAGATAGTTTAGTTTGTATATAGAAATGCAATATAAGAGATCCAGCAGGGTAGAAGATAAAACTAGTTAGACAGGTAGTATACAGGTAATTAAATATATTAAATAGAATTAAGGAGGAAGGGCTAGAAAAGGGTGAAGGATTTTAGAAGATTTTAAATAAGCTAGCGTAAACAACAAACCCTTTAGTTAGAAATTCTTTGTAAGCAATATCTACAACTAGTATGTAGATTAAGGATAACTAGCTAACAGAATACAGGAGGACTAGGAGGAAGTACTGGTATATTGTTAGTATATTTAAGCACTCTAATACAGCAGACTACAGATCTCTTTCTGTACGGCTAGCTAGGTTAGGACTTAAGCTAACACAACTATACTATTGCTAACAACATTACCCTATCTTCAAAGGCTGTGCTTATTTAAGAACTAAGTAATAACCTATCTTATTTTCTTAGAAAGGTCTGTGTTAGAGTGTTGCTAAATCTCTAGCTTCTTATGCAGGGTTTCGCTCTTTAGTCTTGCTAAGTGTAAGGGTGTGATGGGTTAACCATAAGTGCAAGGTATAACAGTAATGAATTCGATAGAGAAGCTACACTACGCTTGTGCTGAGTCTATGTATCACGTAGTGCTAGGTTCGAGAAACTTCTAAGGGTCCGTGGAGCGCCGATGAAGCCCCGACAACGCTCCGAGGGTTCCAGCCTATCCCAACCAGCTATAACGAAGGCCACAGGCCAAGTACTACTGACCAAGGCCTTGAGCCTCTTACAGTACCCCCTTTCTTAGGCTTAGACCTCTCTTGTGCGGCGTGTTTCCAATCTTTGAGAGCATCAGTCTCTTTCAGATTTACGGCTGGTTCCCAAGTTGGATCAGGATAGCCTTCCCATTTCACCAAGTACTGCTTTCTGCGCCCCTGGCCTCTCTCCTCCAGGATCTCCTCTACCAGATACATCTCTTCTCCATCCACCTCAATAGGCTCTGGCTCGTTATCATCTTGTGGCTGACTAGGTAACGGGTCCGATGAAGCGAGCCTCAGCATGTTGACGTTGAATACTGGATGAACTCGTCCAGGAGTGTTTAGCTTCACTGCGCTTGGTCCTACCACTTCAAGTACTGTGTACTTTAAGTTCTTCCAGTCAAGCTTCCTACTTGGTCTCTTAGTCTTAAAGTGATCGCCTAGCTTTAGCCATACTTTGTCACCAACTCGCAATTGAGGAGCTTGTTTTCGCCTCCTGTTAGCCTGCAGTTCTTGCTCTTGTTGGGCCTCTCCCATAATCGCTTGAGCTAGCTGAATGCTCTGCCTTAATCTTTCTACAATCTTCTTAGCCTTTTCATGCTCGTCTTGCACTCTCTTTCCCTTAGGCTTGTTTTCCGGGCCGTACTTAATAGCAATCTGAACAGGGTCTACTTCGTATCCGTGCTGCATAAAGAATGGTGACATCCTTGTAGACCGCGCTTCCCTTGCTGTAATTGCGATTTTAGCCATTCCCAGGTTGGATTTCCAATTGCTCTGATTCCAGTCGCAGAAGGCGCGGAGGTAGGCTTGTACTGTCTCGTTCATTCTCTCCGTAGATCCATCGGTCTCTGGGTGGTATCCTGACGATAGTCTTCGCTTAATACTCATCAGTTCACAAAGCCTAGCCCACATGTGGCTTACAAACTGTGAGCCTCGGTCTGAAGTAATGTAGTCCGGTAGCCAGTGGTATGCAACGACGTGATTCATGTACGCCCTAGCTACACTCTCTGTCGTAATGTCTGCTAAGCCCATAAGTACTACGTCCTTACTAAGGCGGTCTGTTACCACCATTAGGTTGGTACAGCCCTCACTTTCAGGCAAGCCGGTTATAAAGTCCATAGAGACTTCCTTCCAGATGCGTTCAGGAATTGGTAAAGGCCGTAGTAGCCCTTGGAGGCCATCTCTCCAGGGCTTCACTCGTCCACAGACGGAGCAGTTTCGTACATACTGGCGAACTGAATTGCTTAATGAAGGCCAGAAATACTCGCGTGCAACAGCTTGGTATGTAAGGTTTCTTCCTGGGTGTCCTAGAGCCCTTGACGAGTGAATTGCGTGTATAATGCCAGTCCTTAGGGGTTCACTTTCTGGTACCCATCTTCGATCTCGATATAATAGGTTACCAGAGTCGTCTAAGCGACACTCTGAGATCGATAGCTTAAGATCTAAAGCTGTTGGGAACTTGCGTTCGCCGTCCCTAACCGCTTTCCAGGCCGATTGGTATACCTGATCTTTTTCCCTAGCTTCCTCCCATAGTTGCTCAAGTCTGTGTTGAGCTGGTAGGGTCGCGGATGAAGATGCTGGATAGCAAACGACCACTGGTCTCTTAGCGTTACATCGAAAAACCCTTAGTGCCTCATCCTCAGCTAATTCTTCGTCTGTCATGGCAGTAGTAGGCTTAAAGATCTGCAGGAAACGTCGAGAGATCCGTGCATCTGAACCATTAGCTGGCATATCCTGATGTCTTCTTGAAAGAGCATCGGCTCTGACATTGTCAGCTCCAGGCCGGTAGGCGATCTCCATGTTTGGGAACTTTCCGAGAAACTGGGCCCATCTCATTTGGCGTTCGCTGAGCTGTCGAGGCTTCCCAAAGTACTCTAGGTTCTTATGGTCGGTAATTACCGTGAATTTCTTCAAAGACCTCAGCATTCCGTCCCATTCAGCTATGCAGCAGATTACTGCAAGCAATTCTTTATCGTGGATTTCGTAATTGCTCTGAGCGCTAGTCATCTTCTTTGAATAGTAGGCGACTGGTCGTAGCAGCCCTTGGTCATCGTACTGAGATAGTACTCCAGCAACTACGTAACCAGACGAGTCGGTCTCTAAGATAGTCTCCCGATCTGGGTCCCATTGAGCGAGTACTGGTTCAGTAATAAAGATCTCTTTTAGCTTGTCAAACGCCTGTTGCTCTGCTTCTCCCCATTGGAAGGTAACATCTCTAGTTAACCTTGTAAGTGGAGCTGCTATCCCTGAGTAGTTCTTGATAAAACGTCGGTAGAAGTTCGCAAATCCCAGAAAGCTACGCACTCCCTTTACGTTCACTGGGGGTTCCCATTCCTTAATAGCCTTGACCTTGTCAGGATCCATTTTCAGTCCTTTGCCAGCTTCAATCACAAACCCAAGGTACTTTGTGCTCTTGACGTCAAACTCGCATTTCTGGATATCCAAAGGTAAACCAGCTTTGCCCATAGCTTCAAGAACCTTATTTGTGTTTTGCTGGTGCTCTTTTAAGGTACCGTCGGTGTAGATCAAGACGTCATCTAGGTAGGCTGAGCAGAAGTCGTCGATGTACTCACGAAGCGTCCAATTAATATATCGTTGGAAGGTGCTAGGTGCGTTTGCCATGCCAAAAGGGGTGACTAGCCACTCGTACAATCCAAATCGAGTACGGAAGGCTGTCTTCCATTCGTCTCCGGCGTTAATCCTTATCTTGTGGAAAGCGGCTGACACATCAATTTTCGTAAACCACTTTGCCTTAGCAATGTTGTTGAAAGTTTCCTGGATCAGTGGTAACGGGTATCGGTCCTTCTTGGTAATCGCGTTAAGGGCTCTGTAGTCTACGCAGAAGCGTAGCCCTCCTCCTGGCTTCTTCGCAAATAACACCGGGGGAGGCGGCTGGGGAGCTGCTTGCTCTAATCCATCCCTTGTCAAGAAGGGAAATTAATTCCTTGCGTAAGACTAGGAGCTCTCCTCTGCTCATGTTGTACAAGGGGCCCCAGGGTGGCTCCTTCTCCTTGCCATCGTTATCCTTCTCTAGTTCAATCCGATGATCAATCTCTGGTCCGCGCAGAGGTGGCATCTTTGCAGCTGTTTCAGGATCGAAGATCCAGGCCATGTGCTGGTGTGCCTTAGGAAGAAGGGACATGACGTCAACTTTCTTCTTTGGGGCTAACGCTTTCTCAATATCTCCGAAGAGATGCTGCGAACACCTGTACTGTCTTGTTTTTCTTCAAATGTCGGAGGTACATGCAGTAAGCCGCTGCGTCAATTTGCTTCAGACGTCGATCCTTCGGAATAGGGCGGTCTTCTGTGCTAGTAAGGCGGATCCTGTGGTGTGACGAGTGTATGTAGATAGACTTCTTAGATGGGGCAACGGTGACTCTTCTCTTGTTCATCCACGGTCGTCCGAGTATGAGGTCGTATCCAGGGTGTGAAGGCGAGACGTATCCCCATATCGTCTCCTTGTAACCTTCAAGATCGATAGTAAGCCTAGCAACCTTTCTGATAGTTCCAGGCTCTTCAGTAACTCCTTCTAATGCACGGGGAGAGATAGGTAGGCACTGTAAGTTAGCACGTTTAACAAGGCGGGGGCTTATAAGAGAGTAGGCGAGATTTCCAGTGTCAATCAGGGTTGAGGCAAAAGTATGCTGGTTAACTAGTGCCTCAACAGTAATCCCATTGCTGCTCATGTCCTTCTTGAAGGACGCCCACTCTTTTGCCAAATTGTGCTGACTTATATGCAGCTCTTGCCAGTGACTTTGGGCAAGAGCTAGTCTTTTCCCGAGTCGCTGTCTTCTTCTGGGGTATCCACACCACTTGATTCCTCGTCACTATTTAGTTCCTCCTTCTGGGCTTTTCTGCTCTTCCTTCGCTCTGTAGTCTTAGAGCTAGAGACCTTCAGCACAGCTGTCTTTTTGCTCTTTCCCTTCTTCTCAGACAAATCTTTATCCTCTGCACAAGTAGCAGACATATGTCCTCTACGCTTGCAGTTAAAGCAGCGTCCTTCACGGCGTAATCGGTCATACTCAGAACTGCTAAGTCGGCGGGGCTTCCCGGATCTCCCTGTGTACTCTACACCTTCCATTCTATCCTC
Organism: Alternaria brassicae; assembly: GCA_004936725.1. Taxonomy (NCBI): domain Eukaryota; kingdom Fungi; phylum Ascomycota; class Dothideomycetes; order Pleosporales; family Pleosporaceae; genus Alternaria; species Alternaria brassicae. The sequence continues at coordinate 1,675,512 of CM016513.1, forward strand.
TAGTACTGGGGAAGGAGAACGGTGCTTGTTTCCGTGTTCTTTGTTTAGGGATCTGTCTTCCCGACGGCGGTTCTTGGTTCCCTTGGTATGCAAGTCCATCCGATACAGCTGGTCGGCGATCTCGATTGCCCTGCTCTGTAGCTCCTCCAGATTCTTGCTCTTTAGGCCTACAAGCTTGTCCTGGAGCCTGTAAGCGAGGCCTTTTCTGAAGATCATCATCTTCGTATTCTCGTCCAGGCTGCTGTTGGAAAGCAGTAACTGCTCCTGGAAGTCCATCACGTAGCTACGGATGTTCTTGTTCCCTTGCGACATAGACCAAAGCTTGTCACGAGCTCTCTCCTCCTTGTGTGGATCTCCAAACATCTGGTTAAAGAACTCAAGAAGTTGGTTAAAATCCCATTTGCCAGATATTCTCATCTGGCTTATGTATGGCAGGGTTAGAGTAGCAGCTGTTCCCTTGAGTCTCGCGAAGGCGTAATCACATGCCATCTTATCGTTCTCGAAATCATTCTTGTCATTTTCCACTTTAGCTGTCAGCTGCTGGTAGAAGACCTGGTATTGCTTCCTTGTACCATCGAACATGTCTGGGTCAGGCTGTCGGCGGCGCTTTGCGGCGGTATTAACGGTGTTTGTGGGTTGTATCGCAGCTAGAAGGGTAGCTAGCCATGCCGGCGGCTGTTTGTTTGGGTTTACGGTTGTGGTTGTAGCTGTAGTGGCTGGAAGATGTAGGTCTCCTGTCTCCATGGGCGCTGAATCCTCATTGCTCTGCGGAGTAGAGACATTGCTTGAACCAGCCCTCTCCAGCGCAGTTCTCATCGTACTCCAGATATGGAAAGCTTCCTGTACTCTTTCCTGGACTGCAGGCTCATCCATCCCCTGGGCCCTACATAGGTTCTGGAGAGATCCTTGTATCTCCTCATTGCTTACACCGTCGTGGTGCAGTTGCGTTATCTGCACTGCCAGCCCTACTGCAGAGGCATCCGCTGCTGCCATTGTGCCAGTGTAGGTAGGTTGATTTCTCGGGCCACGCCTTGAATAGTGGACTTATCTAACGGTCTTCGGTAGACCTTTCTCGGTTTCTGGTGCTGCCTAATGTCCACGACGATGGCAGGCTTATCCAACGATCCTCGGTGGACCGTTCTATGTTTCCGGGTGCTTGTACGTGTACCAAGCTGTGTAGCACTGCAGCCAGTTGCAAGTGCTCTTCGTTAACCCTCGGTGGGTTCGAAACGGCTTGACTGAGATCGGTTCTTTGATTACTCAGTATCTTCAATATATCGCTCTAAAAGGCGTCCGTCTAGATGTAGCTCTAGGGGGCTTCGGTCGTCACTGCTATGGAGGTTACTCCAAAGAGGCTAGTTCGACGTAGCGGATGCTACAGAAGGATCGAATTCAATTGTAAGGGTGTGATGGGTTAACCATAAGTGCAAGGTATAACAGTAATGAATTCGATAGAGAAGCTACACTACGCTTGTGCTGAGTCTATGTATCACGTAGTGCTAGGTTCGAGAAACTTCTAAGGGTCCGTGGAGCGCCGATGAAGCCCCGACAACGCTCCGAGGGTTCCAGCCTATCCCAACCAGCTATAACGAAGGCCACAGGCCAAGTACTACTGACCAAGGCCTTGAGCCTCTTACACTAAGCAGTAAGCTACAGTAACTAGAAAAGGAACTATAACGCCTAGCTATTAACAAGGTCTCTTCTTATCCTAGCCTGTAACGCAGAAGTGCTAGCTTATCTAATATTTCTAGCAGGTATGTGCTAATACCCTATTCTTTAATAGGTACTAGTACCTTTAATCTAATCTAACCTTTTTACAGGATATTATGCTTAGTGCAGACTAAATGCCTATACACTAGGTACACTGTAGATGTAAGTAATCTAACCAAGTAGGAGACCCTCTTAACCAGCAGACTAAACATCTATTAATTAAATTTTCTAGACTCTCCCTTATCTTAGCTACTTTAAGAGCCTCTTGCTTTAAAGCGGCTACTAGTTCTGTACTGCTTTTACTACAGTAGTTATAGTTTGCTACCTTAAGTTAAGTATAGGTGGCTAACTAACTATCTAAGAAGAGACTTAAGATATTCTATTAACAGACGCCTAGAGGGGCGTTAATAAAATCCTAGATAGCAGCCTAGTTAAGTGTACGCTACTAAGTATTAAATTACTTAACTTAGTTACCTGCTATAGGCGTTATCTGCCTGCGCTGTTCTACTAATATTATTAAATTAACTAACTCCCTACTACAGCTAGCACAACCTAATTCTTAGGCAAAATTAATTATACTATAGAGCGAGTCTATATAAAGTACCCAGATAATTCTAGAGTAATTAACGCCTATACTAAAGGGTAAGGGTAAGGGTAAGGGTAAGGGTAAGGGTAAGGGTAAGGGTAAGGGTAAGGGTAAGGGTAAGGGTAAGGGTAAGGGTAAGGGTAAGGGTAAGGGTAAGGGAGCAATACGTAACTGAACGAAG